>JALMQS010000225.1:31005338-31421298 GCA_024734495.1 Forficula auricularia | reverse complement strand
CCCCCCCCCCCCCTGGATCCGCGCATGGTCAACATGAACTGGAAATTGCAAGTGATGTCTGATTAATAATAAAGGAATAAACATATTAATATTTCAAATGAATTTGGATAAAGTTTAGCAACGATCCGTTGCAGTTTATTTAATTAAATAACAATTTTTGAGTTCATCAATTAAATTGTCAAATTAATATTTGTGTGATTTAAAATTCATTGTAATTAAGTACCTTGTACCTTGAGGACCACAAAAAAGGTCAAATATAGTTTTTTGTAAAATTATATTTTAAAGTACTTTATTTTAGAATAAGATAGTACATTGGATAAAGTTTAGCAACGATCCGTTGCACTTTATTTTTTTTATTTTTGTTTTTAAATGTACTTTAAAAAAAATAGATAGTTTTTTTAAATCTTTGTTGCATTATTAAATTCTTCTTCAACGATAATGTGGTTAGATCTCTTTTAAGAATAAATGACAATTCAAAAATCTGACAGATAGGGCTGCCAACACAAAGTTAGTTTGCTATTTAGTTATTTTATTGTTTGGCAAGCTATGTTGGCAATTCAGATTTGGTTTCAGTTTTCCGTGAATTTTCCAATTTTCCGGGCAACTTTTCGGATTTTTTTTTACATATTAACCTGAAATGGACTATTACGAACATTTTAAAAAAAAAATTAGCCAAATCGGCCCAGGCATTTGAGAGATCTGCGCTTACAAAGAAAAAGAAATTCATTTTTATTATATAGATGTTAGTTTAAGAGTTAATAGAACAAATTATATGGTTATTTGTAAAAATTTTAAAAATAATTTGCCATTTAATAAAGTTTTTATTGGTGGATGGATCGATTTTTTCGCACCATAGTGTAGTAAACTGGTCACTTAATAAACGAATGTATTCGCATATATTTACTTATTTATGGTATAGGCATCAAGCAGACCCCAATAATTTTCCTTATGAATATAAATTTGAGTTATTAATTATATTCAATTCAGTAATTAGCAAACTTATACAAATAAATCTTCAAAACACACTAAGTGAAATACAATCCAGCAGTATTTACGAAAGGACGAATATTTTTCAAAAGATGCGTTTCAATAATATCATAGCAAATAATAAACTGGTGATATTCTCTAATTATCCAACGGTCAAGGCCGAATATTGATAACGAAATAAGAGATCAAAATAAAATTAACCTGTTTAATAAGATTTAAATGACATATTAAAAGTTATTCCTCTCTATAAACTTTATATATTTTGTTATAAGATGGATGTTATGGAAAAAATTGGATGTTTGGATGTAATATGGAAAAAATTACGAAACTTAGTGTTCGCGATTACCTGCACTTGGCCGCTTTTTTTTAATTTTGTCTATATAATTATAAAATTGTTTATGACATTCCCTTAATGATGTATTCAAAAAAATTCTTTAAAAATTGTTTTTATTTGTTTTATTTTCAAATTTTCGAGTATCCAGTTTTTTCATGTTGAGTGTACAAAGAGGTGCTAGGTTAGTTAGCTATTAATAAGTTTGATTTACCTTAGTAATAACTAACCCAGTGCTTCTTAAACTTTTTGAAGTCGCGGCCCCCTTGGAACCCAAGTCAATATCTCACGGCCCCTCTATTTTTTATTTTAAATTCAGATTGGTTAACTAAACTATTTATTTAGATATGGTACTATAATGTTTTAAAATTATAAATTGTGGTGTTTTTTGAGGCTCTTGAAAACAGATGTGATGTCTTCGTTAGGAAAAAGGAAATAAAATTTATTTATATTCTAACAGATTTACTTTCATGAAAAACTTATGAGACGTTTCGGCGGATATTCTCACACCATCATCAGTCTACAAGGAAAACATAATCTCCCCCCCCCCCCCCCCCATTGGCCTCGATCCGTATAGATCATTTTGGCCAGTGTAATGTAGTTATATATTTTTATATTACATTAAATATATTACATTGATTACATTTATATATTACATTAAATTTTTTTAATAGCTATAATATGTTGAATCACGAACTTTGCTATTATTAAATCTTCAGGAATATATGAGAGAAGAATGTTCATGTTTGTTTGTAGAGGTATATTATCTTGAATTTTTTATATAAAATTTATTTATTTTGACACTATTGTTTTGCACTGTAGGAAGATATGATTAACATCCCCTATGGATGTTTGATCACACTCACAATAAGGGTTATCTATGACCGAACGAAGGTATTCAGGTGTTAGTGAATGTCCATTTCTAAGTTTTATGATATGAACTGTTAGCCTTCTAAATGTTTTTATAATTTCAAACCATGGTGTTGTTGGAATCCTCGGCATAATCTTAATTACAGTAAATTACTAATTACATGTCATTCTCAAGATAAAAGAAGAAAAGAACTCACCCAAGCTTTTCATAATATAGTACATATGTCTGTGTGTAGAATGTTTTCCTTTTACAAATAATAACATTTTAATCAAAAGCTTGTAATAAAAATAACAAATTAGAATTAATTTTAATTAACCTAAATAAATCAACAAAAATCTCTTATTTGCTATTTACCTGGAGGTATTCGTGTTATATTAATATAGTATGTCAATATCAGTTATATAAGTTATATAAGTTGTTTTCTATAGTTATTCTTTCTTAAAAGATTTTCATAATATTACATATATATGTGTAGAATGTTATTTCTTTTTTACAATTAATAACATTATAATCAAAAAGCTTGTATTGTAAAAGAAAATAATATTCTACACATATATATATATATATATATATATGTAATATATTATGAAAATGTTTTAAGAAGAATAACTATAGAAAACAACTTATATAACTTATATAACTGATATTGACATACTATATTAATAACAATTTAACACACAAAATACCTCCAGGTAATAACAACATAAGATTTTTATTTGATTTATTTAGGTTAATTAAAATTAATTCTAATTTATTATTTTTATTACAAGCTTTTTGATTTAAATGTTATTATTTGTGAAAGAAATGACATTCTACACAGACTTATGTACTATATTATGAAAAGTCAGTGAGTTCTTTTTCTTCTTTTTATCTTGAGAATGACATGTAATTAGTAATTTACTGTAATTAAGATTATGTTTTCCTTATAGACTGATGATGGCGTGAGAATATCCGCCGAAACGTCTCATAAGTTTTTTTTCATGAAAATAAATCTGTTAGAATATAAAAGAAATTTTATTTCCCTTTCCTAACGAAGTTATTATCACATTCGTTTTCAAGGTTTTCAAGAGCCTCTCAAAAAACACCACAATTTATAATTATAAACTATTTATGCGGATTTTCGCGGCCCCGTGCGAGTAATCCATGGCACCCTAGGGGGCTTCGCGGCCCACTACTTTAAGAAGCATTGAACTAATCCACTATACCTCTTGTAAGCACTCAACATCAAAAAATCTGGATACTCGAAAATTTTAAAATAAATAGAATAAAAACAATTTTTTTAAAGACATTTTTTTTAATACATTATTATGAGAACATCATAAGCAATTTTATAATTAGAAGACAAAATATTAATAAAAAAAAGCGGCTAAGTGCATGTCATACTCGAAAACCGTAGGTCTCAAAATTTTGTCCATATTATTTTCACACTAATTATCTTATAAACGTGTCCCAAAAAAAATTTGGTAACGCACAGAACAACTAACGTACTAACAGAAATTTTGACAAAACATTTAATTTCTCGAAAAATATAATTTTTTCGATGTTCACTTATTAGGGCTTTTATGTAGACCGAAATGTCATTTTCGCCCAATTTTTTTAATCAAAATAGTTTAAGCCGTTTTTGAGTTATTTCGAAAAAACGAAGCTAAAAAAAACACTTTTCCATGCACGATTACAATACTTGACCATACCCTGCGTGGCAAAGGAAAAATATTTATTGAATGTACTCAGACAGCACACACAACAAACATTTTCTAAAAAATACTTATTCGGAATAATGAGACCCTTGTCTTTCAAATGTGGGAGTGAAACTATGTATTAAAATGGAATTATATAAAACTATTCTCTAAAAATTTTGAGCCAAAATTCAAATGTCTTGAGGTTGTACATTTTATTTAAAGTTTCACCTATATTGTGTATACTAGAGTGGAGTGAAAAAGGAAGAGTTTAATTTTTTTTTTCAAATTTTATTTCTCCTGATATTACAATAGTTGTAAATGAACATAAAAAACAATATAACAAAATCTTGGATTTTTTGAAGAACTGTTGTTTAGACTCGAACTTCGGAATTTCCTTCCTGGACTGAATCTGGGTTCTAATAAAACCATCTCTGGTTTGTTATGTTCATTTACAACTATTATAATATCCATTTTAATACATAGTTTCACTCCCACATTTGAAAGACAAAGGTCTCATTATTCCGAATAAGTAGTTTCTAGAAAATGTTTGTTGTGTATGTGTGTGCTGTCTGAGTACTTTCAATAAATATTTTACCACACAGGGTATGGTCAAGTATTGTAAAATTCAAAATTTTTTGTTTTTCACTCCACCCTATATATATTATATATTCTTCTTCTTCGAGTGCCATACACGAAACGGGTGTCGGCGCCTCTCCACATATACCTGTGCTGAGTGTGTTTAGTTGTTTTTACACAGATATACGGGACCTATTTTTAACGCCGGTTCCGAGCGGCTAATTTGGAGAGGTGACTAGGCAATTATACTCTTGGTAGGTTGCCATTACTTTCCAAGAGGAGGCGACTGCAAATATCTATCTGCCGAGACTCGGTCTCGAACCAGTGATCTCCGAGTCAGCGACCCGACACTCTAGCCACTGACCCACAGTCACCTATTATATATAGCTACTTAAATTGTAAGATTTTGATCGAAATAGGAAATAATATTTTGATGAGAATAGACAACTATAATAAATTTCATTATGGCAAATTTTGATCATTCCAAGAAAGGGTAGTGCTTACCTAACTTGTCACAACAAGTAATTTTGAAAAATTTTCATAAATTTTCAAGATATTCAATTCAAAAATTGTAGTTAAAGTGTAAATGCTGAGAGAATAATGAAATACAAATTCTACGATTTTTTTCTTCATCAAATTTATTTTTCTTCGTCATATATTTATGTATAAAATATTTTCAATTTGATCACAAAGGGGTGATGTATACGAGCTCCGTCCATCTCAATTACTCCACCAATATTTTTTCAACAAATTATGCTAATTCACGGTAAATTTAATTTAAATATTTATTTATTATCATTTGAACAACATTTTAAACAATTTAAAACATTTTATTGTAACATTTAACTAAATTTTTTATTACAGTTTGAATTTTGGGCAACTATCAGTTTTGACACTCATCTTGAGTGAAAGTATCCCAAATATTTTCAAGTTTGTGTTTTAATTCGACTACGTTTCTAGTTGGTTGTTTTCGTAATAGCTTCTTTTCATTGTGTGCCAGAGCTTCAATGGTGACAAGTTTGACTGTTTACACCTATTCTGCAAAAGTGTAACATTATGATCAGAAAGCTATTTAAAGATTTTCGATGTATGGTACGCTCCCGTCTTGTTGGAACACAAAATTGTTATTCTGCAACATCTGCCATTAGCGAAGAATTGATTTTTTTAAAATTCGAATATTTATTGGTGTTTGCAATCCATCAATGAAGTGAAGTTTTCCAACACCTCTAACAGACATTGAACCCCATACCAACTGAAGCAGGAAATTTTACTTTCCTTTTTTTAAACAATCTGAATTGAAAGCTTCATTTTTCTGACTAATAATTTCTGCTTCGGATTGTCCCTAAACACAAACTTCAAAAACGAGACTGATCACTCCAATGGACACTATTCCATTCATCACTGTCCAATTAATGTGGCTTTTAGCCCATTTAAGCCGTTTTTTTGTTTTAATGTCAAGAGTGCCTTTTCTTTCGCCTAAAAAAATTAGTAAAATTACAAAAAAAAAAAATTCTGGAATAAGTTGCAATAAAATTGTCTTGTAAGTTTTCAACCTAACTTAAGGGGTCATGGCACGGGGATCTTTGAAACATCGCCCCATAGCCTCGCTCCAAAGAACAGATAATTCACCATAGTTCGAACGCTCGGTTTTCCAATAATCTTTCAATGCCCATATATCAGCATCTGGATATTTTGGATTTCAATCATACCAAGGTTTTGTAGCTATTGTACCCGTTGTTTATAAACTCGAATAATATTTCTGACAGTAAAACTTGAATTAGCTAGATCACCAATTTCTGCGTTTGTTTCTTTTAAATAAATTGATTATAATTCTGAGCGAATTTTCTTCATCAACAACCTTCATTGAGAGAGTCATTTTTATTTAACAATAAACAAAACAACTTTATTTTGTTGGAAAAAGGCAAAGCCTTACTGATTATTTCACATTCAAAGATTCTTAAAAAAATTCAGAAAAGCAAAGAACTATTTTTTATATAAAATATGTTTTTAACAATTAAAATAATTTGCTAAATGTTACACAAATGTTTTAAATTGATAAAATGTTGTTCCAAATGATATTAAAAAATGATTAAATTAAATTACCGCAATTAGCAATTTTATTTAAAAAAGAAAAAAGACAGGCCAATTGAGATGGGACGGGGCTCGTATTAGAAAAATCGCCTATTTCATATAAAAAAGATGAGAAGAGTTTTTATTTTGCCTATATATGAGTTGTAGAATCATAAGAGGTTGTCCTCGGTTTATGCAAATAAACATACATATATATATATATCAAATATACATATGTACATATATAAATACAGGCATGTTCAGCGCGTTCGACGGCATACAAGGCCCCGCGGTCTACTAATATTACCCAATTAAAAAACAACGATTTTGATTTTAACTTTTTTACAGAATGATATACTAAGTAGAGAACTGAAGTACGATATGCAGCCGTTGCATAAAATCATAAGTGCTAGAGTTACTCTTTTATTAATTTTTCATTACAATAATAATTAATAGAAATCACTGAGATTTATTGGTTTCTTAATAAATTCATCCAAATTATATCTTTTGAAATAAATCCATCTTTTTCTAAACATAATAAACAATAATTTTGTCAATTTTATTTCCAATAGACCAACAATAAATTTAAGAAAAATCTTTTATTTCAATGAGAGTAGTAGTTGTTTCTCTGGATTAAATAATTTGTATTATCAAATGAATCTATTTCATCGGTCTATTTTATAATCATACTTTTTTTACCAAGTTCATCATATAAAAAATATTAAAAATAAGCAAGAAAATATTAATTTTTATTATCATTTGGAACAACATTTTAAACAATTTAAAACATTTTATTGTAACATTTAACTTAAAATTATTTTTTAATTGTTAAAAACAAGGAAAACATACAAAATCCAAAACCTTTACCACTGTGTGACGTCGCCTTTATTTTTAATTACGGCTTGAATTCTTTTGGGCAACTACTAGTTTTGACACTCATCTTGAGTGAAAGTATCCCAAATATTTTCAAGTTTGTGTTTTAATTCGACTACGTTTCTAGCTGGTTGTTTTCGTAATAGCTTTTTCATTGTGTGCCAGAGTTTCTATTGGTGACAAGTCGGGACTGTTTGCCACCCACTCCAAAAGTGGAACATTATGATCAGAAAGCTATTTTAAAGATTTTCTTGATGTATGGCAGGCCGCCCCGTCTTGTTGGAACACAAAATTGTTATTATTCTGCAATGCATCTGCCATTGTTGGAAGTAACGATTTTTTTAAAATCTCTAAATATTTATTGGTGTTTACAATTCCATCAATGAAGTGAAGTTTTCCAACACCTCTAACAGACATTGAACCCCATACCATAACTGAAGCAGGAAATTTTACTTTCTTTTTTAAACAATCTGAATTGAAAGCTTCATTTTTCTGACGAATAACTCTGCTTCGATTGTCCCCAACACAAACTTCAAAACGAGACTCATCACTCGTCCAATTAATGTGGCTTTTAGCCCATTTAAGCCGGTTTTTTTGTTTTAATGTCAAGAGTGGCTTTTCTTTCGCCTAAAAAAAATTAGTAAAATTACAAAAAAAAAAAATTGGAATAAGTTGCAATAAAATTACCTTGTAAGTTTTAAAACCTAACTTAAGGGCTTCTCTATGGCACGTGGATCTTGAAACACTTCGCCCCATAGCATCGCTTCAAAGAACAGATAGCAATGCCCATATATCAGCATCTGATATTTTGGATTTCAACGCATACCAAGGTTTTGTAGCTATTGTACCCGTTGTTTTATAAACTCGAATAATATTTCTGACAGTAAACTTTGATAAATTAACTAGATCACCAATTTCTGCGTTTGGTTTTCTCTTTTTAAATAAATTGATTATAAGTGAGCGAATTTTCTCATCAACAACCTTTCCACGAGTCATTTTTACTAACAATAAACAAAACAAACTTTGTTTTGTTGGAAAAAGGCAAAGCCTACTTGATTATTTCACATATTCAAAGATTCTTAAAAAAAAAAAAATCGTGAAAAGCAAAGAACTATTTTTTATATAAAAATATGTTTTTAACAATTAAAAAATAATTTTAAGTTAAATGTTACAATAAAATGTTTTAAATTGTTTAAAATGTTGTTCCAAATGATAATAAAAATAAATATTTAAATCAAATTTACCGTGAATTAGCATAATTTTATTTAAAAAGAAAAAATATTGGTGGGCCAATTGAGATGGGACGGGGCTCGTATTAGAAAATCGCCTATTTCACATAAAAAAGATGAGGAAGAGTTTTTATTTTGCCTAGAGTAGCAGAGTTGTAGAATCATAAGAGGTTGTCCTCGGCTTGATGCAAATAACATACATACATATATATCAAATATACATATGTATATATATATGTAAATACAGGGCATGTCCAGCGCGTTCGACGGTACCAGGCCCCGCGGTCTACTAATATTACCCAATTAAAAAACACCGATTTTGATTAACTTTTTACAGAATGATGATACCAATAGAATCCAGTACGATATGCAGCCGTTGCATAAAATCATAAGTGCTAGAGTTACTCTTTTATTAATTTACTACAATAATAATTAATAGAAAATCAATGGAGATTTATTGGTTTCTTAATAAATTCATCCAAATTATATCTTTTTGAAATAACCATCTTTTTCTAAACATAATAAATGAATAATTTGTCAATTTTATTTCCAAAAAGACCAATTAATAAATTTGGAGAAAATTTTTTATTTTGCCGAGAGTAGCAGAGTTGTTTCTCTTATTGAATAAATTTGTGTTTATCAAATGAATTTATTTCATCGGTCTATTTTATAATCATATCTTTTTTTTACTGTTCAATCAAATATAAAAAATATTAAAAATAACCAAGAAAAATATTAGTCATAAAAAAAAAATGTATATATTTTCGCGAAATGTTTTCAAGTATAAAGCTAAAATTTAGTACAATGTAATGTGAAAATACAGAGATTCGAATCGAGTTTCATTAGATAAAATTATTTAAGATTGGCAATTTATACTCACAGGAAACGTTTTCAAATATAAAGCTAAAATTTGGTGCATTAAAATGCAAAAATACATAGTTACGTACCAAGTTTCAGTTTATTAAATAAAACCATTCTATATTGACTATTCATATTCTCGGGAAAGAGTTACATATATATAGCTAAAATTTGGTACATTGTAACAACCAATTTTCAGCTCATTAACTAAAACCTTTAAAGATTGGCATTTTGTATTCTCAGGAAACATTTTCACCTAAAAAGCTAAAATTTAGTAACATAACACACAAGATTGGCATTTTGTATTTTCAGGACATGTTCTCAGGTATAAGATAAAAATGCATTGTAATGTGAAAATATATATTTGCGTACAAATTTTCAGCTTATTAGGTATAACTAAAACCATTTATACCAAATTAAAATAATTTGTATCTTATATAGGTATCAATGATTTTTTTTTATTATAATTGATATTTTTCATCAGAAAAAATGAATAAATTCGAAATATTCGAGAAAACATTTTTTTGGAAACTAATCCGCCAACACGTCTCAACTTGTCCATGAGTGTCTTGATTCGTTTGAAATACTCTCGAGTTTTCATAATTTAAAATCTAATAAATATTTGTAATTGGAAATAAGCAAAACGGGCAATTCTAGAGCAATTGATTACTCATAGTACGTGTTGAGTTCTTGACCAAATTGACTTTATTTATTTATTTTTATTATTAAAAAACAAAATTATCCTTCGATGGCTTCTTTTAAATATTACGGGTGTTTAAAGTATATTTGGTAATAAAGTTAGAAGAAAGAGCGCAAGCATTATATCGCCCTCTCTTTCCCACTTTGATTGGGATTTTACGAGGGGTGAACCGCGACCTAATATCGTGTACACCTACTTCCAATTTCATTTTTAAGTAGAAGACAAATAGATGAAGGGGCATTATCTAATGAATTCCAAAATAATTCCACATAATTCCAAAGACGTGTACACCTAATTCCAGTCGCGGTTCACCCCTCGGAATTTTATATAAGTATAAACAGGGCCGGCGCAAGGTGGGTTCAGCGCGATCGCCGGAACCTGGCCCCGCGTTTTGAGATGCCCCGATTTTGATTAACGTTTTACCGAATGCTGATACCATTAACAGATGCAAGACATTTTTTTAGTAGCGATGATTTAGTTTAAATGAGTGACAAAAATCATCAAAGTTCAGTGTAACTCCCTAAAGTCCTCATTAGGGTGGTCCTTAGCTATACCTGGTGAAATTTTTTTTTTTTGAAAAGTTTCCGGGACACCCGCTCAAATTATGAGGTTGGGTAAGATACTAATTCATACAAAATTTGAGATCGATCGGTGAGGTGGCTCATCTCATTCGAAAATTTGAAATTTTAAGAATTTCGCTCTATTCGGCTACTATATTTTGTTATGCGTCGTTAAATTGAAACAAAGAATAAAAACATCAATGACAATGAAATTAGTAAACATTATTTTGTGAAATCCCACTCCTACCTTTGTCATTCAGTCATTAATAAAACACATAGAGAAAAATAAAAAAAGTCCAGTGAATTCTATATTAAATCTAAAGTTATTTTGCCGAGGGTAGCAGACTTTTTATATATTGAAGGAGACAATAAAAAAGTGTGTCTTCTGCTGAATTTATAAATTTTATTTATAACGAGACTATAGTTTCGAGGGCTTTGCCCTCTAACTCAGTCTATTACAATTGATTCCCAGGAATTAATGTATGAAACTATAGTCTAGTTATAAATAAAATTTATAATTCCAGCAGAAGACTCTTTTATGTCTCCTTCAATGAATTCTATATGATGGCCATTTTGCCCACCTCTCAGGCGTACATCGAGAAAATTTGAAAATGTAGCGATTCTACGCTATAATATCATTAAAAATATATTAATCATATATTTATATATATTAATATTATTAATCAATCAATTTATAATAATAATATATCAATGTTTTCTTCTCAACACGTTTATTTCTCTCTGAGCTCTAAACTCTCTCTGATTGGTCAGCAAGGATTCAAAATCTGCCCCCTCTACTTAGCGTAAGCTAGTCTCTGATTGCTTAGCTTTCTTTGTAAATATACCTTTAAAGGGTTGTTCAAATCATTCTATTGTTAATCTATTTTGAGTTTTTTGATAGGTACCTCAAAAATGACTTTTAAATTAAAAAAAAAAAAAAAATTAGCAAAAATGGAAACAAGAAGTCAAACATTATTTTTGATCGATCATGATGAAAGTCAAATCAATGGTGCTAAATTGCCATCCAAGGGACAAGTTCTATAAGAAGTGCTATTTTATAATATGAGTAAAGTGAATCTACTTCTTCGTCCCAGTGCTAATCTGGTTATTAAAGAAGTTGAAGTTTTTTGGGTGAAAACGCCCATCTCAACAAAAAATTACAACACAGTATTGAAAAGTTAGAATCATTGTACAAAGAATGGAAGAATTTACAAAAAAATTGTAAACGCCGTACTGAACTTCAAGAAAAACGCGAGAGGGATTTTCTTGACATGTTGGAGGACCTTTTTTGATATCGCACACTCTTTTGCTTTGAAAATGATCAAAATTGAAGACGATAAGCTCTTTCTGCTTTCTCAAAGAAAAAAAGAACGCCCTGGATCAATGATCTGAGGGGACCGTAAATTATCTAAAAGAAGTGAAGCAGCCGCGTGAAGATTACAGCGAATTCCTAGAGCTCGTCATCATTTTCTTAGGCGGAACGCCTCCCAGAGGAATTTCTTTTCGAGGTCCAGGAGCGTTTCTCCACGGTATATAGCTTAAACATTTATTTATTGCGAGTTCACTTTGACCAACGAAGAAAAAATTGGGATTCGGGATATTTGCATCTTTCTAGCCAAACTTTATCTTAAAGTTTGGATTCAAGCTCCAAAATGGCTGCAAAAGCTCCTCGACTGGACTTAGAATTTTTAAAAAATCTCAATGCCTATTGGCAAGTTGATGAGGAAATAAGCCGTATCGCAATATATTAAATTAATATAACCATTTGTGGTATCTGGCACCAGAAACAGCAACCTTAGCATTTTTACTTTATTTGACGATGAAATTGGATGTGACACCAAGAAACGGATTGTGGAGGCATTGGATAAAATCGATAGCAGCGGCGACAAGTGCGAAAAAATTCGAAATTTTTCCGAATGATGTGGAATTTTTTTTAACCAAGGGCATAGAGAATTTCATTTCACAAAATACAAGTGGATTTTTTGTGAGATTTTCCATCCCAATAGATTTTTTACAAAAAGATCCTCTTGAATGGAAGGAAGATTATAGCAGTTTTTAAATTGGACTCGAAATTGTAAAAAAACTTCAAATTGTAAACGACATCGCTGAACGAAGAGTGAAACTCTTGGAAGACTACAATAAAATCCTTTCAAGAAGCGAAGAAGAGAAACAATGTATTCTGCAAATTGTTTCAGAATATAGAAAAAAATGTCCCGAAAGTAAGAAATCAACATTGGCAGCGGATTTGTAAAACTCGATATTTGATAAGTAAAATTTATTTTGAGACAATAATCATATTTCTATTCATTTACTTCTATGTGAATGTTAAATCCCTTCTTTTTATATATATAAGAATTTTTTACTTTTATAACACTTATATGACTCAAATAAATCTTTTTCTGGATGTACGCCTTAGAGGTAGGCAAAGCGTCCATCATATAGAATCATCAAATAGAATTCACTTTTTTTTATTTTGCTTAATGTGTATTAATAATGACTGAATGACAAAGGTAGGGGTGGGATTTCACAAAATAATGTTTACTAATTTCATTCTCATCGATATTTTTATTCTTCGTTTCAATTTAACGACGTATAACCAAATATACTATCCAAATTATACAATCTCTCCTATAACTCTGGAATATTTCCGGAAGCCTGGAAACTAGCCAGAATCCAACCAATTAAGAAAAAAGGCGATTCTTCCAACATAAACAACTATCGACCTATAGCGATCACTTCTGTCTTATCCAAAATTATGGAAAAGGCCATCAACGAGCAAGTTCTACGACACTTAGAGTCAAATAAATTTATCCACGATAGGCAATACGGCTTCAGGCAATCCCGGTCGACAGGTGACATCCTAGCATATGTAACTCATATCTGGAACAAAACCTTGGAGGCCGGGAATGAGACCCTCGCGGTAGCTTTAGACATTTCAAAAGCCTTCGATATGGTCTGGCATAAAAATCTTCTTGCCAAATTGACCTCCGTCGGCCTTGCACCGAAACTCTGTAAGTTGCTCGAAAGTTTTCTTTCAGACCGTAGTATTAAGGTTGTCATCGATGGAATATCATCTTCCCCCTTCCACACCAACGCTGGAGTTCCTCAGGGATCGGTTATCTCCCCTACGCTTTTTCTTATCTATATCAACGACCTTCTAAACTTGCCCTCCAATCCGGTACATTGTTACGCAGATGACAGCACCCTACATAACGCCCCTACATCGCAAAACCGTGCAGACATTGCCTCTTCAATTAATTTAGACTTATGCAAACTTAAAAACTGGGGATCCCAAAACTTAGTTAACTTCAATGCAGGGAAAACTCAGTGTTGCCTTATTTCTAGGCGCGTCGACAGAAACCTCCCAAACATATCATTCGACTCAAACTCACTAGAATTCAGGGATAAAATTTCAATGCTAGGCGTAACTCTAGGGTCTGACCTTTCATGGAATGACCATATCTCAACCACTGCTAAAGCTGCAGCGCGCAAGCTTGGTCTCCTATTTAGGTCTAGACGCTGTTATACTCCCAGTCAACTTCTTATGCTGTATAAGGCTCAAATTCGTCCCTGTCTCGAATATGGCTCTCATCTGTGGAGGGGTGCCTCCAAGCATTCTCTTGCCACACTGGATGCAATTCAGAAGCGAGCAATTAAACTAATAGGAGAACCGGCTCTAACCAACTCACTCGACTCCCTGGCTCACCGAAGAACCGTTTCTGCCCTTTCCCTGTACTACAGATACTATCACGGTGTCTGTTCAGTCGAGCTGAAATCAATTATCCCACCTAATGCCCTCTTTACGCGAAACACGCGGTTTTCTAACGCTCAGCACCCCTTCGCTGTCAAATTGGATAAAATTCGAACAAGCGCTTTCGCCAACTCTTTTATCCCTTTGACCTCCAGAGACTGGAACTCGCTCCCTGCTACCATCTTTCCCGCGACTTATAACCTTCAGCTATTTAAGACCCGTATCCACAGATACCTTCGACCCCCGCCCAACCCATAAAATTCTTTCTTCTTCTTTTCACGATGGAGGGGCCAACCCAGGCCTTTAGGGGTTGCACCTTTTTTGGTGTAACTCCTTCTCTCATCATTATCATAAAAAAAAAAAAAAAAAAAAGTATCCGAATAGAGCGAAATTCTTAAAATTTCAAATTTTCAAATGAGATGAGCCACCTCATCGATCGATCTCAAATTTTGTTTGAATTATTTTCTTACCCAACCTCATAATTTGAGAAGGTGTCCAGAAAAAAATTTAATGATCGTAAAATAAGGACCACCCTAGTCCTCATATACAAGAAACTACTTTAGATAAAAAAATCCAGACGCTTTCAGAGAAATGTACTTTTTAGAGAAATTAAACTACATTAATAGTTTTTTGCAAAAGTCTTACATTTTAGTATCGAAAAAAGTAATTAGCTCCAGAACGAAAAGTCGTCGTTCTAAAATATTATTACAATACGCCTTTCATTTCAAGGGACCAGAAGGAAATTCTATAAATTGGAGGAAAGTGGGGAAATGGTTTTAAAATATTGTGAATATAATAAGAAAACTGCACAGCCTTTAAACATGTAATAAAGGATGGGAAAAAGTTAAATACGGAAACGTAAAAGCAGAGAAATATTGTATTTCCAATTAATTAGATTTGGGGCTTTCAACTTCTGAATGAAAAAAGTAGAAAATCAGAAGAAAACCATTCGTTATAATGAAACGGTCTAACTAATGAGCTAAAATCTAGAGCACAATATTGTATTAATTAGTTGCATCATTGTTCCATATTTCAACTTTCTAGCTTAAACTGTTCGCTGACAAAAATTTGCCAAACTATCAAAATTTTCAATTTTTCAAAAACTTTTTCATTTACTTTGATAAATTTTAAAATGAATTTTTCCTTTACTTTCACATAATTATTTATTTTAATTTTACAGGTTAATTGTTATATAAGAATGATAGCAGGAAGTCGGCGTGAAAAACGAAGAAAGTAGATTCTCTAAAGCAGTAATGAAATGCAAAAAAGGTTTGCAATCTGTTGAAAGGATGCACTTCTGATAATATAATGTATCAGAGATAAATTTAATTTAACCAAATTGGAAGGTTAATTCACAGAAAAATGAACCATCTTGGATAGAAGAGAATGAGATTAGAGTCGGTCTGACATTTGTTGCAATGATGTTCTCAGTACGAATAGCTCATTAAATTTTACCCGGGAGGCAGGAGATGTCTGCCCTCCGGGCGTCTCTAGTATTGAATTCACCCAACAAAAAAGTGCTCATAGTGTTAAAATGCCTGATAAATAATCAACAATGATTTTTTCCACCACCTTCTGCTCACTAGAGAAGCCTGCGCGTCGCTCAGTTTGTCTGTAGCAATCGTCCGCAGTAGTTGACAAGTTACCATGCTCTGGGCAGACAGACATTGTAGAGATATTAATAGCATCCCATTTTAATTAATTTAAAAAACTAAAACAGAGTTTAGACTGCATTGCTTAGTTTTATAAAGAAAAATCAACGAGGTTGTTCTCTGCTTGATGCAAATAAACATATATTTATATCGAGTATAAATATGTATATATATATACATATAAAATTTATTGACTAAAAACCCGAAATATGTATAGAGTATTTAAAATAAAACTCCAAAAATATAATTAAATAATTTTTTTTTTTTTATTTTTACTTGTGAAACACCACTATAACCTTTTTAAAAACGGCTGTGTTTAATATGTTTCACTATAAACCAACACCGCTTTCCCTATTAGTTTGAGGCTATAGTTTCGAAGGTTTAACCTTCAACATCAGTATTTTTAATTAGAAATATTTTATCTGTTATTTCTCATGGGTACAAATATCCGAATGAATGCAAGTAAATTTGCTTTGTCGTAATAGTAAGAATGTCACTAGATAAACGAACAACAAAAGTATGTTAAGTGACGTGCTTACTATAGGTACTATTACGACTAAGCAAATTTACTTACATCCAATCTGATATTTGAACTCATGAGAAATAATAGATAAAATATTTATAATTAAATAGACTGATGATGAAGGTCAAACTACAGTCTTAAATGAATAAATTAAATATATACATATTTATACTCCTTATATACCGGGTGAGTTTTTTTAACTTGAGACAGTCTTATAACTCAAAAACAATGCATTATATGAAAAAAAGTTTCAAATAAAAGTTTATTTATATCAGGGGGGAAACTAAACTAATCTATTGTTTTTCGACCTAGAACAAGCCTTCAAGGGTATTTCGAGGTCAAGTTTTGTTTTTTAAATGGAAACCTCTATGTTTCTGTACATATTCTTAATTTAGAAAAAAAAATGAACAACTTTCATTAGAACTATTTTTTATACGACATCAAATAAAAAAAATATAAATCAATTAGATCTCAAAAAAATCCTAATAATTATTTTTAACAAGCATTCAACTTAATTATAAAATAATAATGATCAAATATTTAATTATTAAATCATAATTTAATAATTTTGCGACACTGTTTTGAGACATTCCAGAGTGTATCTCAAGTCTTCTGGATGAATTCCAGTTCCAATTTCGTTATTTTGGCCTTTTAAGTTTCTTCGTAGCCTTTAGATTTCCTGTTTTTTTTTTTTTTTGTTTTTTTTTTTTAAATAGATTTACAACACGGTAAAATGAAGCTCCTGAGGGCAAAATTATTAAATTATTAATTATTATTAAATTATTTATTTAATAAGTAAATATTTATCATTATTATTTGATAATTAAGTTGAATGATTGTTAAAAATAATTATTAGGATTTTTTTGAGATTTAATTGATTTAATATTTTTTTTTTTATTTGATTTCGTATAAAAAAATAGTTCTAATGAAAGTTGTTCAGTTTTTTTTCCAGATTAAGAATTTGTACAGAAACATATAGGTTTCCATTTAAAAAACAGAACTTGACTTCGAAATACCCTTGAAAGCCTGTTCTAAGTCGAAAAACAATAGCGTACTTTAGTTTCCCCCTTCATATAACTAAACTTTTATTTGAAACTTTCTTTCATATAATGCATTGTTTTTGAGTTATAAGACTGTCTCAAGATAAAAAAACTCACCCGGTATATGCACATGTATATGGTTTATTTGCATCAAGGAAAGTATAATTTCATTGATTTCTCTTTATGAATCAACATCTCTGCTACTCTCGGCAAAACAAAATCTTTTCAATTAGCTTATTTTTTTATAATTATTTTCATTGATGTTCCGTAAATTTTCAAAAACATGATTCTTTGCTTGATTCATTAAAAAATTTAAGAATAGAACAAATCAACTCTGCAAGATTTTTATTTAAACACGAACAGTTGTGGGTGGCTTATCGTAAACATTGTTTGTTTGAATGAACAAAATTTCCTCTTTGTTCCTTTTCCAATATTTTGACTGAATCGATAAGAAGGGAGTTTTTCGACTAGCAAGTGTTTTCTCGAAGAGGAAGATGGTTGGTTCTTGGTGGTTCGATTGCTGCTCGACAGTAGGGGAGGAGCGCAATCTAAATTTATCTGGCAACTGGCTGCTCTGGCCTGGCAGCCTGGCTGGCTGGCTGGCTCCCTCCCATCACGAACGCCTTTTCTAAGATGGGCGAAGTCATTTCCAATCCGTTCTCAATTCACCTCACCCGAACTCTTTCCATTACATGCACCTCAACTACTCAACGAAAACAAATTGAACAATAAATGGCAATTAAATTGTTCCCGAAATCAATGACATTTGCACAATTACAATCGAATATATCGAACTTGAAGATTTCTAGAAAAAAAAACCGACATACAAAAATGCATATCGCAAATTTTGTATAATTTTCCTATTAAAAACAATTATTGTATAGTTAATTTTTACTTTACTATACAGGGTATGGTCAAGTATTGTAATCGTGGATGAAAAAAGTGTTTTTTTGCATTTTTTTTTCGAAATATCTAAAAAATACCTGAAACTATTTTGATTAAAAAAATTGGGCGAAACCATGGCATTTCGGTCTACAAAAAAACGCTAATAAGTGAACATACAAATATAATTTTTTCGAGATAATAATTGTTTTGTCAAAATGTACGTTAGTCTGTGCGTTACCAAATTTGGTGGACGAGCTAGCTCAAAAACTAGTGTGAATATCGAAACCAAATTTCACACGTAGTTTTGGTCCATTGAGATTAAGAGCTGATTAGATTTTGGTGCATATCGACCCAAAATTAAGGGGGATGGAGGGGGGGATAAAAATTAAAAATCTAGGCCATTTGAGCAAACTCAACCAAATTTTGTATACATAATCAGTGGGACCCCAGAAGTATAAAAATGCAAATACTAACAGCCCAAAATGGGGGGGGGGGGGGTCAAAAAATGAAAATCTAGGCCCTAGTGCCAAACTCAACCAAATTTTGTATATATTTAAGTATAGGAAGGTATGAAATTTGCAGAAACAGTGGAAGATTTATTAGTAGAGTTAGTAAAATAAAGCACACTTGTTTTGGTATAGATTCATAAATCTTTAATTAATGATCGAATTGCAAATTAAATTTTCGTCTTCTTATACGACTATGATGGGACAAATTTTGTCTCACAAACATCTTTTACGGGCCGCCTCTTCCAAGGTCCTAGAAACGGGATGTCCGTGCTTTTTACGGGTCAATTGGCAACTCAATTTACAATATATTTTCGTATACAAAAAAATGAGATGAAATTTTTATTTATTTTTGGGTAAAGTAGGTACCTATAATCTCCACTGACTTTTGATTTTTGAACATCACCTTTTATCGAACTCGAAATCTAAATTGAATTTAAAGTAAAAATCTCGCTTCATGTTAGAAAAGGGACCGGACCTATAGAATAGAACCTAAGAATAACATATAATGTACTTAATTGTCTATTGCATTTTCATAAACACCTTTCCGGTCTTCCGTGAATTTTAATTCTGGTAAGAATCAGTGAAACAGTTTTTTCTCATTTGATTTATAAATATTTCTTCTTATGTACCAAATTCATGGGCGCTTTTTGACTCCAATAAAGTATAGGTATATAATTTTTTTTTATTCGAAAATTTTTGTTCGATATACAGGGTGATTCACGATCGATGGCACGTTAGACGTTTATGGAAAACGGAACGCAGGATTTTTCTGAAAATTTAGCTCCTTACATTTTCTTACCTGTTCTATCGATCCAAAATATTTTCAGCATTGTGACGTTTCGGCTTCCATCGAAAAGTCGTAGCAACTTTATTTTTTTAAATGGAACACCCCCTATATTAACACGTTTTTAGAACCGGCCTTTTATTAAAATACTTTTTCGTTAATATTGTCCTATTCCTATCTATATCGGTTTTCGAGATAAAAAATAATTTGTGTTAAATATGGTCCAAAACATGGCCCTAATTAAACTTAAATAAATTAGTGTTCTCAATTCATGGAAAGTTGATATTTTGGTGGTAGTTTAGACACACCCGAAGTATTTAATTTACGCCGAAAAATCGACTCCATAGTATACAGTGCGTTAACAAAAAAGTATTTTACTAAAAGGGCGGTTCTAAAAAGGTGTTAATATAAGGGGTGTTCCATTTAAAAAAATAAAGTTGCTACGACTTTTCTATGGAAGCCGAAACGACACAATACTGAAAATATTCTAGATCGATAGAACAGGTAAGAAAATGTAAGGTGGTAAATTTTCAGAAAAATCCTGCTTTCCGTCTTCCATAAACGTCCAACGTGCCGCCGACCGTGAATCGCCCTGTATAGAAACTTTATTCAATAAACAGAATCTGTTTTTCTAAAGAAGATTAAAGGTTCCTGAAAAAAGTTCGATATATATATATAAATTCGATATAGGTATGAAATATGTCGGGGTTCGACTGTATTTAGAATAATTAGGCCTCTAAAAAATAATAGTAATAAACTTCATTTTTGTAAGCTCGTTTATTTCTAAAATGAAATAATATCGTTCTTCTTCTTCTTTCTTTTATGTAGGTCGGGGACCTGTATTTTCCAGGGCGTCATTCCATCTTTCATCCATCGAATTCCGAGGCTTCTTCCTGGTTCTGTGATCAAGTTTTGTTTTTATCCTAATAATATCGTTTACTTTAATAAATAAGTAAATAAATATATCTCGAAGACGGGCTGGTAGATCTTAATGCAGATTGATAGGGATGCAGCCAAAGGATAATGAAACAAGTGGTCTGTAACAAGGGACGAATTTCCATTCTAATAATCCATTTGCATTTTGGACAAAGTATCATATTATTGTTTAAGTAAATCTACTAGATAAAGCAAATATGATAAAAAATCGTCCAAAATGCATTATGTAAATGGAAATTCCTCTTTTGCAAGGGACCATATTGTTTTTCTAAAATAAATTTTGAAAGATCTCATTTATTTTCAAAAAATTCAAAGATTCAAAAATACTCAATTGTTAATGTTTAAATAAATTATTAATATCTCGGAAATTTTTTTATTAATTTTTAATTTTTTATTAATTAATTTTTTTTTTTAAATTTTTTTATTAAAATCTTCAGTCATTTTTCGGAAATTTTGAAAATATTACAAATGACTTGGGATAATTAAAAATTAATAATCACAAAAGTCATATTATTTATACAAGAAATGAAAAACAGCTTAATTGGAAAATAGAATATGGTTCACAAATACTGGACTGAGAGTCAAATTTAAAATCATTAGCAATTCTGGGTCTAAAATGAAAAACCCATTTAAAAGAAGCAGTTCACAAAACTGGAACCTCCACAAAACTGGAACCTCCAGAAGTCTCCCCAGAACACTGATAAATCTCACAAATCCCGTTTATCTCAGATAGTAAACTAATGTAATACATCAAGGCAAGGTTCGGTTTCATGTGGATTACTGTCCCTTTCGTGGTTTGAATGTTTCAGATTTTTGAAACTTTAAGTTTCAAGATCTCATGAATATAAAATAAGTGTTTTTTAAAAATATGTGGGTGAATACAAACTGCTCTAAGAAATGCAATGACTTATAAGGATAGGTATTGCACCTTCTTCTTCTTGATATACAGCTTCTTACATCCTTATTAAAAAAAAAAAAATCAAAGTACTTTTTTCAATTTAAGTGCACCTATTGGGGAGATTATTTTACTTTGGTAGTTTTATTAATTGTACTCAAACTCTCTTACCATATGTTACTGTTAATGTTAAATATCTTTTAATGGTCTTAGTATATAGATAATAATCATGTTAAGTGAACAAATATATAAACTATCGATGCATGACCTAATTGAACTACTTTCTTCATGTTTTTTTTTTTTTTTACTGAAGGAAGTTATTAGAAAATAATTTTACTAAACAATGAAGTTTGTTTCTAATTTGGTAAATTAACCAAATAAATCACGTCCTGACAAACCGCCAGCAGAGTCTTGATGTCTGTCAGGTTAAAAACCCTGAGGGCAGATGTTATGGTACAATGATTTGTTTAATTTTGTTAATTTGGGTTAAAAAGCTTTTGGTAAAAATAGTAAATGAACTAAAATTGAACTAAAATTAAAGGGTCAATTAATGAAGGATAAATAATGTGATTGAACCCTTATGTATTTAGTAGAAATTAATAATAAAGATGTAATCATCTAAAGTTTGAATAAGCCAGCCAAGTGCTTCATGCCTTCATACTACATACAGAGAAGGTTCTATTCGTTATATAACTTTAAAAATACTTAAGATATCGAATTCGTTTTTATTTGACATTGATAAGAAGAGAATGAAGCAATTTGTGGACATGTTTTAATAATTTTAAGTTAAACTATTTCTTAATACCGACAGGAACAAAAATAAGCTAAAAATTGGCAGTTTGGGGGCATAGGTACTGTCATTTTAAAGGTGAATAAATTAAAAAAAATGCCTAATTCTACTTAAAGAGAAATTTATAAGGATTCCTATAAAACTATTTTTTCCCCACACCCTATAAAATATTCGACAGTCCCCAAAATAATAGTTCAATGAAAATTTTGATATTATTTTTGATTTCAGGAAAAATGAGTATATATAACTTGTAAACTTCATTTTTATATTTTATTTAGTTTACGAGCTGCAATGCTCTGACAGACAGACATTGTAGAGTCACTATAGTGTCCAGTTTTACTAATAAACGGAACCCTGAAAAATCATTCATTTGGATGTATGTACTTATGTACCAACACTATCTGGGGAAAATGGGTCTCTTATATTCTTAAAATTTCTTTTGATAAATCAAAAAAATAAAATAAATTCATATTTTTTTTATCATTTTTGTAAAGTTGAATAAATTTTAATTAAAATAACTAAATAAATAAAAGTATATTGTATTTAAATAATTAATTGATTTTTTTTTTTATTTAAATAGAACAAAAATCGAGGGGATCGGTGGGATGGAGGAGAGAGATTGTTCAAGTGTCGGGGGGTCCAGGGAGCGAAGCCCCTTGGGTAGCAAGAGGGTCACCGAAGGCGGGCCTTGCAGCTAGTAGTATATAATTATAATGTCTAGTGGATAATGAATCTATACTTGTGTGATGTAAAAATTTAAATATCAATAGCAGCTGAATTTTGATAGGTAAATCGCTGGATCAATTAATGATCACTAAATCAACACTTGCTTCAGAGATGAGGATAGTCGAAATGTCGTATATAAATAGAAAAGTTTATAATTCATATACTATTTTTACTATAGTGGTCTACTTAAAAAAAAAATTCGAAGAACCACAATTTTAATCGAATTATTATTTTGGGGAGTGTCGAATTTTTTGTTGTGACGAAAATAAAAAAATATTTTTTTCTTGAGCTGGGAAGTATTCCTGTAAATATCTTTTCAAGTAGAAATAGTCTATATATTTTTTTTTTAATTTTACTCTTAAAATGACGATTATGGGAGCCCCGAAATTGTTATTTTAGGTGATTTTTGTGCCTGTCGGCGTTCAGAAGTGTTTTAAATAAAAATTACTAGAAAAATTCTACAAATCCATACATTTTCTCCTTACCAATTTTATATTCCAAGTATTTTTGAAGATATTATAAGGTACGGAAACCTCGGTATGCGGTCCGACTCGCATTAGGGGGTCTTATTTATTTAGTTTTTGTTATGATTTGGATGATTTTTAAATTTTTTATCAAAAATCTTCTACTATTTGGTTCTATTTGCATTACATTATATGGTAAATTAAAATTCTTTTTTCTTTTTTTAAAGATTTGTTGGAGTGGTAGAGGAAAATTAATTAAAATATGTAAAAATACAATTTTCTATATTTTGTGGTCTAAGCTGAAAAATTTTTCATTTTTCATTAACCAGATCATCAGAGCTCGATATAAAAAGATATGCATTTTTATATTTTAATCAATCATGAAATAAATATAAAAGTCAAATTCCGATATTAGTAGCTTTAAAATTACTACTATAGAAAATCAAGAGAGATGGCCTTCTACTAGTTCCGAGATGTTTTGGATTATTTTTATTATGTCAGAAGGTTGTTTCACCCCTTCGAGAATTGATTCAGAGTGCCTAAAAAATTCAAAATGCTTACATTTTTTGTCAATTAAATTCTCGAAGGGGTGAAACAACCCTTCTAATATAAGAAAAATAATCCATAGCATCTAGTAGTTTATCATCTATCTCTCTTGATTTTCTATAGTAATCATCAAATAGTTATCACAATAACAAGGGTTGTTTGGGAAGTTTACATGTCGCGGATAATGCATCTTCTATTACTATCATTGTTAAAATCGCCCAAACCCATAGATATTGTAAGTTAAGTAAAAATAAGAGTTATAAGTGAGTCTATAAAACACGGTGTAGTGTTAGCTTATTACAGCTGCTCTTCAGTCCTATTGTCTTACTGGAATTGAGAATTGGCCTTTCTTGATTAGAAACGCAATGGCTATACCCTTTGAGAATATAGAGGATTGTAGTAGGTAAGACATAACTGGTCAATATATTTTCAATTAAAAAATCTTTCGAAAGTTATCAAAAATACATATTTAATTAAAAAAAAAAGTGTTTTTGAAGAAGAAGCATAAAGTAGCATAGTTTTGCCTAGTGTTTAATTTAAAGAAATACATTAAATGTTATGTCTTCCGGCTAATATAAATACATATTACACTATACATACAAATATTTATATATCAAGACCAAGATATACCCTTTAATTTATTTCTTAAATTTATCTTTAATTCAATATTTTCATTTTTTTTTTTATTAAATAACTCACTCTGTTTTTAAGGCCTCCGATCAAAATACCGGTTATTTTTGACTAAAATGACCACCAACTAATTCTAGTGTAAAATCTTCTAGTAATTTCAAATAAAAGGAACAAACGGGCACTAAAATGGGCATGATCTAACCCAGTGTTTTTCAACCTGTAGGTCGCGACCCCTTGGGTGGTCGCGAAGCCTCAGTATAAAAGAAAAAAAAATATCTTAGAATGCTCCCAATTTTAGCTTTTTACCTGAAAACGTTTTTTGAGATTAGAAAATGCTTATCTTGAAAGGTTTTAGGCGATGAGCTTAAAATTGGTAGGCAAATATCCTAGAATGCTCCAAATTTTATCTTTTTACCTGAGAGTTAAAATTTGATATGGAAAATTCCAAATTTGAAGTTAAAACCCTATATGCTTTGATGTTTATCTCAGACCCCACTTTTCCAATTGAGAAAACGAATCGAAGTTCTTTTGATTTATGGATGATGACCACAAGTTGATTTTTTTTTGTGAAGCCGTCGTTTGTCTTTAGCAGTAATGACATTTTCATCCCGTCCTTGAAGGCTTTTATTCAAGGTATAATGCTCGAATAAGTCAGAAAGAAAAGTCAGTTTTAAAAGAAATTCCGGGTCACAAACGAATTTGGAATATTCTGACTTGACCTACTGTAAATACACCAAAAGTTCAAAGTTGTAGGTGTTTGGCGATGTAATCGATGTAAAAATATATATCCGTTATAGATACTTAATTGTGTATAGCCGATACCTAATTATAATAATTAATAAAAATGTTGTACGGATTTGATAATTGTAACATAATAAAATACAGGTTACAAACAGAGGGGAAGGGGGTCCCGAATTATTTTTTCATACTAAGGGGGTCGAGTCATGAAAAAGGTTGAAAAATACTGATCTAACCAAAACATAATCTAGTTTATATAAATAAAATCAAACTTTTTTCCAAAGATCATTTTAGATACTGATCATTTAGTATGAGATTAAGAGCAGAAGGTATAATTAGCAAGTTTTTCGGGTCAAAGATTAGAAATTTCAGTCAATGTTGGAAGAAAGCGATTTTTTTCAGTAGTCAATTTTAAAAGAATATATTTTCTAATTAATACATTAAGTGGATATATATCAGAGTTATTTTTAACCGCGTTTTTAAACAAGATATATATATATCGCTAGACCACTGCTGTTTGATATTATATAAATCCAGATATTATTATTACTTAATACCTGACAAAAATCACCTGCATTCGATTCGTGAATGAATCAAATGTAGGAAACTCATTATTAATTTTAAAAGAGTTGGTTTTTTGATCTTTTGGTCTTAATTATGATAAAATACTCCAAATTTTTTTCTCTCTAAGGTAAAGGCACCTATTGATGACAGGCACCTAAGGATGCCAATCTACAAGAAAAAATGAAAAAATAACTAATTTTTTCTTGTAGATTGGCATCCTTAGGTGCCTGTCATCAATAGGTGCCTTTACCTTACATCATGTCCAAAGAACATTAGGATACTTATATAGTATTTAAATAAATGTTGCCTCTTTTATTTCACTAAACAAAATGCCTTATCTTATTTCAATTTGACTAGGAAATTTTTAATGCAAATTAATAGGAAGCAATTCTTTTTCGGTATCTTCACTAATATACAACTATATTTTTAATTGAAAAAAAAAATTATAGTTGTGGAAGATGAACAATAATTTATTTTAAAAAATGCATTAGCCCTCCTAAGTTTACAGAAGGAAAATATCGATTTTCTTGAATTTTCTCCCTATATGAAACGTATTCTAATTCAAAAAAGTGGCCAAGTGAAATAAACACACTGATACGATCCTAGAAAAATATTTATAGTTATCATAAAAAATATTAAATTAAAAAAAAATCACGAGATCATCTTCTAATGAATCCGTGAAAAATGTATTACCCACAGGGGAATATACAACCCGTCTTATATGTTACACAAATTAATAATAACGGCTCGGATTTACTAGAAGATAATCTTGTGATTTTCTCCAAGAAAGTCGAATCTACATGTCAGCAAATTGAACTTGTAAAAATGAAATGGATTCCAGATTTTGACGATTCCACAGAGAAATTTTACCAAAATAATATATGTGCTATATACTAAATACTATCTTCTAATCATACCCTTCTTTTAAATATAATTAATTAAATAAATAAATATAGTAATAATAAATTCTCTAAATCTAAATGAAATCTTAATTCAGAGAGTGTATCAGCCTTCTTCTTGTAATTATAATGAGGACGGATCAAGGCTAAAACTAAGTGAATCAAAACACTCAAACGGTGGTTATTTATAGCTTTCGACTGTTTTAAGGCGGTTTTAAACTTTATAATTTAAAATTCTACCAGAGGTAGTTGTATATGCAAATGTAGTATCCAATAATAAGAGAAATAAAAAGATGGGTAATAGTAACAATTATTTAACTCTTAATCAAAAACAAGCTCAGTCAAAAGATATTAAAAATTATATTACATAAAAAGCCGAAAACCTCAAATTCTATCCAGATATGTAAAGATCACGTTTAAGTTCAAAGACCATTCAAAAAACACACAGTGAATTTCTCTTTTTCCCCCTGTAATAATATCATAAAAAAACTCGTGACATTAAGCTTGAAAACATATGACTAATATCTATCGACATTTTTCAATTGTTTATATCCAAAAGAAAAAGAAATTAATTGAGTTTTGTGAATCGCTCTTGCAACTAAAATGTGATCTTTACATGTCTGGGTAAAATTTGCGATTTTTGACTATATAATAATTTCTAAAATCTAATGACTGAACTTTTTATGGATTTTAAGAGTTAAATCATTTTTACTCTTCACTCCTCGCTTTCTCCCATTATTGGATCACTAGATCTTCACATACAACGATATCCTCTGGTAGAATTAAATTATCAGTTAAAACAGGAATAGCAGGGAATTGGACAATAAATAAAAAACAGAGTTTTTATTAAATGGGCCAGATGTTTCGTCAATTTATTTCGACTTCCTCAGTGGCTAGAATGATAGAAGTACAAAACAACATAAAGGATTTTTATAAGAATTTTTATTTTTATATGTTGAAAGGAGAAAAAAGGTTCAATATTGTTGAATCGTTGAGGCCAATAATGTATTGTAGTAATAATAAAAAAGCTCTAAACAACTATTACAAACTCCGCCTCAAGTATTCGACTGCCAACAAAAATATCTTCTTCAACAAAACCTGCCTGTCCAAAAATTTGACTCCAAGATACGTCCAGATCAAGATTAAAACCAAATCATCGCTCGCTTCAAAAATCATCGAGAAATCAACAAAAAATTGGGTAAGATTAGAATTAAATAAATGGTACAATATCAGGGATACACTCAAACTGTATTTATACAATACCCACACTCGGCTTACAAATTTATTACACCCTTGTGAATTTGATACAGTAGACTCTCAAGTAAGAGATAGGATAGATAGTATAATGAAAATAAAAACCGACAAAATTAATAAAAAGTTACAAAATTTAGAAAAACATAGGAATCAACAAAAAGAAAAAAATTTCAAAAATAATCCTACTAACCCAAAATTCCAATTCAACGATAGAATAAAAAACTATTCAAACACCGTTTTCACAGAAACCGAAAAGAACGTCCTGAATAAAGGTCTAAAACATTGCGTAGAAAAACCAATTAGACAAAACGAAATAGAGGACATCGCTATTAATATGGCAGCATCGTTAATAAAAAATAGGGAAAATGACACCAACAAAACAATTTGTGCTAAAATCCTAGGACAAGAAATAGAAAAAAATAGGAACAAAATCAATTATTCGGAAAATAAAACAATAAAATCACTAAAATCAAAAATTAAGGAAAACAATTTAACAGTAGTAAAAAGTGACAAAGGAAATTCAATAGTTATACTAGATCAAAAAATTTATAAAGAGAAAACCGAAACCTTCTTGAAAACACAAAATTTCAATCAAATTAAAAACCCAGTAAATAAATATAACAAATTAGTTAGGGACAAAATTAAAAATTCCAAAATTTTAAACGAAAAAACCAAAATGTCGTTAATAGAAAAGAACCCAAAGTGTCCTAGATTGTATTCCCTTCCGAAAATTCATAAATCGGAAAAACTAGACGAAATACCAATTAGACCTGTAGTAAGCTACTCAGGAGCGTGTGTAACAAAATTAGCCAAAAGCCTAAATAAAATCTTCAAAGAAAAAACTAATTTTCAATCAGATCACTCAATTTTAAATTCATTAGACTTAATAAATAAAATTAAAAACATAGATATCCCCAATAACGCAAAATTAATCTCTTTAGATATCACAAGTTTATTTACAAACGTCCCCCCTTCAGAAACAAAAGACCTAGTTGACCAGATAATTTATACATGTCCAAATTTGAACATAAAAGAAAAAACAGACCTAAGTGATTTAATGGAGTTATGTCTAAATCACAATTTTTTCCAATACAACGATAAATTTTATGAACAAAAAAATGGTTTAGCAATCGGAAACCCTCTGTCACCATTATTTGCCGAAATTTTCCTAAAACATTTCGAAAAACAATTTTTAAATATAAAGTGCGAATTCTCTCAATATATCAAATATTATTATAGATATGTTGACGATGTGATTGTCTTATGGACAGGGACTGAAAGAATTCTCAATAAATTCATAAAACATATAAATTCATTACATGAAAAAATCAAATTTACCGTGGAAAAAAAGAAAAAGAAAAAACATTAAATTATTTAGACCTTAAAATTAAAATTGAAGAAAATAAACACACATTCGAAATTTATAGGAAAGATACATCTACAGATACCGTAATTCACAACATGGCTTGTCGACCAATGTCACATAAATTAGCAGCATTCCATTCAATGATCCACCGTTTAAATAGTATCCCATTAAAGAAAGAGCATTTTTTAACAGAACTAGAGATAATCAAAGAAATAGCTATAAATAATGGTTATGAAAGCAATTTAATAGATCAAATATTAAAAGGTAAAATTCAAAAATCAAATTTAAATTTAATCTATTCACAAAATTCCCAAATTAACGATCTGCCAAAACTAATATTACCATATTATGGTAAGATGTCCGAAAAAATAAAACATAAATTAAAATCTTTAGGGTACGCGACAATCTTTAGATCACCATATACATTAGGAAGTGAATTAAGTCAAATTAAAGATAAAATTCCGAAAAATGAAAAATCCGGTGTATATAAATTGACATGCCAAGATTGCAATGCAACTTATATAGGAAAAACGGAAAGAAATTTATCCATTAGGATCAATGAACACAAGAGAGCCTACAAATTAAAATATGAAAATTATGCATTTGCAGAGCATTTAAATGCTCACAATCATAGTTTTCCAGATCAATCCAAAATTAAATTGATCAAAGAAGTCAATGACCCCTTAATTCTTTCTTTAAAAGAATCCATTGAAATTTTAAAATCCTTGGAAAAAAGCCCAATTGAATCTTTAAATGAAAAACTAGAAATTATCAATGACCCTTTTTTAAAAACATTCCATTCATTCAGGTAAAACTCATTAGAAAATGCCTAAACACCCTTTTTTACCCTTTGACCCTTTTTAAAAACATTCCATTCATTCAGGTAAAACTCATTAGAAAATGCCTAAACAAAAGAGCAACCCAGATATTGAGCCAGTTATATTCTAATCTCCCAAGAAGAAACATGAAGAAAAAGACATTATATATTTTTCAAAATTTTCTATGTATAAATCTTAATTTGTAACTAATTTGAAATATTTGTGATAGACTGATGATGAAGGCAATGCCTTCGAAACTATAGTCTCTAGAAATAATTAAAAATTATTTTATTTAAAAAACAGAAGACTCTCTCATTTTATTTTATTTTTAACCTAAAAAAAAAAAAAAAAAAAGATTAAACATGTTTCGTCGCATAGTGGAATTGTCTTTTGAAAAAGAGTGATAGAATGGGGTATTTATAACTCTCTTTTTTTAAATTTATTTGTAATCGATGTATTTATAAATTTTTTCTGATTTCCTATTTTGTCATTCTAGCCACTGAGGAAGTCGAAATAAATCGACGAAAAGTCTGGCCCATTTAATAAAATCTCTGTTTTTTATTTATTTTACAATTCCCTGCTATTCCTGTTTTAATTAATACTTATTATGGATGCGAGTGATATACCGTTAAATTATAAGGTTTAAAACAGTCTTACTGATAAAGGCCTTAAGATAAAGAGTGTTTTATACAAATGCTCAAAGATAAAACGTATGGAGCAGGGGTTTTTGATCCGCCCCAGGTATCTAACGAGGTAGAACCGGTGATAAATTATAAATAAATTCATAAATAAATAAAATATATTAAAATAAAAGTAAATTGGTTAATAATATTACAGTAATCTATTATAAAAATTTAATTTTAACCTACAAAAGTGTATTATGAAATTAAGACACTCAAGTGGGAAAAAGCAGGATAGAGTCCCCTAAAAATAAATTAAATACAATAAATAAGTACAACAAAATAAAAATAAATGAGTCAATAAAATTATACTAATATGGGGTAATTATTGTATACAGAATAAAATTATTAGAGGTAAAAATATTTGGTAATTGTATTTATTAATTTACGATAGTCTATAAAATATCATTTGAACTTTATGCACCTATCTATCACCTCTTGTATCAATTTTAATTAAATGCTTATGTAACCGTAATCTTTTTTTTTTTTTTATTGACCTTGATCGGGAACAACCTTCCAATTTCGATTTCTTATGCCGACTAGCTGGCTGGTTATGAAGACAGAATACAATTTGTTTCTCTATTAATATGGAGTATAGTAGCGGAATTGCATGACGTTGATTGTTTATTAATGAGAAGATGTAGAGAAAATAAAAGCATTCCTAAAGGTAATTTATATAATTAGAAATTCAATAAGTATCTACACAAGAATACAATGTGCACATGATACTTATTTTATCAATTAATATAGGAATCAAAAGCGCAAAAGGAAATTTCAAAACTATTATTAATTAATAAGTATTTTAATTCTTTTATTATATATATTTTTATAAATAAGCTAATGGGTTATACTGAGTCTCTGAGTCATAATAAAATTTGAGGGGTTAAATTTTTAATTTTTATTTCACAATTATTTTCTACGACTCCTTGTCGAAAATTTAAAATTTTGGATTTCCCTCCATCTTTTTTAGTGTTCTGTATAAATATAATCCCTATTAATCTTACTATTATGTCTGTCTGTATGTCAGAGTATTGTAGTACGTTGACTAATAAAGATACATAATTGAAATTTACAAGTAATATATTTATTACCTATTCACTTTTCATTTTACACGAAAATATGAATCTTATTAAAATTGTAATAAAAAAAGATTATTTTGAAGAGTCGAATTTGTCTGTTACTGTCGCTTTATTTATTGAATTATTGTAATTCTCTAATTTCCATTATTATTTTTCCTTTTTACATTTTACTTAAATTTAGATATTTTTATGTCCAATTTTGGCTTTTCTCGAAGTACATTACAAAAATATATTAAACAAGGATAAATATGGAAAAGAATGACACTAAACACGTATCTCTTGAGTTTGCTATATCTTCAGTTAATAGTGTCACAACAAATGTCATACATTTCAGCTAATCTTTCTAAAAAAAGATATAGAGATAAATATTTTTAGTTCCACTTATTTATAGATGCTATAAGGATGAGGATGGGGTTATTTAGGAGGGGCATGGGTGATAAATTCACCCATAGAACAAATTAAAGAACTAACGGAAATTTATTCTTACAGACCAAGAAGATGTAACAATTTCAAGTCAGGATTGATTCTTAAATCTATAAAGGAAAAAGAAGAGTATTCAAGGGTTATTTCAGAGTCGAATAAAACTTGTGAATCTGGATTATCAAGGAGTGAATATTGTAGGTCTTAAGAGGAAGGAACTACCAGCATTTAGGCCCTGGATTGAATCCTACACGAAGCAATAATTTAGGATGCTGACATAAACATTAAATAAGAGTTATTTCGCATCAAATGCAATACTATCTAATAAAGAAATCTGCGGATGGAGGAGAGTGAGTTCCTCACAGAAATATTTCTTCAAGATATCCTTAGCAAAAATGACAAAAAACAACATACACTAACTTATGGTAGTATAGAGCCCAAACAAATGAGACTTATCTTTAATACTTTCGCACTCCAATCAGCGAATCTACATCAAGGCAAATTTCATTAAGTAGTGTAAATATATATGTGAGGTGATTGTGGAGTAGAGATTAAGGGAATGAGGAGTTAACACAAGACACAATTTTGACTCCCTCAGTGAGTCTAGTAAAACTAAATTATTGGATAAAAAATACTTGGTAGGTTTCACATAAAGATATAAAAATAAAACGAATTTATTTTTGGAGAGTCTTTAATCTCGATATATATATTTCGAGTGGCTAACCCATCGTCAGGAGCAACAGAAAGTAACTGAGAGAAAGTTACTTTCTGTTGCTCCTGAAGATGGGTTAGCCACCCGAAATATATATATCGAGATTAAAGTCTCTCCAAAAATAAATTCGTTTTATTTTTATATCTTAATGTGAAAGCTACCAAATATTTTTTATCCAATATTTTAAAAAATGTTTCACCAAGTACCAACACCAAATTCCTTAAAAAGTAGTCAAACTAACTTGTTTAAGTCAAATGATTATAGTAAATTCTGAAAATCTATAAATTATTTTATTTTGAAAAAATAATTTCTAGATACTATGTAGGTATAATAGAATTAACTATCTGAATTATTTGACTTCAAAATATTCGCGGATCATTACTTAAAAATAAAAATTAAAAACTAATATTTAAAATAGTAAAATTTCAAATCTAAGATTGTTACTAATTATTTCATATATATGAATGAATTTGTGTACTCAAATATATACTTGTAATTGAAATTGAAAATATAATTTTAAAAACGGATTTAATAACTAGCAACTATGCTATAAATAGAAAAAGCGCTATGAAGATTGACATAAAGCAATCCTCTTTTGGCGTGAGTGGAGCTCTAGTGATCTAGTTGTTAAGGTATTTTAAGAATAATTTATAAATGACTAATAAAACTAACAGTCTTAAATAATTAAGAAACCCAAATACATTTTTAACATATTTTCAGTCAGCGATCAAGACCTATCTCAGAGAGTAATATCAAATTAAATTCAAGAAAAATAAAATTTAAAATTTAACTAAGTGTAGTATGTCTTGTTTACCATATATGTACAATTTTTGATTCTTAAGGAATTATGGTTATTATAGACTAGTGGTTAATATACATATTTATGAAGTGAGACATATAACATTATCCTCAAGAATATGATCTCTAAAAAAGAGTAATTTGTAACCTACAACTAGCTAAATTATCTAAATAACATTGGTGTAAGTCACTTAAAGTTAGAACGAAAAATGACTCCAAAAAACTATAGGACTAAGATAATCCCAGGTCAAGTTTAACCTGCCCTAAGAGATTATTTTTTTTGGCTTTTCTGTCTTTCTAGCCATCAGCCAATTTATGATACAATTATATTTTTAAAATTTGTCTTCTATCTAAGGATCAAATTTTAGCCGGATGCCGCGATTCGGATTCGAACCCGGGTCCACTTGATTAGCAGGCTGGTACGCTATCCCCTCGGCCAACCCGACCCCCCTAAGAGAGTTAAAAATCTATTAAAAACAATAAATAATCTATACCGTTACAATTTGAAATCGATATTAATCATTTAATTAAATTTCAAAACGTCTGTTTCTAATTTGAAATTGATTAATCTCAATTTGAAATTAATTAAACCCAAATTGAAATTGCTTAATCGCATTTTCTTATTGACTAAACTCATTTGAAATTGATTAATCCTCGTATTATGGAATTGAATAAATCCATTTTTTAAATTGGTTAATCCCATTTTTAATTTGATTAAAACCATTTTGAGTTAAAAAGGTATAGTTATAGTTATAATAAGCTGACATGTTCTGATGTGGTCATCCACTTGACTTTAACATACAACCTGGCCCCCAAAATTATTTATAATCATGTAGGGGGGGGGGTTAGTTTTTGCATTTTTATACTTCTGGTGTCCCACTGATTATGTATACAAAATTTGGTTGAGTTTGCTCAAAAGGCCTAGATTTTTAATTTTTAACCCCCCTCTACCCTCCTTAATTTTGGGTCGATATGCACCAAAATCCAATCAGCTCCCAATCTCAAAGGACCAAAACTACGTGCGAGTTTTAGTTTCGATATTCACACTAGTTTTTGAGCCAGCTCGTCCACAAAAATTTGGTAACGCACAAACTAACTAACAACCAGACAGACTAACAGACATTTTGACAAAACAATTATTATCTCGAAAAATATAATTTTTTTCTATGTTCACTTATTAGAGCTTTTTTGTAAATCGAAATGCCATGGTTTCGCTCAATTTTTTTAATCAAAATAGTTTCAGCCGTTTTTGAGATATTTTGAAAAAAAGAAGGAAAAAAAACAACACTTTTTTCATGCACGATTACAATACTTGACTATACCCTGTATGGTGAAGTAATAAATAATATAATTCATTCTTTGTAGACAGGCGTTTTTCATACTTTTTTTATGAGAATGCAATTTGAATTGAGGCCCAGTATATCTAGGTCTGATTGTGTTATTCACTAATTTTGGGTCATTTTTTTCTGATTATCGCAACTCATTTTATTCATCTCGCGACCCACTAAAAGGCGGGCACCCAGCGTTTAAAAACTACATTGTAGACAGTGGCTGATTAAAAGAAGATTAGGAGGAGTATTTATAATTAACAAAAGTTCACAGATCAAGTTTGGGTCAGATGTTAAACGATTTCGATCAAAGTAGTCAAGAAGTGATTTTATTCAGGGATTATATAATATACTCCAAAGAATTATGTTATGGTGGTAAATTTGATGATTGTAACAACAGTAAATGCCACAATGAAGATTTCAAATCGTTCTAACTGTATTAATCTTTACTTCAATCTTTTTATATTTTTTAGGATTTTCTCAAAAATAGTTTTACTGATTTTCTTTAAATCCACTTTATTATATATTATATAATACAATCTTCAAAATATAATTATTTGCTGACCATTGAGCTTATTTACGTTTATTTAAAGCTGGTTTAAACAATTCTATAAAGTTCATAAATATAATTAATGTATACCTATACCTACTATCTACATCAAATAATAGATAATTATTCATGAATATAGAATATGAGAAAATTCGAAATTTGATGAGTGATGAGAAAATGGATAAAACAATATACTTTACTTACTAGCGGACTACTTTTTCTCTCTGATTCCTAAATTAAAATAATGTTTTTTAATAAAAGAGGGATTAGTGGAAGTTGTTTGGTATAGACCTATAGATACACCAGTTTATTTCTCTTTCAGTAGAATCTTTTTAAGCCATCTTGATATTTATTAATTTCTTGTTTCAACTAATTATATTTTCTTTATGTTGAAAGTTTGGAGTTCAGTTTGATTTTCAACTTTTTGGTTGTTACTTTACTTTAGTATGGTCAAGTATTGTAAACGTGCATGAAAAAAGTGTTTTTTTTTGCTTCTTTTTTTCGAAATATCTCAAAAATGAGTGAAACTATTTTGATTAAAAAAATTGGGCGAAACCATGGCATTTCGGTCTACTAAAAAGCTCTTATAAGTGAACATTGAAAAATTATATTTTTCGAGATAATAACTGTTTTATCAAAATGTCTGTTATTCTGTTAGTCTGTTAGTAAGTGCGTTATCAAATGTTGTGGACGAGCTAGCTCAAAAGCTAGTATGAATATCAAAACCAAATTTCACACACGTAGTTTTGGTGCATTGAGATTAAGAGCTGATTAGATTTTGGTGCATATCGACCCAAAATTAATTAATTATAATATTTTCAAACTAAAAAAACAAAAAAAATGAAATACTATATATTATAAAATAAATCTATAATAACGAAAATATTTTTTTTTTGCCGCCAAAATTAGGGAGGGGGGGGGGGGGTTCAAAAAATAAAAATTTAGGCCATTTGACCAAACTCAACCATATTTTATATACATAATCAGTGGGCCCCCAGGACACCAAAAAGGCAAAAATAAACCGCCCAAAAAAGTGTAGGGGGGTCAAAAAATCAAAATCTAGGCCCTTGGGCCAAATTCAACCAAATTTTGTATACATAATCAGTGGGCTACCAGAAGACTAAAAATTCAAAAACTAACCTTCCAAAATGGGGGGTGGGGGGTTGAAGGGTCAAAAAATTAAAATCTAGGCCCTTGTACCAAACTCAACCAGAAGTGTATGGTAAAGTCAAGTGGATGGCCACATCAGAACGTGTCAATTTATTATTTTCAATAAATTATCGATATTCTATTTCAGTGACAGGGTACATTTCATCGCAGCATTTCTTAGAAAGACTTTTTTTTGGCCTCAGTGATTCTCAAGAGATTTATTAACAAGTAATAATGAATGGGAAATAATATATGGAATAGTAGTAAATTTAAGTTAATTTAAAACATTAGGAGAACTAGATGAAAAAATATTAGCAATCCTTCTTATATGTAAATTCATGAATACTATTAATTTTAAGAAACCCCGAAGATGAGGTTTATACTTTTGACTGTTATAGAACAACAATGCACAGATTTATATATATATAAACTGTGCAGTTGTGTTTCACTTATTCCAGTAACATTTGAACGAGTCTAGAATTAGTAGACGATAACTCATGTAATCTGATAGGAACATTCCATCAAGAATATCTAATCAAAGTAAATTCATTTTAAAAATCCCCAGGCAATGAAAATCACAAGAGGTTGTCATCTACTGAATCAGAGTTATTATGGATACTTTTTACATGACAGATGTATCCTCTCCCCTAGGAAATTGAACCCAAGTGCCAACAAGCAATCAGGGCGAATCAATCAATTAATCCATCAATGTCCTTTTATGTAAAACAAATCCAACTTAAATACCAGCATTTATAATAACTGGATTTCACTAGATGACAACCTCTCGTGATTTTCTTTAGCCATCTTAAGTCTGCTACTCTCGACAATTTGAACTTTTATATTTAGCGAAGTGTAAATTCATCAATTTTAAAATTTCAAAAATTTAGACATTATTCTCACATGTCTACACTCCTGTTAAAAGTGTATAATTCATGTTTCATTTGAAGGATACCCCGATATTTTTACAGTTGATAGTACTTATTTTACCTTATTCAGTTATTCTTGAGCTGACAACTAAATAACCTCCAAAATAGATTTAAATGTACTAAAATTGTTTAATTTTAATTTGGAACTGTGAAATAATGTGTTAATTGAATCGCATTTACGATATATAGACTAGAAAAAATAAATCAGTTTTATTATTTCATTAAAATTAGTTGTTTTTTTTATAATACATCAAAATATAGATTTATTTGTATAATGTTTGGATAGTCAGGGTTTTTATGGAGCATAGTAAATTGCGAGGGGTGAACCGCGACCTAATACCGTATACACCTACTTCCACTTCCACTTTCATTTCCAAGTAGAAGACAATAAATGAAGGGGCATTATCTAATGAATTCCAAAATAATTCCAAAGACGTGTACACCTAATTCCAATAGCGGTTCAAAAACTCCTAGTTTCATTATGTTAGTCTGTACAATCTCGAATCTTCTTCAGTTTTCTATTATAATGAAATTTCATAGGCGTATCCCCTTTTAATAATCGTGAGGTCAGATATGCAGGGAAATGTAAAAAAATTGAGGCACCTCCACATCCAAACAAAAAACATTCTGATGCAAAACATTTTTTTAATCACTCCATTGAATCTTTTATAATCTTATTAAACATGTTTTCTTCAGTTTTTTTATTTTGGTTCCCTCCTTAAGTCACTAGCAGTGAGTGTACACTGTAATCCTGTTATTTAATAAAAAGACAACAAAGTAGCTTAGTGTAAGTAATTCCGATAAAAATTATTTAGGTTGTTATAAAGAAAGGAGTTTGGATGTCAGATGAAAAAGTAGGAAACCCTTAATGTGTGAGTCCCACCCGTTCTTGTTCATTATTTTGTTAGATAAGTATTAATACTACTCACAGTACCTATAGTTAACAGAGCATAATTGAAACAACTAAAATAGGCGTTTCTGTAAAATTTTCCTCCTTTTTAACCGACTTCAAAAAAGAAGGAGGTTCTCAATTCGACTGATTTTTTTTGTGTCTATGTTACCTGATATCTTCGCCAATTGTGAACGGATTTTGATGATTTTTTGCATTAGGTTCAGTCTAGTTTCCGATTGGTAAAAATACCTAGACCTTTTTTGTTATGTTTGTTCAGGCATGAACCGATTTTAATCATTCTTTCTGCGTTTGGATCAGTTTAGCTCCAAGGTAGTCAAGATACCTAACTATTTATTTTATGTATGTTCAGCGAGAGCTTTTTGCTACATGGACCGATTTTGATGATTCTTTTTTATTGGAAAGGGGGTACCTTAGGGTGGGAACCATATTAATTTGATCAAGTTTTGATGATATGATCAATGATGAAATAATGTAAATCTCCAATTCTTATGAGCAAATAATCAAAATTATAATAAATAAAATATTTTATAAAAAAATCTTAAAACATTCATTTAAAACCCGCAAACGTTTCGAGAGAATTTCTATATTTATGAATTGAATTTTATTATCATTTTTTTTCTGATTCATTGGCCCGACGCTTTCTCTTACGAGATTAATGCAAGGTATTATATTAAGTCATTATTAATTCCATCACTAAAAAGAGAAAAATAATAATAATTTTTATAAAAAAAAATAAAACCGACTTCAAAAAAACTAAATGCAACAAATAAAATAATAAGAACTCAAAAATCAAATACATAAAATGCACTAAAAGGTATAAAATAATTATCTAATTTAGTTACAACTAAACGACGAAATATTAACATGAAATCACTTTTTGAAGTCGGTGCTAAACAAACTATATAAGCGAGCGTACCCGCCAAATGTACTAAGTAAGATCCGCCGAGTTCGATTCATAAAATGTATATTTTTGGCACCGACTTCAAAAAGTGATTTCGTGTAACAATTTCATCGTTAAGTTGTAACTAAATTAGATAATTATTTTATACCTTTTAGTGCATTTTAGGTATTTGATTTTTGAGTTCTTATTATTTTATTTGTTGAAGTTTTTTTGAAGTCGGTTTTATTTTTTTTATAAAAATTATTTTCAGTATAATATTTTGATGATATGTATACGGTAAGAATAAAGATTTTTTTAATCTACATTAAAAGAGAAGAAAATTTTCCGAAAATGACTGATGAGATAGTTTAAATATTTATTTTCTAATTCTTAAAAAAAATATATATATAATTATATATACTAGTATATCATATATCTAAAACATAATTGGAGGAAAAGGTGAAATGTTTTTTGAGACTCGGTATGCTCTCCGGTTAAAGTCGCCATTCGCCATAGTAATAATATAAATAAATATTGTATATAAAATAATTAGAAATATATTTTTTAACTTGGGATAAATTCAATTTCATAATTAATTATATTATATAAGTAAATTATTTGTAATAAACTATAGCGTTTGAAAATAAATAATTTGATTTAATATATTTTGAAATTGAAAAACACTTGTTTGTATATTTATGCCTATATCATCACAAGTCCTTAAAATATAAATAAAGTAATTCAAAAAAATGTTATTTTCAGCATTTTGAACAGGAACTTTTAAAGCTAGAAAGCCCAAAATCTTAGTAGTTCATCGCATCGGAAATACAAACATTTTAGAACCACTACGTACTTTCTATGACTTTCGATTCTTGACTTATCGTGAACATCAGAATCCAGACAGCCGCTTCAACATTAGGAGGAGGCAGGAATGGAAGCCTGCCTTTCAGGGGTACGGACTAGTATATTTATATAGGTATACGGTCAAGGCCTAAATATTACATCTGTATTTAGGTTTTTGTTTTTATATTGTTATTCAATTCTGTGTCTGTAAATAATTCAGGCTAAAAATAAATGAAAACATGTCTTTGAACTCCCTTTTCTCCCCATTTATTCCAAATAAATACTGGTTTGGGTTGGAAAGGAATAAAAAACAAACTGGTTCACGTGAACATGAAAAATTTGAGAAGTATTGAATTAGACCACCCAGGGAGTGAATGAGTATACAATATTGCAAAATATGATTTTTATCCATGAAACATTATTCTTCCTAAAAATAAATTTCCCTAATCATAATTGGCAAATTAAAACTTTTCCAATCTATATCTATTGACATGCACCTGACTAAAAAAAAATCATGTTCTGATCCAATTAACTTAACGAAACATTAAAATATATTACAATTTTTGTCTCTGCCAAGAATGCCAAACGGCTTATTATGCATATTAAAAGCAAAGGCTATTTCATTATAAATCTCTCAACAATTTTCCCAAGAATAGGACTCGATTTCAAAAAAATTGACATGTTTTTCTGCTTTTTTACTTATATATTGTATATATAAATTACAATTATATTTAATTATATAATGAGCTATATTTAAGACCATGTATTTAAAACTGCATAATTCTCTAAAATGCAAAATTAACAGAACACTCGACAATTTTAAAATATAAATGATTTGGTTAAAGAAAATTTTTGTGAATATTTTTTACTTAGTTAATAACTGTAACTATTAGGCCAACCTTTACTTATTAATTATAAAAAAATTATAATTAAATAATCAAATTTTTTTGCAACGAAATTTTCTCTGGAGAGAGACGGACTGGTAGAAATTTTAATTGAATGTAATGGAAGGCAGCCCAGGGGTAGTGAAGAAAGAAAAAATAACACATATCAAATAAGGTGTAATTTATTGGATTTATTATCCTCCTTTCCTTTCAAACCGACGTTTCGGAGAATTTTTCCCTCCGGGTCAATGAATGAAACAAATAAAATGTTTCCTTCTTCTCTCCACAGTAGTGTTCAAACCTTTCCTCTTTTTTAGCAAAGGCATAGAAAAACAATTTTTTTTCCCTCCTTTTAATTAAGAAGAGGAAAAAAATTGTTTTTCTATGCCTTTGCTAAAAAAGAGGAAAGTTTTGAACACTACTGTGGAGAGAAGAAGGAAACATTTTGTTTCATTCATTGACCCTTTGAAACCCTGAAGAAGGAGGGAAGAATCCTCCGAAACGTCGGTTTAAAAGGAAAGGAGGAAGGATTCCAATAAATTACACCTTATTTGATATGTTAATTCTTTCTTTCCTCACCACCCCTGGGCTGCCTTCCATTACATTCAATTAATATAATCAAAATATTGATAAATAGTTCCGCCATATGCGAGTTGAATCGAATGTTTCGTACCTTATATTTATCTTCCAAAATACTTGAATTATTAAATTCGTTGTCGTTGATAAGGAGACAATGAGTGAATTCATTATATTTTTTCGTTAAGTCACTTCTGAACGTCAATATCACCTAAAAAAGGCCACTTTGGGGGCCCCTCATACCGTAATTTATAATAATTAGAATTACATTTAAATCAATCGAAATTAATTTTCCATAAAGAGATTATTATTTTGGACCCCAAAATAGTTATAGGTAAATTTTGATATAGTTTTGATTTAAGTGGAAATTAATACATAAGGTTTTAGATTTCAAGATTGTATCTTCTGTAGTATTCGAACTACAATGGCCTGACATACGGACAGACAAGATTGTAGCGACACTAATAGGGTTCCGTTTTACTTTTGAACGGAATCATAAAAAGCTTTCCACGGGTTTCATGGGACTTCCCTTCCGAGTGAGTTTTTCATCTGTCGTAGAAATTTATTTTTTTAAAGCAAACTCCCAGAGGGGGGAGGGGGGTATATCTCAAGGCAATTTCATGGGCTCTAACGTGGGACTGGGGTGTCAAAATAAAATTAGCAAGATTATATGTTTAATGACGTATAGGAATAGTAAAAATATCAATATAAAATAATTTAAAGTAAAGGCGCTCTTCGGCTATAGGAGAGAGACACAGGTTTGAATCCTGTCGGGTGCTCAATTCATTTTTACCTTTTCAAAAGATAATAATAAAATTTTCTAAATGTAGAATTAACATAAGAAATTATTGATTACATGATTCAAATTGCTTTATAAAATAATTTAATTCATTTTATTTTAAAATTAATGAGTTTCCAATATTTTTTGTAGTTTGTGAGTAGGATAAATGATTTTAGATTCAATAAGAATGAAAATCTAAAAAAAATTTAAAAGCCTTTTAAGTCTTTGGTAATATTCTGTAAATAAATTGAAATTATTTCTCTTGATTATAACGTCATTAGTAATTTTAATTACAAGATTATTATGCAACGACATTCCTTCATTAAAAGCTGCATATAATTTCTCGAATTGGCCAAGAAGCTTTGATTTAATAATATAATGTAGAAATTATATAATATAATTATCTATTATCAAATAGTAGAAGTTAACAGGAACAGAGAAGATGAATTTAAAACGAGTATGGTAGTAAATGTCGTAGTGAGATAAGACACTACTAGTAGATTAATTACCGACCCTTGAAAGTATATGGTGCAACAAGAATTTTATGTTTTGGATGTATATTCTTACAATATATATATATATATATATAAATATAATTCACTTATTTTAAATTGGATTTATTGAAAATAGAAACCAAATGATTTAAAAAATAAAATTCAATCAATTAATATAGGTTTAAACATACAACAGAAAAGATTAAATAAATAAATTTAACAACAATATTGTCATGAAATAGTATATACGAGTATATATTATTATCATTTCCCTCCATAATTTGTATTAATTTGAAAGTTTATATTAGGAAAATAAGGACAAGTTTTTATGTGTGACTTTTTCATTTATCCACCAACGTTTCGTCGAATTTACCGACTTCTTCAGGGCTTCAAATTTATTCGAATTTGAGATTTCTGTATGTAAGGATAAAACGGAGAAAAAATATTCTATTCTGGTTTAAAAAACAGGGTTGCCTTATTCTATATATGTGATTTCTGTTTTATATTAATGAAATTGTTAATATAAAAAGAAAAGAAAGAAAAATTGTGTTTTTTTGTGTATGTGCCAAATATTTTTTGAAAATTGTGTTCTGATGGCCTTTCAATGGTAACGAAGATAATAAGAAAATTTAGAGGAATGTGTGACATGACTATTTGAAGCCCTGAAGAAGTCGGCAAAGTCGGTGGATAAATAAAAAAAGTCACACATAAAAACTTGTCCTTATTTTTCTAATATAAACTTTCAAATTAGTATATATACTTATATATATATTTTTTTGACTTTTTGCCCTTTATAGCCATAAGCCAATTTACGATACTTATTATTTATTTTTTAAAAATTTGTTTCTACCTAGGGATTAGATTTTAGCCGGATGCCTCGAGTCGGATTCGAACCCGGGTCCACTTGGTTAGCAGGCACCCCTATCCTAACCCGACCCCATAAATAGTATATAAAAATATATTTAAAAAGCTGAAAAATTTAACTAAAATCACTAAAATTTTAAATTCTCGCTCACAAAAAATATCTGACTTTATGGTTGTGTAATATGTAAGTCTCAAATGTAAATTTACAAAATCAGAATTTTCGCTGAATTCGAATCTTTTAAAAATTATTTAAATTTATTATAGAACTTTAGAGATAACAATTGATGTGATCAAAAATTCGATTAAAAACTCAGTAAAAATTGACATTTTCATTCCCACTCACAACAAATCTGGCTAATTCGAGATAAATGTATATGTCTAGTCTATCTCAAAAGGAAATAAGTTTTTCAAAAAGTCAGAATTTTTATAGAATTTGATTTTTTCAACATGATTTATTTTATTCTAACCTAAATGAGTTTGAGATTATTACTCAAATTTTCTTAATAATTTATTAGATGTTTATGTAGTTAACAATTTTACTAAAAACACAAAATTAAAATTAAATATATTTTTTTGTTTAATAAGAAGTTTTCAAACATAAAGAATTCACCAAAAAATAGATAAAAAATATTAATTATTTTACAAGTTAATTGATATTTTTATTCTCCCCCAAAACATACGTAACAGAATTCAATCTGTACAATATCTGTTTTTTTTCACACTAAAGAGTTCGAGAATATTATTCATATTTTCTAAAGAACTTATTAAATGATTGGGTAATTATTGTAGTAAAAATTCGTGAAAAAAAGTAAAAGTATGAAAAATAATAATACCTATACATTTTCATTGTCGGAATATAAAGAATTTCTGTGGGATTTCAAAAAATGAATTAAAAAATAATTATTACCTTATAATTGATATTTACATTCAACATCACAACAATATATTACTCCTAAAGTCTAAGTCTTTATCAAAGTGAAATAAGTTTTTTTATAAATAATTTTTAGAGAAATATTTATTCTATGAAATATTGTTAAAATTCTGTACCGAGCTTTTAAGGTGTAGGTATATAGGTACCTAAAGCTGATGTAGTTAATTTTTTTTAATACATTTATATATAATACGTCTTTTCTTTTTAACCGACTTCAAAAAAGGAGGAGGTTATCAATTCGACTGATTTTTTTGCATTGGGTTCAGTCTACTTCCCGATTAGTCCCGTTTTTACTTTATCCAATGCAAAGCATGGGTAAAGTATTGTAATCGCTCTCGGGGCAAGCGTGGCTTCAAAGGGTCCTCAGGTAAAGACTACGGAACCCATGGACTCAATTAAAGTCACAAATTGTAGTATTCAATTAGGTTGAATTTTAGCACGTGACGGTTTTGCCAAAAATTACAAGGGGTCTCGTCGAGAGGCTAAAAAGTGCGATTTTTTCATTTAGTGCGTGCGGATGGATGGATGGATGGATGTATGGATGGATGGATGTATGGATGTATGGATGTATGGATGGATGTATGTTATCGTTTTTTTGGCCCACGATTTTTTCCACACCGTTACACCGATTGAAATGAAATTGAAAACCTACCATTAGTTTAACAAAATGAAGCGCTGATTAGTTTTTGGTACATATCGGCCCACAAACATTAGTACTTTATTTCAGTAGTTTTTAGTTTTTTCAAAATATCTTGAAAATGACTTAACCAATTTTGATGAAATTTAATATCCTAATTAAGTACCTTGGGGACCACAAAAAAGGTTAAATAATGTTTTTAGTAAAATTATATTTTAAAGTACTTTACTCTAGAGTAAGATGGTACTTTTTTTAATTTTTTAAATTCTTTAAAATTTATTCATTTGAAAGTTTTAATATAGCTCATTTAGCCTTGCTTAAGTAAGAATGGATAGGCTTCTCTCTGTGAAATGCTAAAAATTTGGGAGGAATTTTTATGAGTAACCATAGCAACTGCGTTGTTTTCTTATCCGTTACCTTTGCTGAAGACAGAGAAATCGATTTTAAACCAAAAATAGTGATTGATTCTCATCTAGTACTTGAGGAATAATCATTCTATATTGGATTTTTGACGTTTCGGTTTTTATTAGTAACCATTGCTGAAGACATAGAGAAATCGACTTTAAACCAAAAATAGCGATTGATTCTCATCTAGTACTTGAGGAATAATCATTCTATATTGGATTTTTGACATTTCGGTTTTTATTGGTAACCATTGCTGAAGACATGGAGGAATCGACTTAAAATCAAAAATAGCCATCGATTCTCATCTAATACTTGAGGAATAACCATTCTATATTGGATTTTTGGCGTTTCGGTTTTTATTGGTAACCATTGCTGAAGACATAGAGAAATCGACTTTAAACCAAAAATAGCGATTGATTCTCATCTAATACTTGAGGAATAACCATTCTATATTGGATTTTTGACATTTCGGTTTTTATTGGTAACCATTGCTGAAGACATGGAGGAATCGACTTAAAATAAAAATAGACATCGATTCTCATCTAATACTTGAGGAATAACAATTCTACATTAGGTTTTTGACGTTTCGATTATTATTGGTAACCATTGCTGAAGACATGGAGGAATCGACATAAAATCAAAAATAACGATCGATTCTTATCTAATACTAGAGGAATAACCTTATTGCATTCCATTTTTGATGTTTTGACCATTAATGGCAACCTCTATTGAAAACGTGGAAGAATCGACTTAAAATCAAAAAGACTAAATTCTTTTTTGGTAAACAACTCAAGTTTGAGTTGTTTGCCATAAAAGAATTTAGTCTTTTTGATTTTAAGTCGATTCTTCCACGTTTTCAATAGAGGTTGCCATTAATGGTCAAAACATCAAAAATTGAATGCAATAAGGTTATTCCTCTAGTATTAGATGAGAATCGATCGTTATTTTTGATTTTAAGTCGATTCCTCCATGTCTTCAGCAATGGTTACCAATAATAATCGAAACGTCAAAAACCTAATGTAGAATTGTTATTCCTCAAGTATTAGATGAGAATCGATGGCTATTTTTGATTTTAAGTCGATTCCTCTATGTCTCAGCAATGGTTACAATAATAACCGAAATGTCAAAAATCCAATGTGGAATGGTTATTCCTCGACTCTTAAATGAGAATTATTACCGACTTCAAAAAAATTAAATGCAACAAATAAAATAATAAGAACTCAAAAATCAAATAAAAGGTATAAAATAATTATCTAATTTAGTTACAACCAAACGACGAAATATTAACATGAAATCACTTTTTGAAGTCGGTGCCAAACAAACTATATAAGCGAGCGTACCCGCCAAACGTACTAAGTAAGATCCTTCGAGTTCGATTCATAAAATGTATATGTTTGGCACCGACTTCAAAAAGTGATTTCATGTTAATATTTCGTCGTTTAGTTGTAACTAAATTAAATAATTATTTTATACCTTTTAGTGCATTTTATTTTATTTTTGAGTTCTTACCATTTTATTTGTTGCATTTAATTTTTTTGAAGCCGGTTTTATTTTTTTTTTTATAAAAATTATTTTTAATTAAGTATACAATTTGCTTTTACACTATTATGAGATATTCTTTCAAATTTTTTATTAGTGCAGGATTTTAGATAGATTTAAGAATACTATAACGAAATTTAAAATGTTTCTTGTTATGTGATAGACATTATCTGAGAGTACAATGAATTTCAGAACTGTGGATTTAAATTAAATTTTTCAGCATTTCTTATAAGGGCAATAGTTCTTTTTTTAAGTTGATGAATATTATTCAAATTTTGTAAGTAGCTTAATAAATTAAAATATTATTTAATATATCCATCAATCAATATGTGCTTTCTTCTCAAGAGACTTTAATAATAAAAAAACTTAATTTTTACAGTATTTGGTGATATTTTCAAAATTTCACATTTTGAATTATTCGTGGGTGAGTTAGAGTGATCTAGATATATTTTTAACAATAGTTTCAAGAAATTTCATTTGAAATGCATTGTCTGAGAGAACATGAGAGTTGTGAATTTATATAAAATTTCTTTAGCTCTAACAATGACAAAAACCCAAAAAGAAACATTGATTGTCTAATGTATATCTTAGTACTTAAATATTTACCAAATGATATAATTAAAAACTATTTCTTATATTTAGAATATTTAGATCAACAAAAAACATTCTCATTAAGATAAATTAGTGATTAAAGTAAAATAATCTCAACCAATTTTCCAAAAACTCGAAAATTCTAAATAATACATTTCTTTCTCAAATTATTAATTTGAAAGACACAAAAAGCAAACATTACTTTATTGATTAATTAAAACTCTTTCATATCAATTGTGAGAATCATATCTGGAAAATCATTTTTGAAGTTTTCAATTCTCTTTTGTTTATTCCGAATCTAATCAATAACTGAGTTGTTTTTATATCTCCAGGTACAATCGTTATATTTTGAATGAATGGAAGCTGTATAGCTATTTCTAATTATAACACTGTATAAAAACGATTGAATGTTATTAAGCTAAAGTGCAAAAAAACACTATAATTTTTTTACTAAAATGAATAAAAACAATTTTTGTTAATATTTTGATTAGGGAAATTTTATGAAAAATTTATTAAGTCAAAATTTTAATAAAAAAAGTGGTCTAATGTCACTGGAGCTCACATATCAGTCAGGGTTCGAAAAATTATCACCTGTCATTCAAACTAATTGTTTTATAGCAACTAAAATAATTTTCATTGAAATTATTTATACTTGGGTACTTTCAAGAGTTTTAAATCAAATTGTTCTAAAATAAGAAGGGATGTGGTGCATTCGGGACAACTTTCTAGGCTAATAACATACGACTGGGGTGACAAAGTAAAATCTACAGGATATTATGTTTAATTGGAACTAAGAATTTTCAAAATTTTCTGAGTTTTAATTCATCTTATTTTAAAATTATCAAGTAAGTTTTTTTTTATCTCTCATAACTCACTAGGGTTATAGTTACAAGCCTATGTCCATTATAAATGTAGAGTATATTATCTACGTATATGGAGAGGCTGATAACGTTGTAATTTTGTTTGCAGTATGTGTAATGTTTATATATCTCCAGGTGTATTCGTATGTAGGCTAAATAGTTTTCTTTTTGATTTTAGCTTTTTCTAAATATAATACTGTATGAATGTTGTTGAGCTATCGTGCAAGAAATATATGTTTCGTAATTTATCTATAGAAAAGACTGATATTTTGCGATGTTTGCAATGTGTGAGTTGTTTTCATATCTCCAAGTATAATTGTTATATTTCGAATGTAGGCAATATTTCTCTTTTTGTTTTTAGCTTTTCTAAATATAACATCGCTGTTCAACTATAGTACAAGGAAAATATATTTCATAATTCATTTATCGAAAGCCTGATAACGTTGCAATTTTGCTCAATATCTATCTGTTTATAGAATAGAACGCGTGAGAGCAGTAGTTGTCAGCTGTCATTTCGTAGTGTGTGGAAGGGACGATTTTTTTTCTGTGAGTACGGGAAAGTGAAATCTGCTTAGGATGTTGGAAATTTGACAATCTCGGAGGGACCAGATCGGGTCACGTGTGACGGGGGCGAGGCGATGCCTTACCCTGAGCAATGCAGTACATGATCTGGCGGGGCACCTTAATGCCTGCGGCCAGACAGGCGGCAAAAGACGCCGAGAAGTTGATCGCCATGGCTGCTGCCGTTGGACTTGAGTGGTGGGTTAACGCGCGGCCATCCGGCCCTTCAAGGTCACCGCTGCACGCGACTCGGAGTACACTCTCACTCATGCACACACACAGCAAGCAGGGAACACCAGAGCACTGGGGAACACCATGGGCGACGGCGACTGCGACAGCGACGTACCGTAAGACACGGTGGCCAGAGAATGCTAGGTCATAGCGACGCGCGCTACGCAGAGGCCGGGCGCAGACTGAGCCTCCCTCCGAGCCGGAGTGGCGGTACCGTCGCAGGCGCACACACACCCGTCCACATAGACGCTGGTCCACCGCGCAGGAGGCTGCCTGCCAGACACACAGAGATAGGCAAGGCCACGAGGCGCCTCGGGCTCAAGCCCGGCTACCTTCGGCTTCGGCTAACTTCTCCTTCAGCCCCAACTGCCTGACAGACGGAATCGATCCGCCGCTGCGCCTGCGTGCCTACCGCCCTCTTCAACTCCTTTGTTTACCTTTTAACAATCAAACGCTCACATTGTCGAATTGCTTGAGCGCGCATGCGTACCCCGCGCACCGTTTGGGGCCTCTAATTACACGCTCATTTCCGTCCATTCCTCCAAGAGCATGTACAACGATTTGGGAAGAAAACGCTCGCGACGTCGACGCCGATCAATATTGGACGTGGAAAAGGGCGAGGATAACCGTTGGGATGAGGAACACAGAGACAGAAAGAGAGGGATGTTATAAGTGGCCTCGGAGGGGAGGGGGTGGACATTTTTTGGTTTTTGGCCCGCATATACTGAGTTATCTTCTATTCCAGCCTAAGCAATGTCCGTCCAACCGCATCACTCTATTAATATACCAATGGGACTTCCCCGGAGGCCACATTTGCACCCTTTCCGCCCTACAGGGTGAATGAACGTTTGAATCAATCTATTTTTAATCAGGCTATAAAAACCCAAGGAGATTCCTTCGGAATCAATATTTCTCCAGAAGTTAGAGATCGTGTTCAGGAAAGTGAAAAATTCTCGTCATTGAAGATAATCTCTCGCTGACATAGGTTTCTCTTTATTTCTACATAAGTGATTACCTAAATGCTCTCTCCTCCCACACTCGACGATCTGATCATTTCTGAGAAATAACTAAGTGGCTAATCTTATCTGTGATATGGTTATCATATTTTCAATTTAATAGACTTCAGTATCGTATTATAACTATCATAACATATCATGATAATAAAATGATTTTATTTATTTTTAATGTACAACTTCTGATTAATTTGATGATTTTGAATGTTTTATTTTAATATTAGATCACCCAAAGTGTAAAGTACTCTTGCCTTTGATGGGCCTATTGCTAGTCAGGGGCCTGTCCCCTGGGACCCCTTCCCCACCTCAAATCACCGTCCATCCCACAAGCCCATCCAGGCCCCTCTGACCACCCTTCTTTCCACCAACCATATCCTAGTCCCCTAGACCCTCCCCCATCTCAGATCACCCTCCACCCCATCAACCCGGGTGAAAAGGATTAATTTTTTTGTATTGAAATATGTACTTTGTATTGATAATGTACATGTTAGAAACTATAAAAAATAATTGAGATTCTATTTCTTGAGCCTTATCTGAAAATAACTTTAACAAGTACTTAGCATTAAACTTTCGTTTTAATTATATATTTGAAATCTACACCTTTTCAACTTCAAATCTGTAATAATAATTTTCAAGTTGAGAATTTACAATCTAAAATTAGGAATACTATTTTATAAATTTAAAAAAACAATTACAACACTAAGTGAGGTGTCCATCGGTGCCACATGACTGAGCCACTGGTGTCGCCGGCTCTTCATTGACCCCACGATGTTAGTCTCTTCGTATAGATCCTCAAGTTCTCTGTTGTACCGTCTTCTCCATTCTTCCGTACCAATATCGCGTACGGGTCCGAAGATCTTCTTCAGAACTTTCCGTTCAAACACCAGGAGCCTATTACACTCCTTCATTTTAATGTTCCAGGTCTGGCACCCATAAAAAAAGACGGGTCTTATAAATACGTATCTTGAAGTCCACTTATTGACTCCTGGATTTTAAAAGGTGGCTCATTCCTGCAGGGGTGCGTTTATCCCCATGTCTCCAGATCCATTCCTTATGGATGTCCAAAGCTGGTTGACATCGGATATCCATGATTACAAATAGTAAAAAATTAATAAATTAATCTTGTTTGACACGTTGGATCAGGCTTAAAACTCTGAATATAAGCTTCAACTTGTACACTTAACATTAGAAAGTATATCAGTAACATTTTTCTAGCCTTTGTGATCGAATCTTAACTCTTATTGATTATTTCGAATTCGAGTTTGAAAAAGTCTTTTTTTTTAAAGAGCCCATACCAATTTACCCAAATAGGGTTATTTCATAATTTTTATAAGTCATATCGTTTCTAATAATCCATATTTATTATTGAAAACAGTTTCTTTTGAAAAGGGTTGAATGTGTATATTTTTCTTTAAAAAAAAATAAATCATTTTTTTTCAAATTAAAAATTCATCCATTGTCTTCGAAAAGGATTTCAAACGCAAAAAATATGTAAGTTACTCTAACGACACTATCTTACACTTTCCGTCAAAATCCTATTATTATCTGAACTCGGATGTGTAGTCTAGTCTAGTTTAAATGAATTTTAAAATCTCCTTAATTAATATTTTTGTTTTAATTTAACATAAAGTTTTAGAAAAACAAGGTTTAGAATTATAAATTAAAAAAGTTAATAATAGATTTAATTTTTTTGATAAAATTAAATTCTTCAAATCATTGTCCAAAGCTTCCAAAACATAAAGTGTTTATCACGAGAACTGCCTGGTGTCACTAGAAATGTTTCATTTCCTATTTGGCTGAATGTCTCTTTCTCAAACTGAAATTTACGTGATCGATGCTTAATCGTTTGGTCACTGATGAGAAACTAAAATTAATTGATTATAAAGTATCAGAATGTTAATCGAATAACTTCTAGCCAACTTATTGCAATAACCCATTAAGTGAACCTATAAAAGTAGCTTCAAATTTAATTATAAATTAATTTCTTAAAGTTCTAAGCTATGAATTTTGATATTATTTGGGTGAGAAAATAATTAAAAAAAATGGAATGAATAATGAAAAATAAAATTTCGAATAAAATTAAAGAAATTGAGATACCTTCCATAAATTATCTATAGAAATTCTATCAGTCCGTCTCTAGAAAAAATACTTCTTAAATTAATTACATTAAGAATGTGAAGATTTATACAATCAATGATTTAGTGTATATGCTTCGAAAACTGAATCATGTTCTAATCATAATAAACAGCTTGTCCTCAAGCTCTGATCAAATGCCCACTGCCTAATAACTTATTCTAGTCTTTCATTTTAAAGAGTCTTGAATCTAGATAGATTTCCTCACTACTGCAAGGAAGTAAAGGACTCCGACCTAGTCATTTTGCATGTAACAGAATGAAATCTAACACTATCATTTAAAACTATTTCAATGACCATGTCAAAAAACAACTCTGTTATTAATTCCAATTCTACAACAAAAAGTGTAGAAAAGTGATGTCCTTCATCAGCTTGGCATTGAGATAAAGAACAATCAAGTCCTGAAATCATGTAGTTAGACACCACTCAATTAAGGTTTTCAGCTTGTATTTTCAATCTGGAAGTAATAGAAACTATTAGTTTCTTTAGTGTTGATAGTTGAGCTCGTTATCCTGCCAAGATTTTTTTAAACTATCAGTCACTAAAAAACTAATAGTTAAATCACTGGTCTTTTCCTGTCATGTTGTATGCGTCAGAAACATGGACAGTGAAGAAGGTCAACCGCCAGAAGAATTGATGCCGCTTCGAGCCATGGTGCTGGAGGCGGAAATGTTACGTATCCTGGACAGCGCGGCGAACAAACGTCTCGATTCTTAAGCAAGCGCGGGCTGGACCAGCGACTCGTCAAGCTATTGTGCTCACAAAGAGTCATGAGATATTTTGGCCATCTTACTCGTGCCAGCGTGGTGTGGGGTTGAGCGGATCGTGATCCGGGAAGAGTTGTAGGTGTTCACGGAGAAGGGGCAGATCTCCGGCCAGATGGACCGATCAAACAAGGGAGGGGACAGGCGCGAGCTTCGTGGGTGCTTCGACGGTGGCCCGCAATCGTTCCCAAATGGAGACGCGGATCCGCCAAACAAAATCTGTGGGCGCGTGGAGTCAGAAAGTAGGGTCGCCGTAACTTCTGCAAAGAAGAATGCGACTTCGAAGAAGATAGCCAGAAACAAATTTTCTACGAGATTTGTCAACATAAGAATTCTAGATTAATATTGTCTTAAATACATATCGTCGACTGATCTTACAAAACTCTCGTAAGTCCTAAATTCGTTGCGCTTCAGAAACAAAGAAAAACCATTTTTTAAAACAACAATACATACAAATACAATGCAATATTTTGTTGTTTGTCCGTAGCGAGAGATTAAATCGGAACAGAATAACCAGTTTCCAACAATAGACGGACGCGCCGTGAAAATTTGGTCCGTATAAAAGCCGCAGGGGTGAATCCAACCTAAAATCGCGTACCTACTTCCACTTCCACTTTCGTTTCCAAGTAAAAGATAATAAATTATCTAATGGAATTCCCAAATAAATTCCAAGTAATTCAAAGGTGGTGCACACCTAATTCCAATCGCGGTTCACCCTCTGGTATAAACGAATAATATGCGGGCTTGACCAAAGTTAACTCGGACTTACGAGGTTTTCAAGATCATCGACGATATGTTTTTATATCTATATTATATTATAACGTTGGAAGATTGATAGAAGGCAGCTCCAAGAATAATAGAAAAATAAAATTCTGGATAAAAATAAATTTATTATAAAGTCATTTTTCAAGAAGGAGGATCTTCCGAAACGTCGGTTTTTAAGAGGATAAAATGACTTTCCAATAAATTTATTTTATTAGAAATTTTATTTTTCATTATTCTTGGGCTGCCTTCCATCCATCCATCCATATTTATATTTGGTATATATATAATATGTATATGTATATGCAACTTGCATCAAGCAGAGAACAGCCTTTTTGATTTCTCTTTATGAACTCAACAACGTGCTACTCGGCAAAACCATTTAGATTTTTATTAATTTAATTTCCTTAGAATAATGAAAATTTTAAGAAATATCTTATGTATTTAATAAAACAGAAAATTAATTTTATTTTGATCATCGCAAATCATATAGGCTTGAAGAAATAAATAAATAATTGTAAAGTTAAGGACAAATCATAAAAACAGGAAAGGGCGCTTTTATATATAAGCGTTGAAAACGCCTGACCACGGCAACCTGTACAACTTGCAGCGAAACATGTCAGTACTTGTAGACTAAGGCGAACGCGAGCTGATGATTTATTGAAAAGAAATATTTATAACGAGCTTTTCGTTCGGCAACGCCCTCGAAGCTCGGCCCTCTCGGTCCAAAAATTTTATTCCTCTTAAAAAACCACACTCCAAATGTATACCGGTAAACTACCGAAAATACATCGTCTCTTAAAAGTTTCGCCTCTTTAACTTTTGAGTGGCGAGGGGGGGGGGGAATAATGATCAATATATTTAATGTTTCTTAATTTAAAATGAATTGGAGTCTTTCATTTCAAAATTCGAGTCCAAATTAGAATTATATTTCAAATTTGCCTGGTTAATGAAAATCGATTGGAGCCATCAGTTTAAAATCCGCGCTGACAATTATATTTCAAATTTGCCTCGTTAATTAATATATATTTAATGTTTCTTAATTTAAAATCTATTGGTGTTTTTTCATTTTCATTCGAGTTCAAATGAATACAATATTATCTCGACACAAAGTCCAAATCAAAAATATATAGTTTTAGTAACAGAAATCAAGATACAAATATTAATGTTGCATTGGTGTAATCGCTAGAGCTGATGCCCATAGTTCAAGAGTTCGTCGGTTCGATTCTAGGCAAGAGCGTAATTTTTTTAAAGAAAATTCTCTCAGCGTTGTTACAAATTAATCTAGACAAATATATGTGGGATTTGATTAATTAAGCATTTAATTTAGTAATTCTTGATTTCTGTTTAAAATCATGTGTTCGACAGATGTTTGGGCTTTGTGCCTTTGCGAAGGCCGCATTCTTTCTTTCTAGGAACCATGGTGCCCAGGCTAAAAGCTTTCGGTAATAAATATTATTATGACAGCTTGTGTAAAGAGAGTTGGCCGGCTGACACTCATATGCATGTGTGTGGGTGTACGTGTTTCAGCTGGGAGGCAGTCGTTGACAAGGGCTGTAAGCTGCCGACACCCTCACCCCACTTATATGCATGTGTGTGTATAAGTGTATATGTGCGCTGCTAAATATTGGTTGCAACGGCAAGTTAGTTAGTTTATAGTTAGTTGAAGTCGAGAGCCGCTTAAGATGACATGCTTATCGATGTGTTAGCTTGTCGATTTGATAGCAAGTGTACGATGTATTAATTAATTACGTGTATTACGATGTTTTAACGACGACCCCTAGACACGAATATGTATATAACCCCTTTTTTGTAAATAAATATATATAAAAGAAGTGAATGTGTGTTATTGTTTATTTCACCCCTATGAGCGAAGAGGGTGAAACCCGCGCCTTCTACAAGTGGAGGCCTGTCCAGGATAAATCGTAGGGGGTGAAACCCCCCGCCCCCTACAAATGGGTGCTCGCGTCCGGGATGAATCATAAAAAGTTTATCTTACCGGAGACGATTTGATGACGAAATGACGGAACGTGACGTGGAATCTTGTTGATATTCTGGTGAAAAAATTGTGCCCTAGAAAAATGAAGAATCTTGGCCAGCATGTCAATATCGAGAGAAACTTGACAGACTTCGATTTTGAGGACGTCAAAAAGCTTTTTAAACTTATTTTTGACGAAGAAGGCAATCGACACACGAGGCGAAAATTGAAGCTTTTCGAAGGCTTTAATTTTGGCGCCGCTAGTCGAGAGCGCAAAGCAAAAGCCGTTTGCAGTGACTTCTCTCAATCGGACCTGGTAATTATCTCTTCGATATTAGGCTTGCCCACAGACTCCGACAAGAAGTGTCTTGCCAGAAATCTCGTGGTAAGCTTGTCCGATTTTGGCCATCTGAAAAGGGTGCACGGGACTTCATCAAAAGACACGCGCGTGGACGACGGACAACCAGCTAAACAGCTGGGGGAGATGAATTCTCTCGGAGCTTCTGCGAAGCCAGGAATTCGATTGAAAAGTTCGACGGAACGGGGAGCATTTCAATCGAACAGTGGATCAAAGAGATTCAGGATTTAGTTGAAGAATCCGGATGGGGTTCGACGGAACTATTTTTCTGGTGAAGATGTCGCTAGCAGGCTATGCGAAAGATTATATTCAAAGCGAAAGAGGTTTGACTTCTTGGAGTTTGCTCGAAACAGCTCTGAAAGAGGAATTCTCGCAAAAAGATGAAAAAGACGACGAGGACGACGACGAAGATGTTGAACAAAGCAAAGAGGATTGCTTTGTCCATAGCGAGGTTTACGAAGAAGATGTTTCATTTTGCGAGAAAGCCCCCTTTCAAGGCCGATTACAGCACGACGACGACGACGACGATGTTGAACAAAGCAAAGAGGATTGCTTTGTCCATAGCGAGGTCTACGAAGAAGATGTTTCATTTTGCGAGAAAGTTCCCTTTCTGGCCCGGCTGCAGCAGGACGCCAACGAGGACGACGCCGATGACGACGGCATCGAGGAGAGGTTCAAAGAAGAAATCGCCGATGTCGATTTGGATGAAAACGAAGATGTTGACGAGGAGGACGTAGTTGATTTGGGTGAAAGTGGTGTGAAAGAAATTGCCTACTTGGCAGATGAGCTGAAAGAAGAATTTGAAGAATTAACGCCAAGGAAAATACTTGAAAAAGGTGAATTGTTTGAGGATGAGAGCCAAGACAGAGAAATAGAAAAAAACAATTTAATTATGGATTTGCGAGAAGAAAGAAGAGTCAACAAAGAGATGAAAGAGTGCTCTTTGTTAGAAACAAGAGATAAAGAAAAAGATACGCAACGAAGGATGAATAATAACCGCCCAGGTATAGCAACAAAAGGTGTGACGCATACTAGTGTAAGTGATATTTCAAAAATCATTTATAATAAACGCTATTTTGTGAAAAATATTGGTGAATATATACGTTTGAGGTGTTCTGAAAATAATTTTATTTTTGATCGAGGAAAGATGTCACGCGATTTTTGCGCCAGGTGCGCGGTTCGTGGGTTCACGGGTGTGTGTGTGTGCGTACGTGTGTGTAAACAAGTGTTTTTGCAGCCCAGCGACCTTCCCCAAAAATTCCCACCCATAGTGAAGTGTGAGTGTATATGTGTGAAAACGTGCAGCTCGCCACCCAAGAGAAAGGAAAAGGACACCGTTGTTTGAACAATACGAGACGTAGAAAAATGGATAAAGGTTTTCTTGAATAATTATTGTAGCTAGATTAAAATTTATAATTTAACTAAAATTATGAGGACGAAATTTTTGATTAAGATTGAAGTTTGAGCAATCAATCGTTCTTAAATTTTTTTGGTTTTTGTTTAAAAAATTAGTTTGTTTTTAAGAAGTATAATTTTGTTTTGAATTGAAGGAATGAAACAATTTTAGATATAAGAGGAAGTCTAATACTTTATTATTCTTATAGATGTGGAGATCTATCATTTTTGTTAAAATGATCTTCTTTTAAAATTAAGTTACATATTATTTCTATATAATTATTATGTTTAAGACGTTGAAAATTGCTTTATGTGTTAAGAGTGATTTGATTTAGATTGTATCGAGTGATTTTTCATACGATTTTTGTGGACTTTAGTATAATTTGTTTTTCTATACAAGATTGAGATTATTTTGTTTTAACGGGTCGTTAAAACTATCAGGATGGCCGATTTGTAGGATTTGATTAATTAAGCATTTAATTTAGTAATTCTTGATTTCTGTTTAAAATCATGTGTTCGACAGATGTTTGGGCATTGTGCCTTTGTGAAAGGCCGCTTTCTTTCTTTCTAGGAACCATTGTGCCCCGGCTAAAAGCTTTCGGTAATAAATAATATTATGACAGCTTGTGTAAAGAGAGTTGGCCGGCTGACACTCATATGCATGTGTGTGGGTGTACGTGTTTCAGCTGGGAGGCAGTCGTTGACAAGGGCTGTAAGCTGCCGACACCCTCACCCCACTTATATGCATGTGTGTGTGTAAGTGCTTATGTGTGTGTGTGCTGCTGAAGGAATATTGGTTGCAACGGCAAGTTAGTTAGTTTATAGTTAGTTGAAGTCGAGAGCCGCTTAAGATGACATGCTTATCGATGTGTTAGCTTGTCGATTTGATAGCAAGTGTACGATGTATTAATTAATTACGTGTATTACGATGTTTTAACGACGACCCCTAGACACGAATCTGTATATAACCCCTTTTTGTAAATAAATATATATAAAGAAGTGAATGTGTGTTATTGTTTATTTCACCCCTATGAGCGAAGAGGGTGAAACCCGCGCCTTCTACAAGTGGAGGCCTGTCCAGGATAAATCGTAGGGGGTGAAACCCCCCCGCCCCCTACAAATATATAGTATATTATAAAAGGGCGCTTTTATCAATCATCATATGCTGATTATAGAAGAAAAATAATTAAAATTATACATTTAGCAGAGTCATTATTATCCTCAATAAATATTACATACATATTCAGTTAATTCAAAATATTTTATTTAATCAATTATCTATCTAGACACAAGTCAGTGTGTCAGCCAAGTTCGGAAAAGAACGGGCAGCGCACCAGCATGTGTATATTTACACGAACCATTACGAGCTACTTTCGACCCCCCCCCCCATAACTCAAAAACTATTAAACCTACACTCTAGAAATTTTGCATGTCTAATAAGGCCTACTGCTAGGGTGGGCAATATAAAAATATTGTATTTTTGGTTGAATGGTTCTGGACATAAAATAAACCCGGAGATGGTCTACTCCATTTGTAACAAATATGAAAATGAAAATTTATTTCATATTTTAAATGTATGCCCGATATACAATGCGTTGAGGGAAGTCTATTTAAGGGATTCTATTGAGAATGCTGAAGATTTTTGGGATATTTTGAGGTCTTTGAGCTTACAAAAGTCAAGAAGCTTATACAATTTTATTGATGGTGCTCTGCGTCTCCGTTCATTTATTATAAATGAATGAGGGAGGGGGGAATAGTTTATTATGTTTGTTCACAATTCTGCTTATTTGTACTTAATTCTTGTATTGAATTTTTTATAATTCTATATATACAATAAATAAATAAATAAATAATAAGGCCTACTGGAACACTTAGAATCCCAAATTTCATGAATAAACCTATTATAGTTATTGAATTATTAATGTCTGAAAAGTTCCATTTTTAACACTGACTTATCACTGACTGACTTACTGACATATCAAAAACCTAGAGTACTTCCACTCATCCTAGAATTCTGAAATTTGGCATACTGGTAGAGTTTGGGCTATAATTAAAGGGAAAACCCGAAAAAGTGAAACTTTCCCTTTTTCAGGACCTAAAATGAAGGGTGAAATTTATTATAGGCTTAATTAACATAGTATAGTTAAAATACAATCAAACTAGAATGCTGAAATTCGGCATAAGTACTGGTAAAGGTTGGCACATTAATAAAGGAGGAAATTGAAAAACCTAAATTTTCCCTTCATCGGGGCCCGAAATGAAGGGGTGAAATTTATGAAACACCGTCCGAGTTTTTAACAGATATTTTATGATTATTAATATAAATGTTTAAATGTAATTATTTCGATAAATCAAAGGATAAATCTTTTAAAAATTAATGATATCTGGCCAAAAACATTAATGTGAAAAAGGGCCCAAGTTTGGTACAAAACGGCTTCTCCGAAAAAAGAGTTGAGATCTAAACGGGTACCAAGGTCCATAGCAGTTTTTTTTTTTTTTTTTTATAATGATATTGATACAAGAAGAAGTTGCACCAAGAAGGTACAACCTCTGTAGTCCGTGGTGGACCCTTAGTAACGGAAGATAAGGGGAGATTTAGGGATTGGGTAGCAGTCGAAGGTATCTTAAAGCTTAAAGCTTAAATCATAGCTATAGGGATGAACAAACGTTCTTCAATTGATTTAAAAGAAAATTTGTTAGCATTCTTTGATATTAAATTTATAACTTGGCAAGTTTTTATATGCAACTAAATTGTTTGTAGTATAAAATAGAACAACTAGCAAAGCTAAATTGTAAGCTTGTATTTTCTTGAGTGCGTCGTTTAAAGAATTATTTAACTAATTTCATGTTAAACGAAAGATTATGTGATTTAGGTATAATTCATGTTAAAATTTTTTTCCAAAACTTTAGATTTCGAGGAGATAATAAATTAATTTGCATCTTCAACATAAAAAAAAATAGGTGATATTTGCCGACCCCCCCCCTCCCCCATGTGAGATTGAGTGAGATTCGGCTCCGACCCCCCCCTGCAAACGCCTCTACGTAATTAGGGACGCCCCCTTATTTTTAATAATAATTCGATTTCTCAATGTCTTCAGAATAGTAAAAGTAACACTAACACAGCTGTTAAGGTTACTTATAAAATTTATTTTCTGATATGGAACTTTCTTTTGCATTTTACAGAAAGAAGCCTATATGTATGGTATATATTCTCTTAATAAAAAAATTGAAAAATTGTTGGTGAATTGAGTAATTATTCGGCCCCCGGCGAGCTGCACGCGTACTGAGTAATTAGAAAAAGCTGAAAAGGAAGTTAATAAAATGGAATGTCAACACGACAAATTGAAATACTGTGATAATTGAGCCCAGTATGGAATTCAAAAAATTAACTCGAACAGGCTGGTTTGCATATGGTACATTGAGAGGAATGACAGAACCTGATAATAATAGATCATTTGTAGTGATTAGTTGCTAAGAATTTCGATTTTTATTAATGCTAATATTGGAAGAACGCAATACATCTATCTATAAGTCAGAATTGATTCTCGCATCTTAGGATTATGCAGGAAACACTCAATGGTCGGGTGTGAGTTGAAGGTACTTGTGGACCTGATCTTGCAAGTTGAAATATCGAAGATTGCAGGAAACAGAAAAGTTCAAAATGGGAAGCGAATGAAATTCTCTAGAAATCAATAAGCAGATAATCGATTTGACGAATGTTATAGATCGATTTATTTCTTCGAAGGGATTTTATCCTAAAAAAATAATAGACAATAATAGATAATGGATGGTCCTGACGTTCTGCTGGAATTCATCTTCAGATCATCATAAATGAAGACGGCATAAAATTGACTCTGGGATATTGAGATTTTAAACTCTTTCTTTGTCTTTTTTATTTTATTTATTTATTATTATTATTTTTTTTTTTTTTATACAATTGCAAGTGAGAATAGCTGCTCTGTCTTTGTGGTTTAGCATTCTTTGTTTAAACATTTGTTTCAACTGTCCTATTTGATAATTCCACTTCAGATCTAAAAGTGTTATATCCATATTGAATTTTGCACATAAAAAATGAATTCGGCTGCCTAGCGAAACCAAATTTTATATTCAATCGATTAGCCAAGGTAAACTACCTCGTAGTTTTGGTTAAAAAAAATATGTTTGGGCGATTATTTTTAGTGGAGGGGATATAAGAACAATCGCTTGGAAACGATCCATTCATAAATAGGATATAGTAGTGTGAGAAGTACAGTCACTTTAAAAAACATAACCTAAAATTTTAGCACGATTCATATGTATAGAGTGGTTACGAGGCTAAAACTTTTTGTGTGGATTGTCGCGAAAGAACTACCTTAAGACAACATATTTGTATTTTTAAAAAACTTGTAGTATCTATAAAAAAGTATTGTGTATCCCATGGAGAGAAAATCATTTTCAAGGCCTCAATAAATATTGGGTCCTGATAACAAGCTTTTCAATAATACTCCTATATTTTTATTTCGGCCCATAAACATTGACTTTAACTTTGGTCAAACAAATTACTTACATTTAATCCAAATTAAAATATATATATATAGGTATCTTAATAAAAAGAAAAAAAGAACACAAGATCAAAATAATGAGATTAATCAATTAGAGTAATTCTTTAATTGAAAATAAGGAAGGGTAGCGAACACATTAGCGACAGACCCTAAACAAGTATACAAATTACTCTTAACTCTCAGCGGTAATTTGATAAGCTTTCCTTCCAGTTGCTTAATTTTTTTGCATCTTTATGAGAGTTTTAAGTGGAAACGAAATAACAAACCTTTGTTCGCGAAAAGAGGTTGTTAAAAATTTAACAAAAGAATAGAATAAAGGTCAGCGGGATAATTTGTTACCTTGAAATATCAGATCATTCGATCTATAATATTGCAAGTTGTCATCTAAGTACGTAAATCGTCAGAGAATGATTAATCAAAAAGTAAGCACAATTTCAAAATAAACTTGACTAGGATGAAATATGATTTATAATTGAAGAAATAACTAACAGAAGAATTAAATAGAAATCGATCAATGCTGATGAACCTGAATAGAAACCCTATGTTCGTATAGAAAAATACTACGCTAAAGGCCAGTAATACTAATAATTGAAAAGATTTTTGTTTTATAGCATGATAGTATAGCAGAGTTCAAATTTATGGTGTAAAATGGTTTATAGTGAAACGTTGTTAAAATTGAATTCTCCTTGTGAAACACCACCAACTCCAACCTAATTTAATTATAGCAGAGTTGTTATTGATTCATCAAGAGAATTCACTGAGGTTGTCCTCTGCTTGTTGCAAATAACATATATAATAAATTATATATACCAAATATAAATATGTAAATAAATTATATATAATATACATTATACTTACATATGTATTTATATTTGGTATAATATATTATATAAATGTTAAGCAAAGAACGATCTCAGTGATTTCTCTTAATATATACTACCACCCAAAAGACAGATAGTATATTAATTATAAGTTTTTATTATGAAAAACGTCCATTTGGTTTTAGCGAAACTTGGCCCTTGAAAAAATATAACGTGGAATCTTTAAAGAGATTTGGAAAGAAAATATTATTAAGACTAATATTTGAAGCTTTCGACCTGGCTTTAGGAATATAGAATTTGGTCCAATTTAGAACTCCAGCTCATGTATTAAGAGCTGAAAACATCGTTCTGAAAAGAATGTTGCTGAAGATACATTTTTAAAATCATCTAGGTTCTATAGTGAAAATGTATTTAAATACAGATACACATTTTCAAAAACATCTAGACTTTAGATCAGCGTTGTCCAACCTTTTAACTTCCCTGGGCCACATTGGTAGAATACGAGTTGTTTTGGGCAACACACACATAAAATACACTAACGCTAATGATAGCTGATGAGCAAGAAAACGTAGAATATATAATTAACATATTTAAGTAATTTAAGCTTTATTAGAGGTAACTGTGGGTCAGTGGATAGAGTGTCGGGTCGCTGACTCGAAGATCGCTGGTTTGAGACCGAGTCTCGGCAGATAGATATTTGCAGTCGCCTCCTCTTGGAAAGTAATGGCAACCTACCAAGAGTATAATTGCCTATTCAACCTCTCCAAATTAGCTGTTCGGAACCGGCGTTAAAAAGCAGGTCCCATATATCTGTGTAAAAACAACTAAACACACTCAGCACAGGTATATGTGGAGAGGCGCCGACACCCGTTTCGGGTATGGCACTCGAAGAAGAAGAAGCTTTATTACTTTATGAATTTTGTTATTATTAAAGTAAAAGACAAATCAGTAATATAAAATTAGTGAGATGTTTGTCTTTGTTTTTGAGACATTAATCTGTCGATATTTGGTTCAAAGGAATTCTCAGTGAGTTCTCAAAATGCTCATCGAATATTTTGGATCTAGCTTCATTCTTTGTGTTTCATACTTGAAAATCGTTGTTGAATAAATAAAATTATTTAAGAATCATTTTATGAATACCTCATTGCCAAATAACATGTTAAATTCAAAAACTTATTATTCATAAATTAATATCAAGTTAAAATTATTGTATTTTTAGTAATAACTAGTATTTTTAGTCGCAATTTCATCAAGTTGGTAAGTTTCGGGCCACATTGATATCTGTCTTGGACAGCATGCGACCCGTGGGTTGCGGGTTGGACTAGCTTGCTTTAGACACAAGATAGGTATATGTGCGAAATTATTTTTACTTTAAAAAATATTTATTTCGAAAAGGGTGGATTCATTTCCTTTCGGTGGCGAGGTCTTTAATTATTTAAGTAGAAAATCAATTAAAATTTTCTTTTAAGAACATTACGTTTCACCCTTTAGAACTGTTTTTAGATAGAGATGGAGGAGGAGATCTCGATCAGCAAATTTTATTATCTTTAAGATTTGATAAATATGATTTATAATATCATCTAAAAAAAGTTCCAGATTCTGATCCTTATTAAAATTATATAATCCACTTCATTTTCACCAAATATAATTACAAATAAATAATTAATTATTTTGATTATTTATATATATAACTATATATAACTAAACTCTTGAAGATACATTATTTATGTCCATCGATTAAATTAATAAGTTGTTGTAGGGAAATAAGGACAATAGCTTATGCAAATAAATTTTAATTTTTGCTAACGTTTCGTCAACTTAAAAAAAAAAGAAAGATATTTTAAGAGTAAATAATGATGAGATTTATGATGACCTCCCATAAGGGTCAAATATTTAATTATAATGTAATATATAGAAAAAATTTATATAAACTCATTACTTTCATTCTGAAACTTTTGGGTACAGGCACGTTATAAATTTACATGAAGCTAAACATTTTTTTTTATTTTTGGCAAGCCTTGGTTCGATCACATATGTGTACCGCATTTTGTGTATAATTGTAAGTCTAAACAACCAACTTGGTCAACTTATAATTTTGTATAAAATATATCAATTAACATCTATTTGTAAAAAAAAATTTTTAGCCTAATTGATTGAAGATGGCCAAATAAAATTCAGGCCGAAACGTCTTATTAAAGGTGTTTTATTGAACCCAGTGATTCCATCTTTGGCTGATACCTCCTCCATCATCTAGTACAGTTTCATCACAGCCACGAACTCTAACAATATTTTAAGATTTAAATAGGAAAATATTTTCAAACTGTTCGATGACTGACCTGATATGTTGGATAAGAATGAATATTGATAGAATGACAAATATGCAAAGAAGTTAATTTGTATGAGCCCTGAGGAAGTCAACAAAGTTGACGAAACGTTGGCAAGAAATGAGAATTATTTGCATGGGCTATTGTCCTTATTTCCCTACAACAACCCATTAATAAATAATTAATTTAGTAATATTGGATTCAATCATTTTTGACCCTTTCATAAAAACCAATTAAAAAAATTAATAATAATACTTTCTATATACCGGGTGAGTTTTTTATCTTGAGACAGTCTCGTAACTCAAAAACAGTGCATTATATGAAAAAAGTTTCAAATAAAAGTTTATTTATATGGAGGGGGAAACTAAACTACACTATTTTTTGTTGATCTATAACAAGCTTTCAAGGGTATTTTAAGGTCAAGTTCTGTTTTTTAAATGGAAACCTATATATTTCTTTTCATATTCATAATCTACAAATGAAACTGATCAACTTTTATTAGAACTATTTTTTTATCCGACATCAAATAAACAAAATATTAAATCAATTAGATCTCAAAAAATCTTAATAATTCTTTTTAACAATTATTCAACTTATTATCAAATAATAATGATTAAATAATTAATTATTAAATAAATAATTATTAAATTGAAAAGTCACAACAATGAAAATAAGTGTTTATAATGATCTTAAAACTTCATTATACGTAGGTACACGGATTTAAGAGATTATTTTCTACTCATTGAACTACTTAAACTTTTTGAGTTTAAAAAAGTTCTCGTGTCAATCCAGTAGATAATTATATTGTATTTATTACCATATAATAAAAATGGAGTATTTTGTGTTGAAGACAGAATTGAAATGGTCTTATGTATGGTGAATGTGGAAGAAATGTTATGGGGATGCCATTAAAATGCATGACGAGCGTTTTCCTGATAGGAATACACCCTCTCAAGCTTCATTTTATCGTGTTGTAAATCTGTTTAAAAAAAATACACGAAATGTAAAGGAAAACAGGCCAAAAAACGAAATTGGAACTGGAATGCATCCAGAAGACTTGCGATAACACTTTAGAATGTCAGAGAATAGTGTCGAAAAATTATAAAATTATTAATTATTATTAAATTATTTATTTAATAATTAAATATTTGATCATTGTTGATTGATAATTAATTTGAATAATTGTTAAAAATAATTATTAGGATTTTTTTGATATCTAATAATTGATTTAATATTTTGTTTATTTGATGTCGGATAAAAAATAGTTCTTATAAAAGTTGCTCAGTTTCATTTGTAGATTATGAATATGAAAAGAAATATATAGGTTTCCATTTAAAAAACAGAACATGACCTTAAAATACCCTCTAAAGCTTGTTCTAGATCGACAAACAATAGCGTACTTTAGTTTCCCCCTCGATATAAATAAACTTTTATTTGAAACTTTTTTCATATAATGCACTGTTTTTGAATTATAAGACTGTCTCAAGATAAATAAAGTAAAAACTTACCCAGTATATAGATATAGGCAAATGAAAGTATTTAAATAAGGCCCATGGCTTAAATAATAAATCTTTATCTTCTGTAGATTATTATTTCTTTCAATTTATACTAAAGAAAATTGTAGTACCTATATAGAAAAGAAATTGCACCCAAGACGAGCTCTTTATTTTAATATTAAGATCAAATAGAGATTTTTTTCTTTATATTATTCCCATGGACTGATGTTTTATTCTAATTAGGCTAATTTTGTAGATGATGATTTTTTTTAAAGGCGTCTACTGGATATTAATTTTAACTCAAATAGTTTAATATTTATTGTTTTTTTCTCACATGAAAAAGCTTTATGGGGTGAATAATGGTTTTGTAATATGAAAAATAAATTATATTTGCAGACATGTGCACACTACCCTCAGTCCCACATTTACACACTAGAGCAAATTAAATTGTCATCGATTTTTTATTTGATTTTTCTGTTTGAAAAGTTTTTGAATGAATATTTGGTTAATAAATGCATTTATAGACAAATTTTTACCGAAAAATCAATTGAGATGATTTCTTCATACTAAACTGAGTTCAAATTAATGTCACGTAGACGTCTTTGAAGGAAACTTAATCCCCTACAAAATGAGCCTGAATCCAGTAAGTAAAATATCAGTGAATGGGAATTATTTAAAGAAAAATATTCACTATTCCTGTGTTAAGTCTAGTTTACAAACGGGCTTAGTACTTGCCATTATTACTATTCCATTTACTAAGCACTTAGCAGACTACCTGATTAGTAGTGGGTCACACGTCTCTACTACCAGTGTAATTAATGTATAGTGATAGTTGCAAGAGGGCAATTCGAGTTGTCAAAATATGTGGTAAGGGAAGCTACTTGCCATTAGTAAATAGAAATCATTTCTATTCACTTGCACTTGCCACTCTACTAATACTAACAACTTAAATTGTGTGTTTACGCGAGATAGAATTAGTGCTAGTGGTTAGTACTAATACTTAGTACTTGCCATTAGTACTATTCCATTTACTAAGCACTTAGCAGACTAACTAGTTAGTAGTGGTTTACACGTCTCTACTACTAACAAATGTAATTAGTGTATTTTATTAAGGGAGAATGGTGTGGATTCTTGGTGAAACATGTTTTAAATAAAGTAAAGAAAATTTTTGAATAATTTTCTCTACTTTACTTACTAATTAGTGCAGTGATTCTCAACCTGGATTCCGCGGAACCCCAACGTTCCACAAAGGGAGGTTTGGGGTTCCCCGCGCCTAGAGGTCAATAAAAAATAAACTGCAACGGATCGTTGCTAAACTTTATCCAAATTCATTTGAAATATTAATATGTTTGTTCCTTTATTATTAATCAGATATCACTTGCAATTTGTAGTTCATATTGAAATTAATTCAAAAATAATTCTCATTTAAGAGTCGAGGAATAACCATTCTACATTGGATTTTTGACGTTTCGGTTTTTATTGGTAACCATTGCTGAAGACATGGAGGAATCGAATTAAAATCAAAAATAGCCATCGATTCTCATCTAATACTTGAGGAATAACAATTCTACATTAGGTTTTTGACGTTTCGATTATTATTGGTAACCATTGCTGAAGACATGGAGGAATCGACTTAAAATCAAAAATAACGATCGATTCTTATCTAATACTAGAGGAATAACCTTATTGAATTCCATTTTTGATGTTTTGACTGTTAATGGAAGCCTCTACTGAAAATGTAGAAGAATCGACTTAAAATCAAAAAGACTAAATTCTTTTATGGCAAACAACTCAAGCTTGAGTTGTTTACCAAAAAGAATTTAGTCTTTTTGATTTTAAGTCGATTCTTCTACATTTTCAGTAGAGGTTTCCATTAATAGTCAAAACATCAAAAATGGAATTCAATAAGGTTATTCCTCTAGTATTAGATAAGAATCGATCGTTATTTTTGATTTTAAGTCGTTTCCTCCATGTCTTCAGCAATGGTTACCAATAATAATCGAAACTTCAAAAACCTAATGTAGAATTGTTATTCCTCAAGTATTAGATGAGAATCAATGGCTATTTTTGATTTTAAGTCGATTCCTCTATGTCTTCAGCAATGGTTACCAATAAAACCGAAACGTCAAAAATCCAATATAGAATGATTATTCCTCAAGTACTAGATGAGAATCAATCGCTATTTTTGGTTTAAAGTTGATTTCTCTATGTCTTCAGGAATGGTTACTAATAAAAACCGAAACGTCATCAATCCAATATAGAATGGATATTTCTCAAGTATTAGATGAGAATCAATCGCTATTTTTTATTTTAAGTCGATTCCTCCATGTCTTCAGCAATGGTTACTAATAAAAACCGAAACGTCAAAAATCCAATATAGAATGATTATTCCTCAAGTACTAGATGAGAATCAATCGCTATTTTTGGTTTAAAGTCGATTTCTCTATGTCTTCAGCAATGGTTACTAATAAAAACCGAAACGTCAAAAATCCAATATAGAATGGATTATTCCTCAAGTACTAGATGAGAATCAATCGCTATTTTTTAGTTTAAAATCGATTCCTCTATGTCTTCAGCAATTGTTACTAATAAAAACCGAAACGTCAAAAATCCAATATAGAATGATTATTCCTCAAGTACTAGATGAGAATCAATCGCTATTTTTGGTTTAAAATCGATTTCTCTATGTCTTCAGCAATGGTTACTAATAAAAACCGAAACGTCAAAAATCCAATATAGAATGATTATTCCTCAAGTACTAGATGAGAATCAATCGCTATTTTTGGTTTAAAATCGATTTCTCTGTCTTCAGCAAAGGTAACGGATAAGAAAACAACGCAGTTGCTATGGTTACTCATAAAAATTCCTCCCAAATTTTTAGCATTTCACAGAGAGAAGCCTATCCATTCTTACTTAAGCAAGGCTAAATGAGCTATATTAAAACTTTCAAATGAATAAATTTTAAAGAATTTAAAAAATTTTAAAAAGTACCATCTTACTCTAGAGTAAAGTACTTTAAAATATAATTTTACTAAAAACTTTATTTAACCTTTTTTGTGGTCCCCAAGGTACTTAATTAGGATATTAAATTTCATCAAAATTGGTTAAGTCATTTTCAAGATATTTAGAAAAAACTAAAAAAGTACTGAAATAAAGTACTAATGTTTGTGGGCCGATATGTACCAAAAACTAATCAGCGCTTCATTTTGTTAAACTAATGGTAGGTTTTCAATTTCATTTCAATCGGTGCAACGGTGTGGAAAAAATCGTGGGCCAAAAAAACGATAACATCCATCCATACATACATCCATCCATACATCCATCCATACGCACGCACTAAATGAAAAAATCGCACTTTTTGGCCTCTCGACGAGACCCCATGTAATTTTTGGCAAAACCGCCACGTGCTAATACTCAACCTAATTGAATACTACAATTTGTGACTTTAATTGAGTCCATGGGTTCCGTAGTCTTTACCTGAGGACCCTTTGAAACCACGCTTGCCCCGAGAGCGATTACAATACTTTACCCATGCTTTGCATTGGATAAAGTAAAAAATGAAAACCATCAAAAGTACCTAACTTTTAACATGTTTCATTCAAAATTAATACCGCTTGATACAATTATTTTAACAGGAAAATATTTGTTATATTTTCAGTTAATGATTCTCAGTTTTTCAAAATAATTTCAAGAAAATTACCATTGTTATTTAATGAAACAGTCGCTTTAACATCAATCGGGATAGGGTTTGCGTGTTAAATATGCAAATTTCAATGGTCACTATTTACAAATTTAGTTCCGCAAGGACTATTGGAAAAAATTTCTACATATAAAGGACACATATAAATATGCGTATTCAAAGTTTTAAAAGGATTGCAAGAAAGTCGATTTATTAGGGAACGTCCTTAAGTAGTGAGCTTACGAAGACCTCAGAACTGAAGATGGCATTATCTAATTAAAGTCGAAACTGTTTTCTACAATTGGGAGTTTTTATTCGACAGAGGCTTATTCCTTTACTGACTGAATTCCTCTCTTTCATAATTTATAAAACAAACTATTTTCAATTAAATCTTTAACTGATTTGTTCAACATTTTGGACCATTTCGTCGGATAAATTGGGCAAAAATAATTTACCCAAAATAAGAAGGAGTAAAAATAGGATCTTATTGGATAAATGACGTAAAAATCAACCAAAGATTTAATTAGTTAATAGAGTAAAGAGTGTGTAGTTTCACAGTGAATGAAATAAAACTCAAAGAGGTTTATACAAACTTTATTTCATTCACTGTGAAACTACACACCTTTTACTCTATTAACTAACATCATGTTTCACCTAAAACCTACACCACTTTCCATAAGTAAAAAAGATTTAATTATTGCTAGTAATAGTGGTATTTTTTAAAAATGACTTTTTTTGTATTCAAAAAATTTGACGGACATTTATACAATGCGAATTAACCGAGGGGCGAACCGCGACCTAATATCGTGTACACCTACTTCCACTTTCATTTCCAAGTAGAAGACAATAGATGAAGGGGCATTATCTAATGAATTCCAAAATAATTCCAAAGACGTGTACACCTAATTCCAATCGCGGTTCACCCCTCAGAATTAATTAACCACTGCCGAAAAGGGACAAGGGTATGTCAGTTTTTTTTTAATATATTTTTTTAATATAGATTGGTCATTTTGTTAAGGGAGAATGGTATAGGTCAGTAGGTTCTTGGTGAAACATATTTAAATAAAGTAAAGAAAATTTAAAAAGATATAAAATTCTAGGTAGGTTTCACAAAAATAAAAGACAAGATGCTAATACTATCAATTTCAAATAGGGAGTCATTTTCATTAGGTCATATAGAATACTAATGCGGAATTTATTTCGTACGAACCGATCAAAGGGACTAGGGGTTAATTTGATAGATAATTCTATTTTTTGACCTCCCCCTCACACAATTTTAGCCCTCAAAAAAATTAATGACTCTCTTTTTTATTATAAGTCTCTTTTATAATAAATTTCATTTTCTTGTTGTTTTTTTTGTTTTTTTTTAGTTTGAAAATTTTATAATTTTAATTTTTAAGGTCCCTCCCCCCTTTAATTTTTCTCCAATTTAAATCAAAATCTAATTAGACTTTAATTTCAATGCACCAAACTACATCTGAAATTTCGTTTTGATATTCACACTAGTATTTGAGTTAGAGCGTACAGAAAATTTGGCAACACACTAACAGACATTTTAACAAAATCATTAATATCTCTTAAAATATCATCTTTTCGATGTTCACTCATTAGAACTTTTTTGCATACCAAAATACCATGGTTTTGCTCAATTTTTTTAATCAAAATAGTTTTATCCGTTTGTGAGATATTTCGAAAAAAACGAAGCAAAAAACCACTTTTTTTTATTCACGATTACAATACTTGATCAATTCCTGTATGTTATTATGTATACTATTATTATTAGTTCAAATGTTTCTAGGTCATTCGTGCTATTTGTATTTTATTAATAAATCATCAATTGATGAGATTATTCGAAGCTGGGAGGTTTTGTTTTCGATTCTCTTGAAGAAGGATGCCCGAGAAGAGTTCTGACTGACGTTCATTCAACTCTTCTTCAGCTCCGTCCCCTCCTTCATTCCTTTGAACACACACACAGAGACACTTAAACGATGTTGGTTTAAAATGGATTTTTTATCTCGTTTAACTTCATTAAATTAATTAATAGGTTTTTGATTTATTAAATGAGTTGAGTGGGAATGAAGATGGATTCTTTTTTGCATTCTATTCCTTTCGCTAACTGGGTCAGCTTGTTTTTTTCAGCGTCCATTGCATCCTTAAGATGATGAACCACTAACTTTCTGTATCCCCTTTCTAGATTTCACACCCAGTAGATAGAATAGATACATTTCTTTTGGCTTATGACTAGCACATTCTTAACCATGTAATGGATCCTTTTTAAAAAATTCCAAGAACCTATTCAAATTATTTATACATCTATCCAGGGATGTACGTACTCAGGTATAGCCCCTAGGCTCAAAGTGATTCTTAAAATCTTTAATTTAAATTAAAATTCTATAAATATTGTATCATTCGCTTCCATAATAAATTTGTAACAAGAATAGCAGGGAAACACAGAGTTTTTATTAATTGGGCAAGACATTTCGTCAATTTATTTTGACTTCCTCAGTGGCTCATTTAATGACTCTTTGTCAAAAAACAATTTCATTATGTTATGATGTTTTGTCGAATAGTGAAATTGTTTTTTGACAAAGAGTGATTAAATGGGACACTGAGGAAGTCAAAATAAATTGACGAAACGTCTGCACCCATTTACTAAAAACTCTCTGTGTTTAAGTTTTGTTCGATTCCCTGTTATTCCTGTTACAATTCTATAAATACTTAATGAAAATTAGATATGTAGCTGTTAAAGCTTGTTTTTTCATAATTGAATTTATTGAGAGATGAAATTTTATTTAAATAATAAATAATTAAATATAATTATTTATTGAACACGAACAAATAATACAATACAACTGCGACGTTTCGATCGGCTTATTTTGCAATCGTTCTCAAGTAGCTTGTTACATTATTGTCCAGTTATATACAAGTATAAAGGCTGAGAGTACAGTCCAGTCAGAAACCTAGTACATCAAGGAGCTCAGTGCCCCCTTTGTCGGATTGAGCATTACATGTTTTTAAATCCATAAAATTGATATTATTAATTTTCTTTCTTATATAGTTAACTTGGTTTTTCTAAAATTCATTTTTTTATTCATTGTGTTTAACAATGTCTTAAACTCGGTGTGTGTCTGGACTCCAATACGAAGGATAAATTTTGTTCTGTTGCCAAAATGTTTGAGTTTCGGAGAACTTAAATTGTGATTTAAGAACTTTCGTAATATATAAAGTATGCAGAATATATCACTTTTGATCGTTTGTTATGTGACCAGCTTGCTATAACAACAAAACGAATTTATTTATATCCAATCGGATATATGAACCCATGAGAAATAACAGATCAAATATTTATAATTAAAAAGATTGATGATGAAGGTCAAATTGTATGTTTTTTGCATCAAGCAGAGGACAACTTCATTGATTTCTCTTTAGGTGTTTGCCAATTTAATTTGATTAAATTATTGAATTTTAAAACCCACAATAGTTTATTAAAAATAATTATATAAGAAATTACATTCATTTCAAGTCACTTGAATAATAGTAATAGTTTATTATATTTAAATTTATTACTAAGATGGCTTGAACCGAGAGGTGAACAGCGATCTAATATGCTGTACACCTACTTCCACTTGTACTTCCAACTATCTCAAGTATTTCAAATATTCCCAAGTACTTTCAAATATTTCCAAGTACTTTCAAATATTTCCAAGTACTTCCAAATAGTTCCAAGTATTTCCAAAATACTTCCAAAGCGGTGTAACCAGAGGGAGCGCTTCGAGTCATGAAAAAGTATACTCTTATTCTCCAATTATATTTTGTACTTCAGAACTTAGATTTCGAAAATGGAGAAATTTGTACCTATATGTACTGTATTTTAGGCAGGTTCCCAAACAAGACGTTGTCTAAATGTTCCCCTTTTATATTTCTGAGATACGAAATTAAAAATAATCAATTTTGATGTTTAAGTCTTGAGTGAGGTTTCACAGACTGAAGATGGTCAAGAGTATTGACCGAAACATGTTAAAATTATGATTTTATATGAAAGAAGTAATAAAATAATGTTTACCAATTAAGAATAAATTTTGAATTCACGAGCGTGAAATCTGCTCTCTTGGGCGCCAAATACATCACTCTAGACTTACATATTATAATTTGGCAAATCAAGCAGTATTTTTAATCAATTTTGATGTAGAAATTGGAGACATTGATTATTTTTATAAATAAAACAAAGAGGACAAAAAAACTTTAATACGAAAATAAATTTTGGCTTATAGGTGTTGCATTTTCTCCTGGCAATTAAAAAATGAACTAGATATTCAAAGTAGTTTTAATTATTTCATTTGTTTTTTGAAGCATTATTTAAATACAACAATTACAACCCCCTTGTTTTACTAATTCGACTTCAATAGGTCGCCTTTCGTTTTTTTCCATTTATAATGACGAACAATCTTTTGCAATTATTTTCAAAAAATGGGTCGCGTGTAAAGTGAAAACTTTCCCTTGACCTTTTAAATTAAAACAAAATTATTTAATTATTATTAACTGTGAGAGTATTTTTACTTTATTTTTTTATTTTTTAATATTTTCCAATAAATATCCCGACATTTATTGATATTGAGATTAATTATTATTGATATAGCGTAAGAGAGGGATAAATCATAGAAAATATTTAATATACGACATTGACATTTTGGCATGAAATCTTCTCATCGAGGCATTTATAGATATTACTCAGTACTTGGAGAGTACGCAACTTGACGTTTATTACTCTGCAAGAGACACTTTCATCTTTTCCGAAACGCTAGAATTCACTGCTTCCAATTTCAATCCAATCAGAAGTCAATCTTTTTATTCTCCAGCGGGTATTCAGTGTCAAAAAACAAAACAATATGATTTAAGAATTTGTCTTCTAAAAAACATGGAATACATTTACCTTTTATTCGCTTTCTATTCATCTATTCCAAAGTCGATTTCATAGACTCTATAGGTCATATGGAATCATTTCATGAAATATGTATGTATCTTATCTTATTATATTAAACGACCAATTATTGTATATAAATATATATTTTTTCGGAAACGTACAATTTCGGTGTAATTGAAAACATATTTCGTACATATCGGCACACAAACATTTATACCTTTTTAGTTTTCTCTAAATATCTTGAAAATAGCTTAACCCTTTGGTCGAAATAGTGATTGGCTCCTTTAGATGCACTTAGCCCAAACTACTGCTTCCACAATATTGTTTTCACGTTTCAAAGTTTTTTTTTTAAGGAACTTATAGGGCAAATAATAAATAGTTTCAGCCGTTTTAGAGTAATTTCGAAAATAGAAAGCAAAAAAAAATAAAAAAACTTTTTACATTTCATCATACCTCATATATTATGTAGTAACGTAATAAGAGTGAATTTAAAAGAGGCAATCAGAGAAGCATCATCAGGCACAATCATGTTCAAACCTGTCGCAGAACGCTCACTGTTTGCCACTTCATTAAATAGCCACAGCTCGTTTAATGGGAGCCCCTGCTAGTTAGACAACTAGCTTGGAAGATCAGTTAACGGTATATCTAGCCTACAAACCAGGCAGGCGATCGCAATACTTACATTATATTATATATCATTACATGATATAGAGAATATAATTATGAAAATGAATAAGCCTTAATCCATTTCCCCATTTTCACTTTATCCAATGCGCAAAGTGTTAGATTCGTCTGGCGCCAAGCGCGACTTCAAAGGGTCCTCAGGTAAATACTACCCAATGGTAAATACTCAGGTAAATACTAACCCATGGTCTCAATCTAAGTCACAAATTGTAGTATTCATTTAGGTTGAATTTTAGCATGTAACATTTTTGCCAAAAATTACATGGGGTCTCGTCCATAGGACAAAAAGTGCGATTTTTTTTATTTAGTCTGTGGATACATGAATTCCATTTTTTTTCGTCGACCATTTTTTCCTCACCGTTCAACCAATTGAAATGAAATTGAAAACCCTACCATTACTTGACAACAAAATGAAGCGAGGTATAGTTTTTGTTACATATCGGCCCAAAAACATTACTACTTTATTCAAGTACTTTTTTTAATTTTTTCTAAATATCTTGAAAATGACTACCAATTTTGATGAAATTGTATATTCTAATAAAGTACCTTGAGCACCACAAAAAGATTATACAAAGTTTTTAGTAAAATTATATTTTAAAGTACTTCACCCTAGAGTAAGATAGTACTTCTTTTAAATTCTTTAAAATTTATTCATTTGATCGGTATAAAAGTAATATAGCTCATGGTCAATAGTTGCTTGTTTCCGCCGTCGTGCACATATGGACGGCTCGTCCCTGCTTATTTACTTCGAAAATCTTGCCTAAACACTGACAATAACAAGCCAAAGTATTTATTCTATTTGAAAAGTTTTATCAAAATATTTCGTTATGACGTCAATCGCCTGCTTATTTCTTATTTTCAACTACGATATCTACCTTGACTTGGTTATCGTAAAATATTATTGTTATCACTCATTCTAGGACGCCATTCTTATTTACAGCACTTTAGTAGGGGGAAAGTAAAATTAAAAATATTCAAGGATATTTTCTAAGTTTTTGTAATAGTTACTCGGGAATGATGTTTTTGCCTGAAACCACTTAGATTACACTTATTAATTAATGAGATAAACTGATCGGAATGCACGACGTTTCTAACCCTATTTCTGGAGTCGTTTTTAAGTGCAGATCAAGTCTCAAGATATTTTGTTTTTCATTTAAAACCAAGACAGAGTGACCAATAACTCAAAAAACTCAAAATATTCACATTTAATTGATTGCATTTTCGAGCTTTCAAAAAATTTTCGGAAGGCGAGATAATCGAGATAGAAGCTAAGTCATAAAGAAAAATCAATGAGGTTGTCCACTCAGAGAAACAAGAGTTTGTCCTCTGCTTGATGCAAATAAACATACACACATATATATATCATCTCATATATATATATCGAGATGATATATATATGTGTGTATGTTTATTTGCATCAGGCAGAGGACAACCTCTTTGTTTCTCTTTGTGAATCAACAACTCTGCTACTCTCGGCAAAACAAAAACTTTTCAATTAAAGGTTTTCCACTGTTTGATGCAAATAAACATATCAAATATCTATCATTTATTTGTTTGAGAGTATAGTTTCGAAGGTTTGGCCTTCATCATCAGTCTTTTTAATTATAAATGTGATCTGTTATTTCTCATAGGTTCAAATACCTGATTGGATTTAGTAAATTAGTAATAGTAAGTATGTCACTGAACAACTAATACCACAACATGAATTTATCTAAATCCAATCGGGTATTTGAATCCATGAGAAATAACAGATCATATATTTCTAATTAAAAAGACTGGTGATGATCCAAAGTTGAAAATATTTAATTATTTATTTATTTTAATTATTTATAGCCAATTATGATTACAATTTTATAGTATTTACAATAGTTACATTAATTTTACATAGTATTTGATGAAATCAGGTCCCTCAGTGCATAGTCCTCCCCAAGTGCCTCCAAGCCATTCTCTGTCTAGCGAGTCTAATCCAATCTCTTGAAAATATAGTCACAAACAAATATTTTATATATATATATATATATATATATATTTGCATCAAGGAGAGGACATCCTCATTGATTTCTCTTTATGAATACTCATGGCAAAAAAAATCTATTCAATAGAAGTTTAGAATTAATTAATCAAATATTATTTTTAAAAAGTAAAAAAAAAAAATTTAATTTTAATTTTATTTAATTCTGACTGCAAATAAAAATCGACCTTTTTACCTGAATTTAAATTAAATAAGCTGACGTGTTCTGATGTGGCCATCCACTTGACTTTACCAAACAACCTGACCCCTAAAATTATTTATAATCATGTAGGGGGGTTAGTTTTTGCATTTTTATACTTCTGGAGTCCCACTGATTGTGTATACAAAATTTGGTTGAGTTTGGTAAATGGCCAAGATTTTCATTTTTTTACCCTACACCCCATTTGGCTGGTTAGTTTTTGCATCTTTATACTTCTGGGGTCCACTGATTATGTAAACAAAATTTGGTTGAGTTTGCTCAAACGGCCTAGATTTTTAATTTTTTAACCCCCCTCCACCCCCTTAATTTTGGATCGATATGCACCAAAATCTAATCAGCTCTTAATCTCAATGGACCAAAACTACGTGTGAAATTTGGTTTCGATATTCACAAGAGTTTTTGAGCGCCAGCTCGTCCACAAAAATTTGGTAACGCACAGACTAACTAACAGACAAACTAACAGACATTTTGACAAAACAATTATTATCTCGAAAAATATAATTTTTTCGATGTTCACTTATTAGAGCTTTTTTGTAAAGCGAAATGCTCTGGTTTTGTTCAATTTTTTTAATCAAAATAGTTTTAGCCGTTTTTTAGATATTTTGAAAAAAAAATGGAAAAAAACCATTTTTCAAGCACCATTACAATACTTGACCATACCCTGTATGGTAAAATAAAAATAATATAAATATATAACTTTTATAACTAAAGCAAAAAATTACCGAGCATCGCTCGATCCTACAGATATACTAAAACTGTTTAAAATGAACATTCTAAAAACGCACATAAGCCTATTTTTTTGCTTATCCTATTTTAATTACGAAATATTAAAATAGGGGGAGTAGATATATGGTAAAGTCAAGCAAAGTCGGTCAAATAAGTTTGGCGACCCCTAATTTAGACCTTTTCCAATTGTATTTGAGAATTCACAATTGAATAATAGAAAATGTGGCTAAATCTGCAGCAAGGAAGATTGGCTACTTATTCAGGTCCAAGCGATTTTACAAGCCCCCACAACTTCTCACCATCTACAAGGCCCAAATCCGCCCCTGTCTCGAATCTCATCTATGGAGAGGAGCCTCAAAATACTCTCTTGCTACCCTGGATGCAATTCAGAAACGAGCCGTCAAGCTAATTGACGATTCTACCCTCACCGACTCCCTCGACTCGCTGACTCATCGAAGAAATGTCTCTGCCCTTTCCCTTTTCTATAGATACTATCACGGCAGGTGCTCTGATGAGATAAAATCAATAATTCCCCCCCAAAGCATGCTTTGCACGTAGCACGCATTTTGCCGACTCCCAACACTCTTTCGCGGTCAAATTAGAAAAGTGCCGGACCACTTCATTCGCCAATACGTATATCCCCATGACTTCAAGGAACTGGAATTCTCTCCCAGCCTCCATCTTTCCCAGCACCTATAATCTTCAAACCTTCAAAACCGGAGTGCATAGACACCTACATCTACACCCTCTCACTTAATCAACTTTCCCTTCTCTTCGGTAATGCAAGGGTCTTTCGAGATCCATAGGGGCTGCATCTTTACTGGTGCAGCCCTTCTTGCATTCGATTGCATTAAAAAAAAAAAAAAAATGACAAGTGTATTTTAGAAATCTCAATTTATTTTCGGAAAATAAACATACATAAACAATTATCTGAACAATTGACATTTTCTGTAATACAATTGAGATTTCTGAAATAGACATGGAAAAGGTGTAGAATTCAACGGGAGCTATTAAACGTAAAAAATATGTCTTAAAAATTTAACAAAAGAAATAGAATATTAAATAACAAAACCTAATTTCTTCTTGCATACTCATCAACGTCATTCTAGACTTGTGACAAAACAAGCGTATAATTGTTTCTACTTTTGTCTATTAGTTTCGGAAATTTAAAAACGATTAAAACGTTTCACTTTTCGCAACATCCTGAACGTCAAACGAAGGGAACCCCCACAGTGACTATACCTATATAGACGTTATTCAACTCGAAAATATCTATTAAGCAAACAACATTATTATTTCGACTAATAATGAGTCTGTCTAATATTTTCATTTCCTTGCTTTTGTCAATATTATTATTAAAATATATTAACAATTCACTATAGGAAGGTCGCGTATTATTAAGTATAATTATATCACTATTTCATTCAGTTAAAATGGTATATTTGGCACAAATCAATTTAACATACACCTTTATCTGCTTATATAATATAGTACTGAATCAATACAAATTTTTGGGAATAAATTACTTTAAAATAACATCGATTTCTAGCTAGAACTTGTAACTAATAAATACACCTATGAAATAATGAAATTAGAGATTGTGATTAAATTGTAAAATAAACTGCAACGGATCGTTGCTAAACTTTATCCAAATTCATTTGAAATATTAATATGTTTGTTCCTTTATTATTAATCAGATATCACTTGCAATTTGTAGTTCATATTGAAATTAATTCAAAAATAATTCTCATTTCAGAGTCGAGGAATAACCATTCTACATTGGATTTTTGACGTTTCGGTTTTTATTGGTAACCATTGCTGAAGACATAGAGGAATCGACTTAAAATCAAAAATAGCCATCGATTCTCATCTAATACTTGAGGAATAACAATTCTACATTAGGTTTTTGACGTTTCGATTATTATTGGTAACCATTGCTGAAGACATGGAGGAATCGACTTAAAATCAAAAATAACGACCAATTCTTATCTAATACTAGAGGAATAACCTTATTGCATTCCATTTTTGATGTTTTGACTATTAATGGAAACCTCTACTGAAAATGTAGAAGAATCGACTTAAAATCAAAAAGACTAAATTCTTTTTTGGTAAACAACTCAAGCTTGAGTTGTTTGCCATAAAAGAATTTAGTCTTTTTGATTTTAAGTCGATTCTTCTACATTTTCAGTAGAGGTTTCCATTAATGGTCAAAACATCAAAAATGGAATGCAATAAGGTTATTCCTCTAGTATTAGATAAGAATTGATCGTTATTTTTGATTTTAAGTCGATTCCTCCATGTCTTCAGCAATGGTTACCAATAATAATCGAAACGTCAAAAACCTAATGTAGAATTGTTATTCCTCAAGTATTAGATGAGAATCAATCGCTATTTTTGATTTTAAGTCGATTCCTCTATGTCTTCAGCAATGGTTGCCAATAAAAACCGAAACGTCAAAAATCCAATATAGAATGATTATTCCTCAAGAACTAGATTAGAATCAATCGCTATTTTTGGTTTAAAGTCGATTTCTCTATGTCTTCAGCAATGGTTACTAATAAAAACCGAAACGTCAAAAATCCAATATAGAATGATTATTCCTCAAGTACTACATGAGAATCAATCGCTATTTTTGGTTTAAAGTCGATTTCTCTATGTCTTCAGCAATGGTTACTAATAAAAACCGAAACGTCAAAAATCCAATATAGAATGATTATTCCTCAAGTACTAGATGAGAATCAATCGCTATTTTTGGTTTAAAGTCGATTTCTCTATGTCTTCAGCAATGGTTACTAATAAAAACCGAAACGTCAAAAATCCAATATAGAATGATTATTCCTCAAGTACTAGATGAGAATCAATCGCTATTTTTGGTTTAAAGTCGATTTCTCTATGTCTTCAGCAATGGTTACTAATAAAAACCGAAACGTCAAAAATCCAATATAGAATGATTATTCCTCAAGTACTAGATGAGAATCAATCGCTATTTTTGGTTTAAAGTCGATTTCTCTATGTCTTCAGCAATGGTTACTAATAAAAACCGAAACGTCAAAAAATCCAATATAGAATGATTATTCCTCAAGTACTAGATGAGAATCAATCGCTATTTTTGGTTTAAAGTCGATTTCTCTATGTCTTCAGCAATGGTTACTAATAAAAACCGAAACGTCAAAAATCCAATATAGAATGATTATTCCTTAAGTACTAGATGAGAATCAATGGCTATTTTTGGTTTAAAATCGATTTCTCTGTCTTCAGCAAAGGTAACGGATAAGAAAACAACGCAGTTGCTATGGTTACTCATAAAAATTCCTCCCAAATTTTTAGCATTTCACAGAGAGAAGCCTATCCATTCTTACTTAAGCAAGGCTAAATGAGCTATATTAAAACTTTCAAATGAATAAATTTTAAAGAATTTAAAAAATTAAAAAAGTACCATCTTACTCTAGAGTAAAGTACTTTAAAATATAATTTTACTAAAAACTTTATTTAACCTTTTTGTGGTCCCCAAGGTACTTAATTAGGATCTTAAATTTCATCAAAATTGGTTAAGTCATTTTCAAGATATTTAGAAAAAACTAAAAAAGTACCGAAATAAAGTACTAATGTTTGTTGGCCGATATGTACCAAAAACTAATCAGCGCTTCATTTTGTTAAACTAATGGTAGGTTTTCAATTTCATTTCAATCGGTGCAACGGTGTGGAAAAAATCGTGGGCCAAAAAAGCGATAACATACATCCATCCATACATACATCCGCACGCACTAAATGAAAAAATCGCACTTTTTGGCCTCTCGACGAGACCCCATGTAATTTTTGGCAAAACCGTCACGTGCTAATATTCAACCTAATTGAATACTACAATTTGTGACTTTAATTGAGTCCATGGGTTCCGTAGTCTTTACCTGAGGACCCTTTGAAGCCACGCTTGCCCCGAGAGCGATTACAATACTTTACCCATGCTTTGCATTGGATAAAGTAAAAACAGACTAGGGTAATTTTATTTTATTTTTTTTTTTTTTCGAAATAAAATTAAAGGAAAAATTGGCAACTTTTTTAAGACTCGGTATACTCTCTGAGCTGTCCTATAGTATTAAATTTAAATATAATAAAGTATTGAAAATTTCCTTTGTCGAGAGTAGGAGGGTTGTTGATTCATGGAGAGTAATCAATGAGGTTGTCGTCTGGTTTATGCAAATAGACTTATACAGTGGCTGAACATTTTTGGTCCAACTTCTTTTATCAATATCATTATAAAAATCAACTGGTATGGTCACCACAGGACTTTCACATTCTCACTTGAAATTATCGCGACACTCCTAATTTACACCCCTTTTCTTTATTTCAATCGGATTAAAATTTATACACGACTAATAACTCATGACAGTGAAAATAAAATAAAAAAAAAAACGAAAAATCTTTCATGTAAATGTCAACTTTCGGTGTTCCGATTTCACCCAAAAGCTTGCTGTACTCCTTCTATCCTATATCAAGTTTCGAATTTAGTAGCTCTGAGACTTATGGTTACGAAACGCAGGGGGGATACATACACACGTACATACGCACTGACCAATGGATTTTTGGCACTTTTTGGCCTCTTGGGACCACAATATCTGGTTTTATGTCCTAAATCCGAATTCCAAATGTTAAGGGCATCGATTCCTTCCGCTTAGAAGTTACAAAATTAAATTAACTTTTTTCATCTCTGAGATAGAAGCTCTCAAAGAGACAGGACCCGATCGCAATACTTCACATTACTATATATTCTACAGAATATAAATGTGAAAGTAAAAAATACATATAGATATAGAACGAATATATGGTATATAATTAGTTAGAGACTATAGTTTGTTTCGAAGGTTTGACCTTTATCTTTCTTTTTAAATAAAATATTTTCTGTGCTATTTTTATGGTTCAAATATCAGGTTGGATATAGGTAAATTCGTTAAGTTGTTCTATTTAAAACTTTCAAAGCTTAGGGCACGGGTTAATGTTAAAATTAAGGACTTAAGCATTACATCAATTTTTTTATATTTTTATGAATGTAGCTCTAGCCGATGTATAACACGAATATCAAAAATCATTAAAATAAGGGCCAACCTAATATATATATTGATCTAATATAGTTAAAAGTAAAGAATTCAAATACATTTCAATTTCACAGCTGGATTATTAAAAATAAAGTAATGCATGCGTATGTTTGTATAATAATAATACAAGAAAGTATTTATTTACCTTTGATTGTCTTAAGATGTTGCCTCGAGTATTTCTCCTCACCGACTAAAGCGCAAAATATTTAACAAAAAAAGCCCTGTTACTCGATAAGATACCAGAGGTGGGAAAAATTCTCTTGAATTTCGATTAAAAGGAATTCAAGAAAATGCTGATTATTTTATTCTTTAAAAATAAATTATAATATAAAGACACGGATTAATTAAGAAATGAGCCTCGTGAACTCAGTGAGTGCAGCTCGCCGGTCAGCAGGCGTATTAAATCTATTTAAAAAATGACATGGCTCGTACTTAAAATCGATTTTCACAATAACCCAAAAACCTAAGCTTGTTAAAAGTACGTTTTAGTGTCAATATGTATAAACGAATAATTGATTAGATTTTGAATTTTCAAGTATCAGAATTTTCGGTTGAAAAATCCAAAAAATAAAAGATAAATTTAAACCGTCTTCATAGGGAGTTCTTGATCAGTTGTAGCTAATCATAGAAAGTTCGTTTTAATGCTTTATTTATTTATAAAATATAGTGTATGTACTTAGGTCATTATGGACCCCCATTGTGTACATTAATATACAAAAATATAAAATATGATCTGACATTGTTAATAAGCTTGTATGATGCTATAGATGAATAATAAATAAATAAATAAATAAATTTTATAGCAAGTCCTCAAACAGTTGTAGCTAATAAACTGAAATTTAGCGCAGAAATTGGTATCAATAAGCTCAATTTTATACTAAATTTCATTTCATTTTTCTACTATTTTATACTAAATTTAAACTTTTAAAAGTATTTAATTATAAAAAACGTCCTAATCATTAAAATTTACGAAAACTGTACCAAGTATTGAAAAATTTTAGCCTTTTTTTCTCAAATTTTTTTTAAGATAAAGAAATTAGGATTATAATTGATCCGAAATGTATTCTGTAATGAATATTCTTCCCTTGTTGGGTACCGCCTTTTTTTAATAATTCCCTATGAAGGTCGCAAGTTATTAATTAAATCCTAATAATATTATATCACATTTGCATTCAAGGAAAATTTTGCACAAATAAATAACATATACTTTTATAATAAATAAAAGCTCTAAATCTATATAGGTATGTATATATAATTTGTTTTAAGAATAATTTTTTGTATGAATAGAATCAATGAATGACATGGATGATTTATTTAATTCCATTCATATATGGAATCCTATTAATACGATTAGACGTGTATTAGAAGGGAATATCTGAACGGAAAGAAGATAACAAACATGCTTTTCTATGAATCACTTCCATAGGGTATTCAAATTACTATTTGCAATGTGTGAGTATGTGTGTTATACAATATGGAAGTGAGAGGCGCCAGAAACATTATGGGTGGAATGCAAAACTAAATTTATACGCTATTCATCAATTCGTTTATCTCTATGATTCTCTAAGAAACTCACTGTCTCTTTCTTTACACATTTCCTTTGTTTCTAAAGCGTCATAGAAACTCATTAAAAGTCTAAAAATATGTTGTATTACTCGATAAGCCTGTTTGCTTATCGGACGACCGAATTTATATCGCCCTATTTTTACTTTACCATACAGGGTATGGTCAAGTATTGTAATCGTGCATGAAAAAGTGGTTTTTTCCTTCTTTTTATCAAAATATCTAAAAAACGGCTTAAACTATTTCTATTAAAAAAATTGAGCGAAACCATGGCATTTCGCTCTACAAAAAAGCTCTAATAAGTAAACATCGAAAAAATTATATTTTTTGAGATAATAATTGTTTTGTCAAAATGTCTGTTAGTCTTGTGCGTTACCAAATTTTTGTGGACAAACTAGCTCAAAAACTAGTGTGAATATCGAAACCAAATTTCACACGTAGATTTGGTCCATTGAGATTAAGAGCTGATTAGATTTTGGTGCATATCGACCCAAAATTAAGGGGGGTGGAGGGGGGGTTAAAAATTAAAAATCTAGCTCGTTTGAGCAAACTCAACCAAATTTTGTATACATAATCAGTGGACCTGCAGAAGTCTAAAAATTCAAAATCTAACCCCCTAAAATGGTGGGGGGTGGAGGAGGGCCAAAAAATAAAAATCTTGGCCATTTTCCAACCAAACTCAACCAAATTTTGTATACATAATCAGTCGGTCCCCAGAAGTCTAAAAATGCAAAAACTAACCGCCCAAAATGGGGGGGTGGAGGGTCAAAAAATGAAAATCTTGGCCATTTACCAAACTCAACCAAATTTTGTATACATAATCAGTGGGTCCCCAGAAGTCTAAAAATGCAAAAACTAGCCCCCCGAAATGGGGGGGGGGGGTGGAGGGTCAAATAATGAAAATCTTGGCCATTTACCAAACTCAACCAAATTTTGTATACATAATCAGTGTACCCTAGGAGTTTAAAAATGCAAAAACTAACCCCCTCCCTCCCCTACATGATTATAAATAATTTTATTAAATATTAATGTAAGTGAGGGGCCAGGTTGTATGGTAAAGTCAAGTGGATGGCCACATCAGAACACGTCAGCTTATTTACTTTACTATAGGGACCGTGAATTACGACTTTTAACACCAACTGGCGACGAAAATGTAAGCTTTGGGGGATGATTTATTAAACGTCCAAGCCCCCTAGGCTCCGTGCACTCTTTTATCTATGATATTTACTATAAAAGAATATTTTCTCCAATTCCCCCAAATTATTTGAATAAATAAACACAAGAGAGCGCTACCATCGGCAGTAGTGCTGTTTCTATGTTTAACGCAAGGTCCCTATACGGAGTGGGTATATCGGGCATGAAAAAGTCTTGTTGTTTTTTTTGCCTTCGTTTTTTCGAAATATCTCAAAAACGGCTCAAACCATTTTTATAAATAAAAAATTGAATATCAAAAAAAAAAATATATTTTATAGGGTATTAATTATTTTGTCAAAATGTCTGATACTTTGTTACCAATTTTGTGTACTTCTAGCTCAAGACCTAGAGTGAATATCAAAACGAAATTTCAAATGTAGTTTTGTTGTATTGAAATTAAGACCATACATTGTATGGTAAAGTAAAAATCAAAAAAATGCCACAAGAATCACCGTACTAGAATCAATTCTTAGATTTTTTGATATACGTTTTTGCTGAGAAGTTTTTTAATTTGATGGGGTGTAAATAAGCGAGTGACACACACAGCAGCTGTTTTTTTTTTTACTTCTCATATTAACAATATTTGATCTTCCATAATATTGACTCTATTCACAGATCATCCATCCATTTTCTCAGTGACTTTTCGAATTCAATCCCGTTACAATTAACTCTTCAAATTGAGATATCATCAAATATTTTATATGTATTTGTGTCCCTTAGAGATACGCATGTTATTATTATTATTATATAAAGAGTGCAATTTTTGAGATTAACTCGGTTGTCCAACTGTTTGTATGGTTCACCAAGCACACCTGTTGCTGAAAAAATTCGATAAGTAATGTTTGATAATTTCTATATTTCCATGATTATCGTCTTTTTCACTTCAACGAGTAACAGGTGTTTATGTGAATATGTCTGCGTGTGAAGAAAATATGATTTATATGAATTTTTTTATAATAATAAGGTGAATTCAAAAATCATGCCGGGAACACTTCCTAGACCTGATGAACATACACAAATACCCTCTGGTTTACGTTGTCGGGTTTTTACAATGATTCGCTATAAATTGTGCTCAAAAAGGCCACTAGCAGGAAAGTTTTGGGGGAATTTTGATTTCTTCCATCCTATATGTTTTTTGGGGTGCTGAATCTAAAGCTGAGGTTTGCAAACAAAATTTCGTGACCCAACATTTGAAAAAGTTGCCGAGTCAGTCAAAATACGCCAATTTTCGACTACCTCTTGAGCCCAAACGCCAACGGTAGGTCGGAGAAAAAAAACCTAAAAAATAAAATTTGTAGGAAATTTTATGTACTTTTATTTTGAATAGAAAGGTTATTTACAAAAAGTTGTTAGTTTTCGAGTTATAAGCAAAAAACCGCCAATAATTTTTTGCATTTTTTTCAATATTCCGTTTCCTAATTTGCTTAGCAAACCTCAGATACGGATTCAGCACCCCAAAAAACATATAGGACGGAAGAAATTTTTATCTCATGGGGGTCTGAGATATCTCTGTAAACTACAAGAACTAGAAGAACTTAATTTTTTTAAAGTAATTCACTTCATCGACCAATAATATAAAATTTAGCATTTTTCATACCGCAGGTTCCATCTCTCTTGTCTAGAATTTATCGTTTTCGAATTATATCCCACATAAATATTTCAGGGTTTTAATACCTGTATTTCTATAATTTAAATTTTCGAGTCCAAGCAATATTTCCATTTACTATAGTATAAATTTATATAGGTAAGTAAAAGGAAAAAAGAACTTCACCCTACAGGCTGAAAGCAAAAATCTAAGACGGCGGAATCAGCTTGTTGTAGCTGATTAAACAATACCTGAGCAAAAAATTTTGTGTGGTATCGAATTGCTCTTTTTTTGCAGATTGCAATGCATTTTTTGTGGAAAGAATCCGCCCGAGTCAATAGCCTTCTATTGTATTGCTGACTGAAAGAAAAATTCTTTCATTTTCTGACTCCACTCTAATTTCGCTGACTAACAATGAATTTTCAAATACAAAAATAATCCCACCTGGGAATAGAAAAAAAATACTTATATATAGGTATAAATAAAATCCAACTGATGAATTCTAGTAGAAAAATATTACTAAGGTTTTTTTTACTTTATCTTTTGAGAAACAGATGGGTAAAATCACGGGTAAAGTATTATAAGCGCGACTTCAAAGGGTCCTCAAGTAAAGACTACAGAACCTATAGTCTTGACAAAAGTCACAAATTTTGGTATCCCTAAAAAATTTTCCGATTATGACCCTGAAAATAATTATATATATAAGTATATAGGTAATAATCGTTACCATAAAGTAATATGTGTCTAAAATATAGTCATGGCCGAAATTCTATAAATTAGATAATAATTAAATAATTGAGGACAAAAATTGGTCAATTATTATCCTATCTCAATTCTACATAATTAGAATCCTACATAAAATTAAAAGTTTCCTGAAGAAAATTAAATTTAACAACATAACATTTGTGGAAAAAGTATTCATCCTAAACTATATCAAATATTGGAATAAGTATTCCAATAAGAGATAGTTTAAAGACTTATAAAAAATTAGGTAAAAGTGTAAGAAAAATAATTAAATTAATACTTAATTTAATTACTTTAATTCTCAATTTGTAACAATCATATATTGAAAAGGTTTTGTTTTGCCGAGAGTAGCAGAGTTGTTGAATCAAATGTGCTCAAAATGTGTCCCAAAAATGGTCACTTGTTTATGTGACAAGCTTACTTAAACATAGAAACGAATTCTACCTACCCAATCGCGTATTGACCTCATGAGAAGTGATGAATAAAATATTTATAATTAAAAAGAGTGATGATGATGGTCAACCCTTCAAAACTATAGTCTCGAACAAATAAAGTACATAAATGAACATATGTACATACATTGTATATTTAATTGCATCAAGCAGAGGACAACCTCTGTTTCTCTTTACAAGCTCATATACGTATATGCCAAATTTCAGCTCATTTAATTAATATCATACAATGATTAAAAGTTTTCTAGAATTGAATCCAGTTTTTCATTTTAGAAATCCCTATAATCATTTTGGCACCAGAACAAACTCTATACGACTTTCTGTTTTTGTATATAGTATTGTGGATAGGTTTTACGTTTCAAAAACATAAGCAAAGAGAAAATCGCGTGAGATCAATACCGGTGGCCCGCCCGGCAGGTCAACCAAAACAGGTTAAGTGATAGTCGTATAGTTTCACACACACACAACTTTATTTTTCAAGGATTTTTTCCAAAAAAAAGTATGAGATAAGAACTTGTCAAATAGATTCTCGCTAAGGATGACTCAAAAACGAGAGATGACGAAAATTCATCGTTCAAGGACCTGAAGGAAATAATCGGAAATTTTCCTTTTTTTTTTAATTACTTAATAATATAAATAGAAAAGAGAGTTGCATGGATTAGTAATAAATACTTAATCCTTTGATTATTTATTTATTCCCAATTATATGTTTATATATTTATAATTAATGAATAAATCTCTTGTTTCGAAAAAGGCATTTTGAAATACGATGATTTCGAGTTTATATAAAGAAAGAAAATTCTGAAAAAATTTTGCAATTGAATTTAAAAAAAATGTCTTTTTTTGATGTGCTCATCAAATAAACAGTGATGTGATTGTCAAATGAGAACAAATTACCCGATAGACGATTGACTAACACATCAGAAATTAATTTTTTTTTATTGAATATATATAAGTACTTAAATGAATACAAATATTTTATAAAACAATATAGAAAAGTGGGGTCGGGTTAGGCTAGATGTTAGCGTACCAGCCTGTTAACCAAGTGGACCCGGATTCGAATCCGACTCGAGACATCCGGCTAAAATCTGATCCCTGGATAAAGACAAATTAAAAAAAATAATAATAAGTTTCGTAAATTGGCTTATGGCTAGAAAGGAAAATCCAAACGTTTCGTGAGAAATTATTTCTTTATTAATGGAAATATTGAAAATAGTTGCTATAAACAAGAATTATAAATCAACTATAAGTAAATAAATATTTTGAAAATAGACAAACAGATTGGCTTGAAGATGAAATTACCTTCAATAAAAATAAAAATTATAAAAAATTATTTTTTTCTAAAAACTTTTAATAAATTTTAGAAAAACAGACCATATCTGACCTTTTGTTAATTGAATTTTTGTTGTTTAAAATTTTTATCATTTCTAAAATTAATATTCCTTCTAAATTCCGCTGTGTATCTAAAATTTCGGGAATAAAAAATTCAAAATTTCAAAGTGAAATTTAGAAAAAAAAAAGATTAGAAATTATTAAAATTTGAAAGAACAAAAAATTCAATTAACAAAAGTTCAAATAGTTCATGTAGCATTTTCTATTTTCAAAATATTTATTTGTTTATAGTTGCTTTATAATTCTTTAAAGAAATTATTTTTCCAAATTTTTATTGAAAAGAGGAAAATTGCTCACGAAACATTTGGATTTTTAATAAATGTTTTTAGATTGAATTATTAAAGATTTGAACTTATTTAGATACGAGCTTCGAGGGCGTGCCTTCGGCACGCCCTCGAAGCTCGACCCTCCGGGCTGGTGCCCTGGAGGGCGGCGTCTCGGTCCAAAATTTTTATTCCTCTTAAAAAACCACACTCCAAATGTATACCTGTAAACTCCCGAAAATACATAGTCTCTTAAAAGTTTCGCCTCATTTTCGTCCTGATACAGCTACAGAAATGAGGATCTAGATATGAATCTGGAAGTATTTTTTTTCTATAATCTACAGCATTGTGATATTTTTTGTGTGGAAATAGATTTATTTAAATAAGTGGTATCGTGTGAGGAGGAGAATTATATTATATCATTTTTTTTAAATTTTGGATCGATAATCGATATAAGGCTCCAAATATTTAAAAGAGATCAGGTGTTGTTTGTATGACAGGCTGCTCCAGTATTTCAATGAGAAACTCATATGGGCATGCGTGTCTTAAGTCGTTTAATTTTGTAAAAATCAAAATATAAGAATAACAAATTTTAGATTTTTAAAAAATTATAAAAAAGTGACAAATTATTAAAAAATAAACAAATAATATAAAAATCAAATAAGATGTGATTGATTTCTTTTTCTGTGCGCAAAGAAAAGAGAATTGAATATTTAATTTTTGAGTGGTGAAGGGGGGGGCAATAATTATCAATATATTTAATGTTTCTTAATTTAAAATCAATTGGAGTCTTTCATTTCGAAATTTGAGTCCAAATTACGATTATATTTCAAATTTGCCGCAAATATACCGATGGCGCTCTCTCTCGGCAGCATTACGTCAGCGTTGCGGCAAATTAATCTAGACAAATATATATAGTATATGTATACCGTAAATAAAACTATAAAAAAATTTATGTTAATGTACTCTGTACCATTAAAATCTGTTTGAAAGTTTATAATAGGAAAATAAGAACAAGTTTTTATGTGTGACTTTTTTATTTATCAGCCAACGTTTCGTCGACTTTGCCGACTTCTTCAGGGCTTCTACAATTATAAGAACATTATTAATATCAAGTTAGAAAAATACAATTACAATTCCAGAACAAACATGTATTAAAAGTTTACCCACCAAATAGTCATGCCACACATTCGTCTAAATTTTATTGTTATCTTCGTTACCATTGAGGACCATCAGAACACAAAATTGTTTTTGTGAATGTGCTAAATATTTTTTGAAATTTGTGGCCCTCAATGGTAACGAAGATAACAAGAAAATTTAGACGAATGTGTGGCATGACTATTTGGTGGGTAAACTATTGATCCATGTTTGTTCTGGAATTGTAATTGTATTTTTCTAACTTGATATTAATAATGTTCTTATAATTGTAGAAGCCCTGAAGATGTCGGCAAAGTCGATGAAACGTTGGCTGATAAATAAAAAAGGCTCAGATAAAAACTTTTCTTTATTTTCCTATTATAAACTTTAAAATTAATACAAATTATAGACAGAAATGATAATAATAATTAAAATCTGTATGATAAAATGACATGGGTAACTTAACCTACGTTAACATGATTTTTTTATTAGTCAAACCTAATTGTAGATCGTATCACAAATATAACAACATATGATATAGAAAATAAATGTCAAAGTAAAAATCAAATAAGTGAATCTCAAGAAAATGAATTAATTTATAGCCCTATCCTCTCGGGACACCCTATATACAACGTATTAGAACAATTCTATAAGCATAAATTAAATTAAAACCATAATATATTAATTTCTATTAGTTAAAGTAAGAGGAATCAAAATATTAAAACATTATTTCAATTTCAATGTTAAAAAGAAAGTAATACATACATCAAACCAGTCTTAGGACTGTGTACTCAATGAATATATACATGCATTTATATAATAATATTACTAGAAAGTATTCATATTAAGATTTTTTACCTTTGATTGTCTAGTAGATGTTGCCTCGTGAATTTCTGATCACTGACTAAAGCGAAAAATATTAAATAAAAAAAGCCCATTTACTCGATAAGTGAGCTAGGAAAAATTCCCTTGAATTTCGATATAAAAGAATTCAAAAGAATTTCAAAATGCAGATTATATTATTCTTTAAAAATATATATTATAAAAAGACTGATTAATTAGAAAATCGAGGTTCTAGTGAGCCCCGTGGGGGAGCGAAGCGAGCAGGGCAGCTAGAGTATTTTTTATTTTATTTTTAATTATCAGTTTTTAGGAATGTTGAAAACGTGAAAAAAAAATTTCATTTATTTTTCTCAAACTTTTTTCTATGACTTGATTTCGCTTATTTTTTTCAAAAATAATTTAGGACAAAAAACTAAGCAAAATCACCTATTTTTTTTCTTCACGACTATAATTACTCATAATTCATAGCTATTAGTTGTGAAATAGAAATGAGATTATATAAATTAAAAAAAAAAAATTGAAACCTTTTTCAAGACTTGTCTCTTCTTTGCAAATTTTGTAGATGGTTCTAGAAGAGGTGAACTATCGCACGCAGCTAGATTAATGGGGTCATACTAATAAATCAAAATAATATATTAAACTATTTAAAATTATTTTTTTGATATTAATTAACCATCTAGTCCTAGTTTTAATTTCTTAATTTTCATTTATAATTAGGTATATTTGTAATGAACTATTAGTAGGTTTTAAAATAAACTCATAGATTAAATAATAAATTTAAATTTAAAAAACAAGACCTGTTTGGTTTTGCTTTTATCATGACAAAGCTTTAAAATTAATATCAATATAATCATTCAAAAAAGTCTGCTGTTTTTGTACTGTAAGTTCTGAAGCTAAAAGCCCAAAGTTTATTCCTTACTCCACATTTTGACACTAGATCGAACTTTCTACGACTCTCATTCTTAAGTTAACGTAGGTATCGGAAATTCAGACATACAGAATGAAAAAAATAAAGGTTAAAAATTAATTTTATTCACATTTTTAAACATGAGCAAAAATATAACAAATACTAGTGCTGTCCGGCCGGCAGGCGTTCCGAGTAATATAGTCGTATATTAGAAGAAGAAAGTGTCTCAACTCACGTAGTGTATTTTAAATCATACCAAATTTCCAAATTTGTATCTTAAAATTTGAGTCTAATAAATTTTAAATGAATAACTAAATATTTTTTTTTTAGTATAATTTTTTTGAAAAGATTTTGTTTTATAGAGGGTAGCAGAATTGTTGATCGATAAAGAGAAATCAATGAGGTTGTACCCTCCTTGATGCAAATAAACATGTACATACATCATATATATATATAAGGAATTGAAGTATTTATGTATTTATTTATTAGAGACTATAGTTTCGAAGGTTTGAATTTCATCATCACTCCTTTTAATTATTATAGAAATATTTTATCTGTTTATTCTCATGTTTCAATACTCGTGTAGGTAAATTCATTTTGTCGTAATAGCCCTTCTTTTATTATTACTAATTAAAAGGACTGATGATGAAGGTCAAATCTTCAAAACTTTAGTTTCTAACAAATAAATCTATATATGTATAAAATAGAAAAGTATGTATATATGTTTGTATGATCCAAACGATTGGCCAGTGCATGCCATTGACAAAGCGTTAAATTATTAGAACGATTCTGATTGGCCAGATAGCGATCGGGCTTAGCCAATGCGTTATATAATATAAAAAAAACTTTTGTCCTTCTCGAGACGCTGCCCGCCAGGGCAACCCGTCCGGAGGGCCTAGGTGCCAAAGGCACGCCTGGAGTGGCTAGTTATATATACTTATTTATATTCTATATATATCATGTATATGTTTATTTGCATCACCTCATTGATTTTTCTTTATAAATAAAATTTTAATTTATTTAATTTTATTGTTGGTTTGTTATTTAAGCAAGTTAAGTGAAAGTCATGAGATGTGTACAAGACAGGCCAGAATAATATTTTTAATTTTTTTTTAATTTCTCTCTTGACGTTTTAAATTACTCTCTCAACATTAATTATTTGATTTCTTTTCAAGTGCATCTCACTTTAATAAATGAACAAGTAGTTAAGATAGTAGTAGTATATATTTAATAGCTCCCTCGGCCTGCAGATAGAGCGCAGATCACACTGCATATCCACTCATTAATCACCCCTTAGTGTCATCCTTTAATTTTCTCCATAATAATAAATCGTTAGCCTATAATAAATGATAGCAAACTCCGAAATGTGTTCTCTAATTCCTTGGCTGATGTGAACTTGACATTGACCTTTCGGCGAATGCGAAACATGCCGGCATCCTCCTCATAAGGAAACGCCACTTTCCAAAAGTCAACGCCTTCGATTGACAGCGTTCACAGTATCCATCATCATTTGGAGCGATTAGTCCTTGAGTGGGTGACCGTCCTGTGATTGTTTTTTAAATTCTAGCCATGTTTTTGCATCCCATTGGTATCCATACCTATAAGAATCTTAAATTGAGTTTCTGAGACTAACAACCTCAAGATTTTGGAGGGATAACTTTTTTAGAAAGAGAAGAAATTCTAATTAATATAGGATTTCACTCATGAACTTGCAAAACTTCGTAAGTTCAAAGTTTTTGTTGTTCTGAATAGAACTATGGACTAGGGATTAATTTATTAAAAATATTATGACTAATGGCTGAAAAGCCACTCGGTCATTATTAATTTGAATTATACGAAATATGAAATTTGTTTATAATCTTGAAAAAACATTCCGAAACACTTACGAGGTTTTTGCAAGTTCAAGAGCAATTTATTCATCCACAAGAGTTTCTGCACTTATCTAGGGGCAGTTCCCCAGCTAATTTCGATTCGATCGGGCATGCACGGCCAGACTAACATGTACAGGAAGCTCGACTCATTTTGACGCCTCTGTAAATTCACAATGGAAACCTCTACATTGCTGAATGTTTTTTCCCCACGAGTGGTCCATGAGCTTAACTAAATTACAAAATGTCATATTTCTATTGCTTATACCGACCAAGTTACAAGAAGCCTAAAATATGCTTTTTCCTCACTGACTCATCAAAATTCTAGAGTACTTCCGCTAATCCTAAAATGCTGAAATTTTGCATACTGGTAGAGTTTGGGGTACTATCAAAGGGAAAATCAAAAAAATCGAAATTTTCCCTTCTTCAGGACATAAAATGAAGGGGTAATTTCGATTCGAGCGGGCATGCACGGCCAGACTAACATGTACAGGAAGCTCGACTCATTTTGACGCCTCTGTTAATTCACAATGGAAACCTCTACATTGCTGAATGTTTTTTCCCCACGAGTGGTCCATGAGCTTAACTAAATTACAAAATGTCATATTTCTATTGCTTAGACCGACCAAGTTACAAGAAGCCTAAAATATGCTTTTTCCTCACTGACTCATCAAAATTCTAGAGTACTTCCGCTAATCCTAGAATGCTGAAATTTTGCATACTGGTAGAGTTTGGGGTACTATCAAAGGGAAAATCAAAAAATCGAAATTTTCCCTTCTTCAGGACATAAAATGAAGGGGTGAATGTTATAGGCTTAATTAACAGATAGTGAAAATACAATGAACCTAGAAAGCAAATTTGGCATACTTGTAAAGCTTGACACATTAATAAAGGATGAAATTGAAAAACCGAAACTTTCCCTTCTTCGGGACCCGATTAATAATAATTAATAAAAACCGTTTGCCAAAAATCTCATAAAAGAGTTTCCGCAATTTATAGATACTACCAAATGGCCCAAAGCTGTAATTATACAAAATGCATTATTTTTGAACAAACAACATCTCATTTCTATCATCGTAAAAAAATATCCTATATTTAAACATTTTAAGACCAAAACTAACTCTTCTATTCTCCTGGGTATCCAAATTAGATAAGGAAAAGATGTTAAGTGCACAGTGCAAACCATACTCAAAATACAAATATATTTATGTTAATTTGGGTGACAAACTAAAAGGGTTAAGAAACACTGGTCTATATAGTCTATAATAGATTTACACATATGTTGGACGATTGATGCTATGTATTTATGCATCACAATTTATTGAACCAAATAATTACGAACATTGTCATAGACATCTCAATATTATGCTAAACAATGAATCATTTGCTTACTAAAACCCAAATAGAGAATTCAATAACAAATCCAAATCCACAGCAAAGAGAGAGAAGAGGATTGACCTCGAAAGCAATGCACTTTTTTTATTTATTTTATTTAAATCGATTAACCAAATTAGCCACTAGCTGTTTATAATTTCTGATCTTTACGACATTTACTCTGACAGTAGTAGTAGTGTTGATTTAATTTGCACTAAGTATAGGCTTGTAGATAACATCTCATCGAGAGAAATTAGAGCGGAAATCTCGTTAATGTAAAAATACTATTAATTCTCAATTGAATGCAAGTTTCTACTATAAAATATAATGTAGAATGAATGCATTAGTGTAGCTTTTCTAAAAAAAACACATTTTATATATTCTTACCACTTAAAACAAAATTCAAAAATATTTGTAATATAAAAAGTATATTTATATATCTATCCATGGGGGCAATCCCTTCTGACATGAAATAAAACCTATCTAATAAGATCCTTGATTTGACTTTTAAATTTTTCTTAATATAAAATATTATTATATCTTCATAGACATAGAAATTTTGAAAAACAAAATTCAAAAAAATCCACTTGTTTTCATTAAAATTATTTTGGTCGTTGGAAGAAAAATTTTATTTTTTTATTTTTACACTTTTAAAAAATATAGGTATTTTCAAATTGGGAATATGGCTAGAGAAAATTATTGGTAATATAGGGACCGTGCGTCATATAAACTTTTAATTGGTAAATCATCCCAAAAAGTTTACATTTTAGTCGCCAGTTGGCTTTCGTGACGCACGGTCCCTATAGATACGTATTTTGAATAAAAGTAATTTTTTAATTTTTAGAAAAGCTACGCCCCCTGGTTTTAAAAATAAAAAAATCACGTCGGTGTTGTCGCGCAAGCCGATTATAATTTTTTACTTTTATTCTAGGTAATTTCGTCACCAAGACAATTTGTATCATTGTGACTGACTATATTCAAAATATTAAATTTCTTTGGTGTTTCTTTTTATTGATTAAAAAAAGCAATTTTTTTCTTTTTTTGTCAATCTTAAAAATTGCATTGATAAAGGGAGAAATTCTCCCAAAACGTTTGAGAGAAACGAATGAGTTTTATTAAACGTTTAGAAGTTTTTTTTTAAGATTTATTTGACTTATAAAATATAACATATAACTTCAACTAATATCTATGATGTCCTTTAAAGTTAAATTCATTTAATAATAACATATAATTTTTTTTTAATATAGAGGAAAGTTCCTAAAACTGGACCCCCATTTTGTTTTTGATTTAAAAAAAAAATAGAAAACATCAAAAAAAGTATGTTTTAAAAGCATTTAATATTTACTGCAATGTTATGCACCATTTAAATTATATTTTTAGTAAATATAATTAAATATTACCATAAAAAAAAAATAGTCGCCGAAATCGGACCCGTTGTAAAAATAGTCAAAATAAATTAGAAAAAGTATTTAATCAGAGAAAACATAATCTAGCTTTTTTCGAAAGTATAAGTATAATAGGCATAACAATTACCCACAGGTTTTAATTTTTAAAAACGTTACAGATTGAATTCGAAACAGTAGATACAGAAAATGCGAGAGGTGAATCGCGATTGGAATTAGGTGTACACGTCTTTGGAATTATGTGAAATTATTTTGGAATTCATTAAATAATGCCCCTTCATCTATTGTCTTCTACTTGGAAATGAAAGCGGAAGTGGAATAAGGTGTACACGATATTGGGTCGCGGTTCACCCCTCAAGAAAATGTATAACAGAATTATATCGTTTAGCGACAAAAATCTTAGATACCCGTATGGAAATAAATAGATTTTCGAAATATGTTTTTATATATTTTTTGAAAATATATTAAAAATATAAAATTTTTGTGTTAAATTTATGTTTTCTATATATTCTTAAAATATAATTATTTTTATGTCGCTCTAGTATAAATTTTTTTATGTTTTAACTATGTTTCAAAGATATATTCTGAATGTGATATAAATTTTATATGTTTTAAATATGTTTTTAAAATATAATTATATTCTTGTTATATATTTCGGATATGTTCCCAGAATATAAACAAAACATATTTTGAAAATCTAATTATTTTCATGCGGGTATGCAGGTATAGGTTTTGTGACGTTCAATAAAAAGAGTAACCCCCGGTTTTAGCCACTTTCCTCTATGTATCTATAATATTTTTATGAAACCTAACTAGAATTTAATATTTAAAAAATTTTTTTTTCTTTTACTTTAAAAATATATGTTTCACCAAAAAGCTACACAATTCTCCCTTAACAAAATATGTATCTATATTTATTTGTATCAAGCAGAGGACAATCTTATTGATTTCTCTTTACGAACAATTCTTTCACTTTCTAGAGTGAACGTATAAGGGAGTAATCATTATTCTCGATTCCGGCACTGGAAATTAATTACACGATATTTGACAAGTAATCCAGATCCATCTATGTCGATCGAATATACAATACAAACAGTAGTAAACAAAAACAAACTGATTTGTTGTTGGAAATATTTTGTTGTTTTTTACCTAGGCCAATTAGTCATTCGTTCTTAAGCAAGTTCCAAGATGACCGTATCTCGGCTATTACTCTTGTGTTTTTATAGAGTCCACTTGTTGCTTCTTTACTATCAGGCTCTAATTATCGGACTAATGTAAGAAGATCAACCGGAGGGCGCTGGGTTTCTTTTAAGGGTATTTTTTCCTCCAAATACCTGAGCTAGATGCGCCTTTCATTTTTTTCTCCCTTTCTCCCTCCCTAGATTTGTAAAGTGCGTGTCGTCGTAGTTGTAACGCTGCAGGGCAACAACCTGTTGCTCAGAGAAGACCCCACAAACACACACACACATGCATGGATTCTAAACGGGCGCGTTTCAAACGCTTGCAAGGCTCTGTGTCAATGACACACAGGCGTGTGCAGGAATTTGGCTTCACCTTCTTCAGGTGTCCCATCCATGTGTATGTGTGTGTGTGTTGCATAAATTGAAATCTTCTTCCTCTCCTCTCTCTTTAGGTACTATTTCCATCTTGATGAATATTTTTGTGGATGGACAGATATATTATAATAAATTATAGACAAACTGGGAGAAATGCCATTTCTCTTTATATCCGTTTAATAAATCTTTTTACTTAGTATTTTAAATAAAAATAAATATAATACCTTTCAGTTTTAAAACCTTTGAATGACTGTCTATTTATGGGTTTGAAAAAATAATTTCAAACACTTTTTGAATTTTTAAACAGATAATGTCACATACATTTTTATTTATTTATTATAAGACATCAGTATTTATTTTTTTATTTATTGAAGATTGAATGGAAGCCGATCCAAAGATAAATAAAAAGATGATTCCCAATAAAATAAGATTTTTCTGACACTTTTGAACCGAGGATTGGAGAAACTTCCCTGCTTCTTTAGGGTTCAAAGGGTCAATGATCAAAATGAAGCATGTTATAATTTTCCTTGAAAATATTTTGTTTCGGAGAGAGTAGCAGAGTTGTTGATTCATAAAGAGAAATGAATGAGGCTGTCCGTTGCTTGATGCAAATAAACATATACATACACCCAATTCTTTTTTTACACCGTATATAAGTTCCTCAGAAATTTATATAGAAACTAAACGTGTAAAAAAGAGTTGGATGTATTTGAAAATGTTTATAATTATTAATTCAATAATTTAAAAAATCCCCTTATAAAACAATGTATTTATATTTGGTATATATACTAGTATGTATAGGTATGTTTATTTTGATCAACCAGAGGACAACCTCATTCTTGTCTCTTTATAACAATCTTCCCCTTTATCAGTGCTCGTTAATGTTAAAGAAATATTTTTTGTCTTTCCATCATTAATAGATTTTTTATGTACATCCACTAAAAAATACACAGTATTTACGATTGTTGATTATAAGACTGTCTGCAAGTGTAATGTGTAAAAAGAAAGAAGATGCACAAATGACTTGATTATTTTTGGAAACGGTGCGTATTTGATTAATTTTTAGAATTGTCTAGATTTGATTTTTGTTTGGGTGTCTACTTGTCTGTCTTAGCAAAATATAATAAATCGTATATCCTAAAATTTTTAAACATTTTTAGATTAACCTGCTAAGATTCGGCCTCTACAATAACACTACTAGCACATAAATGAAGGAAAATATTAAATAAGATCTGCAGGGACCCGCCAATGCGCTTTATATGCACTTAGCCCAAATTACTGCGGCCACAACATTTTTTCACGTTTCATAGTTCTTTTATAAAAAAAAAAACAAATAGGGCGATTAATAAATAGTTTCAGTCATTTTTAAGATTTTAATGCTCGATTACAACATTAAACCATAGCTCATATACTTATTATGTAGTAACGTAATAAGAGTGAATTTAAAAAAGGCGATCAGAGGCTGGGGGAAGCATCACCAGGCACGCTCGCTGTTTGACACTAAAAGCATCAGTCTTCTTTAAATAGCCGCAGCTCGTAAAATGCGAGCCCCTGCTTGTTGGACAACCATATTGGCATATCAGTTAAGGTATATCTACGCTGCAAACCAGGCAGGCGATCGCAATACTTACATTATATTCTATATAATTACATGTTATACCATAGAGAATATAATTGTGAAAGTAAAAAAGCCTCAATCCATTTCCCCATTTTTACTTTATCCAATGCTAAGCAGATAATCTCATTGGATCGGTCTCGCGCCAAGCGCGATTTTAAAGACTCCTCAGATAAAGACTATGGAACCCATGGTCTCAATCAAAGTCACAAATTCTAGTATTCATTTAGATTGAATTTTAGCATGTGGCGATTTTTGCCAAAAATAACATGGGGTCTCGTCCAGAGGACAAATAGTGCGATTTAGTCTGTGCGAATGGTCGTATTTTTATGCTGGTGTGATGATGACATCCTCAAGAAATTCCTTAGAAATAAATTATTATATTTAATTTTATTAATAGAACCTGCTTTAACCTTATCTGCGAAAATTTGCACAGAACGTACCTAGCTTCGAAAAGGTTTTCACTTTTTCTTCCAATTTTATTGAGAAAAAATGTAATATAATTTTTTTTCATTTTTAAAATAAAAATTGCATTTACTTGATTTCCATTTTTTCATAAATATGAAATCAGAAGGCGCTTTTTTAATACTTTTATGAATAAATGTACGTTTATACATATTATATAAAAACATTATCGTCACAAACTTTTCAAACCCCTTTAGAAACTTTCATAATGAAATGTAATGTTTTATTTTCTTCTACTATTCTAGAAACAAAAGCCTTTTGTTCTTTTATTATTAAAAAGTAAATTTGTTTTTCTATACATTTCTATTGAATGTAACGGAAGAGTACTTGAAACCCTTCATCCTTGATTTATTATAGGAAAAAATAAAAAAAAAATCATTTAAAAATGAAGTTGTGAATTATTATTTTTGGATAAGAATATACAAGAAGGTGAAATATCTGAGCACTTTAAAATAAGTACATGTATTTAAAATACATTTGTATTTTATATATTATTATTTCAAATTTTCTTCTTCAACGGAAAGCATCCTGAAATTTCAATGGGGAATTTTTCTACATGGGTGGTTTCCCGTTGTCTTCCCCTGGATTTAGTGAGGCATCTTGCATTTTCGACGAAGATAAAAATTGTTCTGAGTAAGACGGGTAAATCCAATTTTTAAGCGATTTTTAGCCAATCCCTCTATGTGGGTCGGTGTTGCAATATCATTGAGCCATAATTTTGTATGCATCAGCTTATAATTTGCAATCGATAGGGAATTTCATTAAACTATTTTATATATGTATTATATTTTATTATAACAACAATTTCTAATAAAGGTCTATTCGTCTATATATTTCTAAAACAATTCAATTGTTTGAAAAAAATAAAAAAAAATTGGGTACATCTTACAGCGACTAAGTATTTTTCTTTTTAGCTCAATTCGGTCAGTTAATTTTCTATATAAACCTTTAAACACAGTATTTTAGGTACGTTACGCGTGAAAGTAATTCGCCTCTGTGCATAATCATACATATATTATTCTAAATACTAGCTATAAAAAAATATTTATTTCAAGAAATTTTAATTTATTCTTCTTTTATTTTTTGTTTCAGGTGAGTTTTCATTTTCGAGAAGCGAGAAATATCGTGAGTTATACTAGTATTTAATTATTACATGTTAAGTATTAGTACAAATATAAGGAAAAATTTCAAGATTGAAAGTTATACCAACTTACTACCCAGATAGCACACTCACTCTAGAACATGTCTTATTCAGCTCTTATTGTCTTTAAAATGTCTTTAATATGTCTAGAAGATCTCCTAGTGTCTAGAAAACATCTTCCTCTCTAATTCATCTACTTTGGTTATATAATAAAGACTGGTAAAATTGTATTGTTGGTTAACTAAATAAATGGTCTTGTGCATTTATATAAAATGAATAAAAATAATTAAATCTTTACTAATTGTTGTTTAGTTATGTCAATAAATAGCTAAGTAATAACAAATACAAAAAATCTTGATCATGTAGGAATTTTATTAAATGGGTTATTTGGATAAAAGCGAAAAGTTGGGGAGATGTTAGTTGTTGTTTCAGAGAGCCCGGTAATAGGGGACGCGGACCCCCAGGGGTAAATAATCAACATGTAATAATTATCATTTGACACTGAGAAAGCGTTTTTTTTTAAATCAAAAATATCATTTTTTTTAAACCATGGACTCCCCTTTGAATTTTTTTAATTAATATTATTCAGCTATATTCATATTAAAATAGTTCTCTCATATACATATACGTTTGTAACTACAAATTTGGACTTTTACATATCAAATTAATAATATTGAAAATCAAAATTCAGGATGTTTCAAATCAAATTCAGAACCTGGAAACGTTTCCTGAAAGTACAAAAAGTCAATCTTGAAAGGTTTTAGTTAATGAGATGAAAATTGGTACTCAAATATCATAGAATTCACCAAATTTTAGCTTTTTCCTAAGAGTTAAATTAAATTAAAACTTTTTCTTAATTATAATTTTTTTTCTATTTTTTCAACTGTTTATTAATAAATTCTGAATTTGATTTGGATTTGGATTTTTAATATTCTGAATTTGATTTGAATTTGGATTTGGATTTTTAATATCCTGAATTTGATATGGAAAAGTCCGAATTAGAAGTTAAAATCCTATAAGTGAATAATATTAATAAAAAATAAAAAATCGCGAAGTTTTCCCTTTAAATTTCGGGAAATTCAACAGGGCAAATATACGAATAAAATTAGCAAGTATCCTTCAAAAAATATAATAGGTATTTGTTTTCATGATGAATTGAATTATTTATATATATTGGGCCTTGTTTCCTTATTTAGATAAACTTAAAATTTCGGGAAATTAACCTTGGCTTTAGGAACAAAAATTGGCGAGTATATTCTCAAAGAAAATTAGAAGTTGGTAAATTATGACCACCCTAATATCTATAAATTATCATTAAGAGAGCTTTCATTCATCCTTACGTTCGTTCATTCATTCAAGTTGGTTTGGTTTATGGATGGATTTTTTTTTTTTTTTTTTTTGGTTGTTAATTTGTATTCTTTGTTTTTGTCGTTTGTTTGCTGGCCATTTGCTTTATTACAAGTTCATTTGACCATTAAACAAAGTGGTTAAATATAAAGTCTTTAAAAGGATAAGCGGAATTTTTTTATACATTATGTATATCTACTCAAACAGGTTGTTCACCTTTGGCTTGAAAAAATTTCAACATATTTTCATAACTATTTATAATAGTCAAAAATATGTAGGTATTATTTGCTTAGTAATTAGACTCAAGTTGATGATTGGCTCAAAAATTCAAATTTTAAATGGTTGGTTTCCTTGAATGAAATATTATTAAGTGTGAATTAGTTTTGAGGGCTTTGAAAAAATAGTTCTATCAATTTCAAATTAGGAATAATCAATGTTAAAATTGGAGAAAAAAATGAAAGTTTTTCAAAACTCGGTACGCTGTTTGCATTTTTGGTGAATTACTAATAATTTTGAATGATAAATATCTAAATCTGATCTACATTTCGAGTTAATATTTTTACTTTACCATACAGGGTATGGTCAAGTATTGTAATCGTGCATGAAAAAAGTGTTTTTTTTTGTTCTTTTTTTTGAATTATCTCAAAAACTAGGGGGGGGGGGGTCAAAAAATAAAAATCTAGCCATTTGAGCAAACTCAACCAAATTTTGTATACATAATCAGTGGACTCCTAGAACACTAAAAATGCAAAAACAAACTCCCCAAAAGGGGGGGTCGGGAGGTCAAAAAATTAAAATCTAGGTCTTTGTACCAAACTCAACCACAAGTGTGTGGTAAAGTCAAGTGTATGGCCACATCAGAACGTGTCAATTTATTTTACTTAGAGTCAAAAGGTCATTCTTAGAATAATAGAAATTAAGAAATTAATTAATAATGTTCGGAATTGTATTTGGCATTTTTGCAATGCCTTAGCTCTCAAGTCTAAAGCAAGATAGATTATTTATCAACGCTTTTTTTAGTCATTTTTTACCGATTAGATTCCAATGAAAGAATCGTTCACCCGCACATTTATTAAAGTGAAAACTTATTTACTTTAGACGCATCTATAAGTAATTAATAATAAACTTAACTTTAAATAAATTGTTCATTTTTTATTATATTATAAAATCGCTTTAAAATCTCAATAAAATCATACCAAAAATGATGCTTTAGGCATTTTTGAAATGAAATTACCTTGAATAAAAAATATATATATATAAATAAGTATTAACAAAAAAATTAATTTTCTCTAAAATTTATTTAATGAAAAATTTAAAAAACTTTTCTGCACGTTTTACAGATTTTTAAACACAATGAGCAAATTAAAAAAAAAATTGTTGGTATACCGAATATATTAAAAAAAAATATTAATAACAGATCAAGTTTCACGTCAATAAACTTATATTTGATTATTATTATTTTTATATATGTTTATATTGAAAGTTCAATAGAACTTTTAATTTGAGTTAAAATCCCATTTTCATGCCATCATTTTTTATTGTTATCAAATAAATATTCTTATTACCCTTTGGTGCAGATTGCCAATGTACTTAAATTGAAGTAATAAAAAAAAAAAAAAAAAACGAATTACTAACAGATTTTATTTAATATGCTGAAATTATATAAAACATCACAAAAAAAATACATTATAATTTGATAAAAAACTAAAAACTTTTTATTACATACATTTTTCTTGGACTATTTGAACCCTTAAGGGAGTTCGGGACAACTTATCTATCTGGTTGATCTTCGAAAAAATATTTTCTATTTCTGCAGAGTGATAACGTCTGCCTACTTAATTTTTTTAATAAAAAAAAATTTTAATATTAATATATAGAAAACATAAACTTTATATAAATTTAGCACAAAATTTTTATATTTTTAATATATTTTCTAAAATATATAAAAAACATATTTCGAAAATCTATTTATTTCCATATGGGTTTCCATGTTAAAAGGACAATTTTCAAGAATTTATTTCTCGGTAATGGGACAGACGATCAACTTCAAATTTCGGAAATATGGTAAATATTTAATACATCAATGATTCGATGTTAAAGATTTGTGAATTTTCTTATAAAAATGTTAAACAGCCTCGAAACCCTTAAGAATGAGGGAAGATCTTCCGACGCGTCGGTTCGAAAACTGTTAATAGAAAACTTTCCAAAAAATACTCTTTTCATGGAAATAATCATTTTATTTATTCCTGGACTGCCTTCCATTAAATCCTCAATTACAATTCTATATTTAGGTATATATCTATGATCAAAATGTGGATAATTCCAAAATGTTCCTTTTTCGTCTTATGGAAAATTTCCTTTATTAGGTATAATTTATTAAAATTGAATTTTCTACATGTGTCAGGTGTGACAGAGAGAGGGGATAATGTTTTGTCTCTCTTGCTCTCTTCTCTTTCCGGTGACCTTGAAATCGTCTTCTTCTTCCCCTTTATAAAAGCGTCTTTATATGTAAATTCACTGATACAGTGAAATTTTATACATAACAACTTACAAATAAGGTTGTTGCTTTTAGTTAGCTCTCCTCCGCCTTCTGACCCCCTTGCCCTGCCCCCTTTCTCATTTAAGCTCACACACACACACTCACTTTCATTATATTGAAATTATATCGAAACCGGAGGTTCGTTCAGTGATCATCAATGGAATTTCTTAATTTTTCAAAAAAAATCAACTGGTGTGTTCACCACGCGACTTTCACATTTTCTTTTATTTGAAATCATCGCGACACTACTAATTTACACCCCCTTCCCTTATTTCGTTTTTTTTTTTATTATCTCAAAAACGGCTCTAACGATTTTTTTAAAAATTAGTGTATTTCACAAAGAGAAACAAAGAGGTTGTCCTCTGCTTGATGCAAATAAACATACACATATATATATCGAAATTATATATCCGTATATATATTTATTTGTTTGAGACTATAGTTTCTAAAACTTGGTCTTCATCATCAGTCTTTTTTAATTATAAATATTATTTTTCATCGGGTCAATACCGTATGGATATTGAAAATTGTCGATCTTAACTTAGCTGGGACCCAGTTAAAACTGACACTTTTAACTGGCTCCCAGCTAAGTAAAGATCGACAATTTTCAATATCCATAGTTAAAAGTGTCAGTTTTAACTGGCTCCCAACTAAGTAAAGATCGAAAATTGTCAATATCCATACGGTATTGACCCCATGAAAAATAATATTTATAATTAAAAAAGACTGATGATGAAGACCAAGTCTTCGAAACTATAGTCTCAAATAAATAAATAATATATATACGGATATATAATTTCGATATATATGTGTGTATGCTTGTTTGCATCAAGCAGAGGACAACCTTTTTGATGCTATTTGTGAATCAACAACTCTGCTACTCTAGGCAAAACAAAAACTTTTCAATTAGTGTATTTATCAAGTATCATTAGTTAATAGTTGTGTCAAATTTTTAATCCGATTGAAATAAAAGAAGGGGTTGTAAATTAGGAGTGTCTTAAAATAAATATTTTAATTGTTCATATCTCGTCTTCGGAAAGTTGCAGAGCCTTGAATTTGAAACTCTAGAGGCTACAAGAAGTATAACAAGATTTTGGCTAAAATATAAAAACCGGAAGTTGATGTTTACATACGTAAGAATGTACCCCCCGTTTCGCAACCATAAGTCCCAGAGATACGAAATTCGAAACTTAAGCTTGAGATAGGTTAGAAGGAGTACATCAAGCTTCTGGTTGAAATCGGATGTCCTAAGTCCGGTTTCCAACTATTAAGGGCATCGATTCCTTCCACCTAGAAGTTACAAAATGAAATTAACTTTTTTCTTCTCTGAGATACAAACTCTCAAAGAGTCAGGACCCAAACAGGGCATCGCAATACTTCCACATTATATTCTATGAATATAAATGTGAAAGTAAAAAAAAACAGTACCTAAGTACAGGTAACATTTTATCAAATTCAAACAATATCATAAAGTGAAATCAATGATGTTTTTTATAAAATTCTTCCAAAACTCATGTGACTTAAATAGAATATAATTGTATAAATTTTAGTGTTTATTTAGTCACAAAAATTAAACAAATAGAGTAATTTCATGAAGATAAAAGTAAATAAATATTTTATGAAATATTAATTTACTATGAGTTAGGTTTTTGTAGGTTACTTGTTTCATGTTAAAAATTAAAAAATAAAAGAGGTAAGTTTTTTCAAAAATATATATTTGAGGCTTTCAACCCATCTTCAGGAAATACAGAAAGTAACTGAGTTATAAATTACTCTATTTAAGTATCTGAGTTACTTTCTGTATTTCCTGAAGATGGGTTGAAAGCCCGAAATATATACATATATTGAAAAAATTTACCTCTTTTATTTTTTTAATTTTTAACGTGAAATAAGTGATCTAGAAAACCTAACTCATAGTAAATTAATATCTCATAAAATATTTATTTAGTTTTATCATTATTAAAGATGTTTTACCTTTTACCAACACCACAATCTCTATTAATTAAGAGTAATTTCAGTTAATTAACATTTTTTTTTTATTGTTATTTTTTGACCAGTATAAATACACCAGCTGCAAAGCCCGCCTTCGGCGGTCATTTTACTGATCAAAGGGCTTAGCTCCCTGGGATTCGATATCCCCCCACCCCCGGTACACCACTGATATGATATAATAAAATAATTTATAATCGCCCCCCCCCCCCCCAGCTTTCGAGTACTTTTGTTTTGAAAATTCTAGATTTTAAATTATTTTTGAATTCCCCCGTATTTATTTAACCCCAAAGCACGGCTATTCAGAGATATCACGTGGTCGTCGCGCAAGCCCATTATTATAATAGATATTTTATGACAATTATGTTGAAATTTTTTTTCAAGCCAAAGGTGAACAACCTGTTTGAGTAGATATACATAATGTATAAAAAATTCAGCTTATCCTTTTAAAGACTTTATATTTAACCACTTTGTTTAATGGTCGGGTGAATTACTAATACAACAAATGGCCAGCAAACAAACGACAAAAACAAAGAATACAAATTAACAACCAAAAAAAATTCATCCTGAAACCAAACAACTTGAATGAATGAACGAACCTAAGGATGAATGAAAGCTCTCTTAATGATAATATTATTATATACTACATCAGTAGAAATATACGTTTGTGTGTGTAAATGCTAGAGGGCAAGAAGTTGCTTGCTGGTGCTAGCTCGCTAACTTGCATTTTTATGCGTGCGAGTGTGTCTGTCTGTCTGTTTGTTTGTCATTTTCGGCTTCGGAATGTTAAATATAATCCCACGGAGAAAAACTAAAATGTTTTCCCGTTTCAAAATAAAAGAAGAAGGGAAATCCATCAGCCCCTCCGAGCCCCCCGCCTGCCAAATTCCCATGGCCAACGGTCAAGACTTCTTCAGCCTTTAAGAGGTGTGGTCATCGCGTTACCTCGCACGGAAGAGTGCGTTTACCTCTTGGTTTATTACGTCAATGCCATCTAGAGTTCATTACAAAATTAACGTTATGTTCCTCACGTCTCATCTCCTCTACCATGGAATTTAATGTATTTTTTTTTCAATTCCAAAAACTTTCTCTTGTTTTGATTTATTATTTAAGTAATTATTTTGACTTTTTATTATTAATCACATTTTTTGAGAAGCCCCTTACCTACTTCACATACCAGTTTTTTCAGGGATGGCAAAAATGTGAGTTAAATGTGTTGGGTATAATTTAGAATTATACATATTTGAATTCAGCAGTAAATTTTCATTTGGAATAGAATAATAGCGAGGGTATAATTGAAAGAAATGCTCTATTTTTGTCTGCTTAAGGAGGTTCTTTCGCGACAATCCACGTTCAAAGTTTTAGCCTCGTAACCACTCTATAAATATGAACGGAACTAAAATTTTAGGGTATTTTTTTTAACGTGACTGTCCACTCACACTACGATATAGACACACACATACTTGCCGGATCGTTTCCAAGCCATTGTGCTTATATTCCCTCTACTAAAAATAATCGCCCAAATAGTTTTTTTTTTTTTTTATCAAAACTACGTGGTAAATAATTTCATTTTTTTTTTCAAATATTAGTTTTTCCATCAAGATGGTGAAAGTCCTTCAATGAAAAAAAATAAAATAATGATCATATCCCAACCCTTTCTCTATCTACCCTATGTCATTTTTAATTACAATTATTTCATGTTTGATGTGGTAAATCGTCTTCAAATTTTAATAGAGTGTGTATTATGCTTTTAATGACTTATATTCCAAGTTTCAAAAACATTTGTGAAAGAACTACCTTAAAAATTGTCAAAATTTAAACGGCTATAACTCAAAACTAGAGACACGCCAAGTCCCTTTGGGGCCGTCCTGTTAAATACTGATTGGCGCCTATATATGCAGTGAGTCTAAATTACCGAGGACACAACATTTTTTCACGTTTCAAGGTTTTTTTATCAAAAGAAAACTAATAGTACGAATAATAAATAGTTTCATCCGTTTTTGAGATATTTCGAAAATATAAAGCAAAAATAAAAAATATGTGAGCCTCATCCACATAAGCTCACGGGAGAATTGAAACTTTAATTTTAAACCCTATTAATTGTTCATGACAAATAAAATTAGAAAATTTAAACTGTTAATTTAAAATCAGGGTTTGTATTTTCCTTCTATTGAGCCATTTCCCCTTTATTGTAACCAAAAAATTCAAACAGATACGTCGTTAAAGCATTTTCACTTAAAATAAACTGCAACGGATCGTTGCTAAACTTTATCCAAATTCATTTGAAATATTAATATGTTCTTGAGTAAAGTACATTAAAATATAATTTTACTAAAAACTTTATTTAACCTTTTTTGTGGCCCCCAAGGTACTTAATTATGATATTAAATTTCATCAAAATTGGTTAAGTCATTTTCAAGATATTTAGAAAAAACTAAAAAAGTACTAAAATAAAGTACTAATGTTTGTGGACCGATATGTACCAGAAACTAATCAGCGCTTCATTTTGTTAAACTAATGGTAGGTTTTCAATTTCATTTCAATCAGCGCAAAGGTGTGGAAAAAATCGTGGACGAAAAAAACGATAACACACACACATCCATCCATCCATCCCCACGCACTTCCAAAAAAAATGGCACTTTTTGGCCTCTCGACGAGATTCCAGGTAATTTTTGGCAAAACCGTCACGTGCTAGAATTCAATCTCATTGAATACTTCAATTTGTGACCTTGATTGAGTCTATGGGTTCCGTAGTCTTTACCTGAGGACCCTTTGAAGTCGCGCTTGCCTCGAGAGCGATTCCAATACTTTCTCCCATGCTTCGCATTGGATAAAGTAAAAAAGAGTGAATTTAAAAGAGGTTCTAAATGTGAATGTGATAAAATAAGAGACTGTGTAGGTGAATTCAAATTTTCTTAATTTTAAAAATTAGGGTGGGGAAGCATTACAAGGCCGATCATGTTTTCAAACCTGTCGCAGCATGCTCGCTGTTTGCCAGTTCATAGCCACAGCTCGTACATTGGGAGCCCCTGCTAGTTAGACAACTGAATTGGCAGACCAGTTAACGTTATATCTACCCTGCGAACCAGGCAGGCGATCGTAATACATTATATTCTCTATATCATTACATGATATAGAGAATATAATTGTGAAAGTAAAAAAAGCCCCAATCTATTTCCCCATTTTTACTTTATCCAATGCGATGCATATAAAGTATTGGATCGGTCTCGCTCCAAGCGCGACTTCAAAGGGTCCCCAGGTAAAGACTACGGAACCCATGGTCTCAAACAAAGTCACAAATTGTATTATTCATTTAGGTTGAATTTTGGCATGTGACGGTTTTGCCAAAAATTACATGGAGTCTCGTCCAGAAGCTAAAAAGTGGAATTTTTTCATTGAGTCTGTGCGGATGGATGGATGTACGTATGTTACCCTTTATTTCGTCTACGATTTTTTCCACACCTTTCAACCGATTAAAATGAAATTGGAAACCTACCATTGGTTTAACAAAATGAAGCCTTGGTTAGTTTTTGGTACAAATCCGCCCACAAAAATTTTTATTCGGAATAGAATAATAGCGAGGGTAAAAATTGAAAAATGACCCATTTTTGTCTGCTTAAAAATTGTCAAAATGTAAACGGCTATAACTCAAAACTACGTTTTTTACTTCTCAATATTCAAAAATTAATAACTGAGTCAATTTTTGGAATTTTTGGGCGGGACAAAAAGGATTTTGTTCAGTTGTTTTTCTAGAAACAGGAGATGCCATTAGCTCGATTTTGACCATGTGAAGATAAGGGTCCTCTCCCCTGACACCATCACACACATCCATATTTTAAACAATGGTTTCTAATAATAATCGAATCGTTAAAATGCGATTTAGAATAATTATTTTTTAATTATTAGATGAGAATCGATGACTATTTTTGATTTTAAGTTGTTTTATCTATGTCATCAGCAAAGGTAACAAATAAACTAACTAGGTAATTGCAATGATTACTTGAAAAATCTCCTCTCAATGGGACAATTTGACTTGGCCCTGTTCTCTATATATATAAGACTTGGTAAAAATGTTAAAAATTCAATTAAAAATCTCGTTTATTGATCAAATAAAGTGAGAATAAAATCAAAATCACTTGTCACCATCAATTGTTTTTTTTTTTATATGAAAAACAACATAAAATTAAGAACACGAAAAAGACGACGGAAATTACATTGTCTAGCCGTTCAACAGGCGAAACAAAAAAAAGAGAGAAAAGAGGTGGTTCGCTGAAAAAAAACTGTAAACGACAACGAAGTAAAAAAAACCTTTTTAAGAATAAAACAAAAATGAAAAAAAAATTGGAAAGTTGGCAAAAATAGTAATCCTCTCACCCCCCCCCCCCGGGCCCCCTTCTTACCTTTCTTTGATGAGGCGGTCGGACTTAACCTCAATTCTTTTGAAAAGCAAACAAATTTTTTGAACAAAAGATCCTTGTGATTAAAGAACTTTATATTCATAATTTAATAAGAATCTGCTAGCTGGTTTGCCTGTCTCGCAGACTATAATCTCAGAAGCTTTCTAAGAAAGAATTATTATGTTTACTCAGTGTACTAAATGTAACCCCAGTAGCGAGAGAGAATAAAGGATGCCCATTATCCTCCCTTATTAAAATACGTTTTCGAGAAACGAGGTCGTAATTCATGTATGAGCGAAAATATCTGGAAATCGAAAGGTCACATTCACGGATTAATATCTGTACTTAGAGAGATTAAAGAAAGTTTGAGAGAGGATGTATATTTTTCTGTATATCCAGTTAAAGTATAATATTATCTAGCTATATTGACAGGTATCATTAGAAATTCAATCACAAGGAAATCCTTTCAAAATCAAGAGTCTCGAAACGGAAATAAGACCCTATATTGCCTAACATGAGGCGTGCTATTAGAAATTTATAAAGGCTAATCAGTGAGTTTGTCCTCTACTCGATGCAAATAATCATATACATATTTATAACAAATATAAATATGTATATTGGTATCTGTCCGTTGGTAAACAGCGCTGACTGGTGGTCAAGATAAAAACTAACACAATCGGGTCATATTTATTTTTATAAAGAAAATTAAAAAACAAACAAGATAGATTATTAGTTTGTTGTTTACTATCTTATGTATTAATGAGTGCTTTATTTAAATATTCATAAAATGATTGATAACTGTGCAGCTTACCCGTTTGTTTTAGTTATATTTTTGACCACTAGATTGCTTAGTGGAAACAACCACTTACTAATACCTGTTCGAAAAGCAGAAAATATCTTTCTCAAAATAATTTCAATAAAAAATAAATCTTATAAAATAAATTATTATATTTAAGAACGAAAAGTTTCAAAAAGTTTGTCCTGGTGCCAAAATGTATGTATTTCGAAGGAGACAATAAAAGAGTGTGTCTTCTGCTGGAATTATAAATTTTATTTATTTATAACGAGACTATAGTTTCGAGGGCTTTGCCCTCTTCATCAGTCTATTACAATGTATTCACAGGAATTAATTTATGAATACACTCTTTTATTGTCTCCTTCAATATATAAAAATTCTGCTACTCTCGGCAAAAACTTTCCTTTTAATGTATGTATTTCAAATACAGAAAATTTGATTAGATTTTGAGTTTCTTATCTTTACAATTTTCCGTTCGAAATGCAGAAAATATTATTTTTTCTCAAGATAATTTAAATAAAAAAGAAATTTCTAATAGTTTATTATATTGAAGAACGAAAAGTTTCAAAAAGTTTGTCCTGGTGCCAAAATGTCTGTTTTTCAAATGTAGAAAAATTGATTAGATTTGGGTTTCCTAGCTTTAGAACTACCTGTTCGAAAAGGAGAAAATATTTTCCTCGAAATAATTTAAATAAAAAAGAAATTTCTAATAGTTTATTATATTTCAGAATGAAAAGTTTCTAAAAGTTTGTCCTGGTGCAAAATATTTGCATTTTTTCCAATCCAAGAAACTGATTAGATTTTGGGCTCTCTAGCTTTTAGAACTTCCTATTTAAAAATACAGAAAATATTTATTCTCAAGATAATTTAAAAAAATCTTCTAATAGTTTATTATACATATTACTAGGACGTCTATAATTTTTGTTTTATTTAACATTATCCAACTTATAGAGTCTGAAATTATTTATTTAATGTATTTTTAAAAACACTGGGCGGAAGATAGAATTTCAACTTTTTTTTTAACATATCCATTTTTTTACCTATTAATTTAAAAGTTGCCAAGTGGCCAAATCGAGGCCTAGAAAATTCCTGATTTTCTAATGGGCCAGTTGCTAGCCTTGAACCTCAGCCGTCGGGATAAAAAAATGTCACCGGTCTTTTAAAGGAGGAGCCTCCTCGCCTCGCGTGTCCAACTATTTGCTGTTTGATTTTTTTTTAGAGTTGTCGTAATATTCTAATGGCTAATCTCTCAAAGTGTATATTTCAAGAGAATGGATCCTCATCTATGAAATGTCTTTTCAATTAAAAACATTAGACTTTTTTATCATTGAAACAGCATTTGCGAAAACTACATTAATAGCATTAGTTGGTACGAATTTAATTAAGGGGATTCAGGAAATGTTTTATCATTGATGTATTAGATATTTATTCCCGAAATTTGAAGTTGATCGTCTGTCCCATTACCGAGAAATAAATGAGTGAAAATTGTCCTTTTAACATGGAAGAAAATGGACCGAGCTTTTAAAAGGGCTATAACTTCTATACAAATTATACCATTTTCAACAAATTTATACAAATCAATAATTCAACTTTTATGAACCGGATGATACATTTTTCAATAGATTTGACAGTCTAGTTAATTAGTTATTTATAAATATAAAAAAATAAAAAAATATTTGCATCCAACAGAATATAACAAAATCACTAGTATAGAATTCTAACTCAATTTCTTGAAATCATTTTTGTGTTAAATAAATAATAATTGTGTTTTTATAATGAGAAAAAATTTATCTCAATATTCTTTTTATTAATATTATCAAAACAAAGATTTGTATTCGAAATTAACCTCATTATTAACAATTTGTTTATTAAAAAATTTAGTAGGCAGAAGTTGTCACTCTACAGAAATCCAAAAGATTTTTTCGTAGATCAACCAGAACGAGCTGTTGTCCCGAACCTCCTTAATAGAATATTTATTTTTTTTTTTTTTAATTTATTTTTTTTTAATATTTGTATGTTAATTCAATCTTAGGAAATTCAAATATAGAAAAAGCAAATTAAGTGGAATTTTTTTTCGAGATTAACGATTTGTTGATACATAAAAAGAAATTAATGATTCATAAAAAGAATTCAAAAATTCACTCCACATAATTATATTTCAGAGTCAAAAAAAATTGTTCCTATAAGAACAACCCTTTAACACGCATCACAAGATTGTTGGGTTCCACGCTTATCTTCCAAACGGAAAAGGGTTCCACATTTGAAAAAGTTTGAGGAATAACCTTATTACATTCTATTTATTTATTTAATGTTTTGACCATGTTTTGAATATAGCATTAAACGGATCAAATGAATTTAAATAAGTACTCTCTTACACTAGCGTAAAATACTTTAAAATATAATTTTACTCAAAACTTTATATAACCTTTTTTATGGTCCTCAAGGTACTTAATTAGAATATTAAATTTCATTAAAATTGATTAAGTCATTTTCAAGATATTTAGAAAAAACTAAAAAAGTACTGGAATAAAGTACTAATGTTTGTGGGCCGATATGTATCTAAAACTAATCAGCGCTTCATTTTGTTAAAGTAATAGTAGGTTTTCAATTTCATTTCAATCGGTATTGGCATTGGTGAGAATCATGCAGATGCTACGCTAGGTCAATCTATGGATCCCCGATAGGGTTACCTTTTTTCAGCAGACAACCTTTGATTTTTGATAGGGATTCCTTTTTTCAGCAGACAACCTATGATATTTGAAACTTACGCTGTATTTCAAAAGATATTCATTTATATAAATATGATTATTTTTTTGCATCAAGCAGAAGGCACCCTCTTTGATCTATTCCTAAAAATTAACAACTCCGCTATTCTCGGCATGAAAATAAGTTTAACATTCAAGCAAATTACATCCAAATAGAGTTTTTTTAAATCGAAAGAAATAAGAAACACTTGTTTTGATAGTTCTGTAAACGGTACTACTCATTTACCACAAAGATCGTTCAAGAGTATAGTTTCCTTAGAATAAAAATATTACAAGATAAGATCTAGTTGTGAAGACTTGACCTTTTTCATCAGTTGTTTAATTAAAAATATTTTATCTGTTATTTCATAGGCTCAATCACTCAATAGATAGAAAAATTCATTTTGTTGTTATATATAATAAGCCAGTCACATAACAAACGATTTGCATCAACAAGAGAACAACATCATTTTTGAATTAATTACATAATAATACCGTTAATAAGTTATTGATGAAATTAATTGACCTTTGCATTAAAAATCGTCAAAGCCATTTTGCCCCCGTTGATGAAAATTTCACCAAATTAGAATTATCATTTTTTTACAACGTTTTGAATAAAATTAAGTGACTTTTTCATTAGCATTGGAAATTATATATTTATATAAAACATCAGATATAACTTGAAGGTTTCAGCTTATATCTTAATTAGTCTACAAACTACAATGTTCTCCAAATAGCGAATATTGAGGACGACACGTCTTGTGTCCCGTTTTGCATTTCTACGAAATTCTAATAAACTTAAAAAAAGAAAAGACATGTACGATTACCTAAATTGGAAATATAATTATTAAAAAGAACTTTTCTCATACGATTACTTGCAGTTTTTTTTATATATATATATATATATATATATTGTATATATATATTAAGAATTTGGAATGAATTGTATAGTGATTAAAGAATAAAAATATTTCTGTAAACAATTGAGTATCTATTTGAGAAAGAAAGATTGAGTTTTTTCTCAAAATCAACTTGTGACATGAATCAATTAATTTTATGAACATGTTTTGGTCATTTATCAAAGATATTAATAGATAAGTTTATATTGCATGTAGGAGGGTTTTGTCCCCTCGGGAGTCGAACCCAAGCACTAGTATGCTTTCCGGGCAACTAGTCCAGACCCTTGAGACACTTACCTCCAAACATGCAATATATAACGAAAGCCACTCATTTTCACTCCATTCAACTCGATTGGAATAGTAAAAATTAATGCTTAACTGAAATAAAGATTCAGCATCGGACCAATGCGAAGGCAAATTTATGTAAACAATTGAGTATCTATTTGAGAAGGAAAGATTGAGTTTTTTCTCAAAATCAACTTGTGACATGAATCAATTAATTTTATGAACATGTTTTGGTCATTTATCAAAGATATTAATAGATAAGTTTATATTGCATGTAGGAGGGTTTTGTCCCCTCGGGAGTCGAACCCAAGCACTAGTATGCTTTCCGGGCAACTAGTCCAGACCCTTGAGACACTTACCTCCAAACATGCAATATATAACGAAAGCCACTCATTTTCACTCCATTCAACTCGATTGGAATAGTAAAAATTAATGCTTAACTGAAATAAAGATTCAGCATCGGACCAATGCGAAGGCAAATTTATGTAAAGAATTGAGTATCTATTTGAGAAAGAAAGATTGAGTTTTTTCTCAAAATCAACTTGTGACATGAATCAATTAATTTTATGAACATGTTTTGGTCATTTATCAAAGATATTAATAGATAAGTTTATATTGCATGTAGGAGGGTTTTGTCCCCTCGGGAGTCGAACCCAAGCACTAGTATGCTTTCCGGGCAACTAGTCCAGACCCTTGAGACACTTACCTCCAAACATGCAATATATAACGAAAGCCACTCATTTTCACTCCATTCAACTCGATTGGAATAGTAAAAATTAATGCTTAACTGAAATAAAGATTCAGCATCGGACCAATGCGAAGGCAAATTTATGTAAAGAATTGAGTATCTATTTGAGAAAGAAAGATTGAGTTTTTTCTCAAAATCAACTTGTGACATGAATCAATTAATTTTATGAACATGTTTTGGTCATTTATCAAAGATATTAATAGATAAGTTTATATTGCATGTAGGAGGGTTTTGTCCCCTCGGGAGTCGAACCCAAGCACTAGTATGCTTTCCGGGCAACTAGTCCAGACCCTTGAGACACTTACCTCCAAATAGATACTCAATTGTTTACATAAATTACATAAATTACATAAATTTGCCTTCGCATTGGTCCGATGCTGAATCTTTATTTCAGTTAAGCATTAATTTTTACTATTCCAATCGAGTTGAATGGAGTGAAAATGAGTGGCTTTCGTTATATATTGCATGTTTGGAGGTAAGTGTCTCAAGGGTCTGGACTAGTTGCCCGGAAAGCATACTAGTGCTTGGGTTCGACTCCCGAGGGGACAAAACCCTCCTACATGCAATATAAACTTATCTATTAATATCTTTGATAAATGACCAAAACATGTTCATAAAATTAATTGATTCATGTCACAAGTTGATTTTGAGAAAAAACTCAATCTTTCTTTCTCAAATAGATACTCAATTCTTTACATAAATTTGCCTTCGCATTGGTCCGATGCTGAATCTTTATTTCAGTTAAGCATTAATTTTTACTATTCCAATCGAGTTGAATGGAGTGAAAATGAGTGGCTTTCGTTATATATTGCATGTTTGGAGGTAAGTGTCTCAAGGGTCTGGACTAGTTGCCCGGAAAGCATACTAGTGCTTGGGTTCGACTCCCGAGGGGACAAAACCCTCCCTACATGCAATATAAACTTATCTATTAATATCTTTGATAAATGACCAAAACATGTTCATAAAAATATTTCTATTTAGATATTTATTTATTTAATATTAATAAATATTATTATTTAAAAATAATGAATTTACTTTAATGATAAACTAAGTGCATAATTTATAAATTATCCAACAACTCAGCATTTTTTGTTCGAATTTTAATGCGATTTTGAGTATTAGAAAGGAGCATAGGGGCTATTATTCAGGCTTTTGTTGGATGCCCTGAAAATAAAAATGAACCGTTTTGGGACAAGCATGCATCAAAGAAGATCAGTGCCGGATTAAAGCATTAACTAGAGGCCCTGGGCTAGCTAGCTAGAGGACCTAGAGGACCTTGAGAGGCCCAAAATTAATAGTATCTGACCATGAGAGGCGCCAGACTACCAATCGCCTTGGCTGGGAATCGATTTTAAAAAATTTCCATCATTGATAAAACTAAACTTTCATTCAAATTTAAGGAAAATAAGTTGATGTGGCCATCCACATGACTTTACCATACATCTGGCCCTTCTCTCCTATTTTTGAACCCCACTTCCCCTCTTTTTGGTCAATATCGATTTCACAAAGTAAGTCATTTTTAACCGACTTCAAAAAAGGAGGACGTTCCCTATTCGACTGATTTTTTTTTTTGTGTCTATGTTACCTCATATCTCCGCCAATTGTGAACCGATTTTGAAAAAAAAAATTGCATTGGGTTCAGTCTAGCTTCCGATTGGTCCCGTTTTTTTATTTTATTTGTATTAGACCTTTTTTGTTAGGTTTGTTTAGGCCTAACTTCTTTGTTTATGAACCGATTTCTATGATTCTTTTTTTATTAGAAAGGGTATCTCAGGGATGGTGCCATATTAATTTGGTCAAGTTCTGATGATATGATCACTATTAATAACATCACTAAAAAGAGAAAAATAAAAATAATTTTTAAGAAAAAATAAAACCGGCTTCAAAAAAATTAAATGCAACAAATAAAATACACTAAAAGGTATAAAATAATTATTATCTTATTTAGTTACAACTAAACGACGAAAAATCATCATGAAATTACTTTTTGAAGTCGGTGCCAAACAAACTATACCTATAAGCGAGCGTACCCGCCAAACGTACTAAAATCCGTCGAGTTCGATTCATAAAAGGTATATGTTTGGCACCGACTTCAAAAAGGGATTTCATGTTAATATTTCGTCGTTTAGTTTTAACTAAATAAGATAATAATTATTTTATACCTTTTAGTGTATTTTATTTGTTGCATTTAATTTTTTTGAAGTCGGTTTTATTTTTTTCTTTAAAATTATTTTTTCATAAGGCCTTTTAGGGTGCAAATGCGAATTTTCGTACAAATCAATCAGAGTCTAGTTTTTGACCCCCCAGCTTCACAATTTTAGTCCCCGAACAATTATTGACTCTCTTTTTTTATTATAGGATCGTTTTATATTAAATTCTAATTTTCTTGTTCTTGTTTTTTTGTTTTGAAAATTTTATGGAAAAGTTTTTATTTTGCCGAGATTAGCAGAGGTGTTGATTCATAAAGAGAAACAAAGAGGTTATCCTCTGCTATCAAAAAATTTTCAATATCTACGCGATACTGATCCTTCATAAAAAATGATATTTATAATTAAAATAAACTGCAACGGATCGTTGCTAAACTTTATCCAAATTCATTTGAAATATTAATATGTTTGTTCCTTTATTATTAATCAGATATCACTTGCAATTTGTAGTTCATATTGACATTAATTCAAAAAATAATTCTCATTTAAGAGTCGAGGAATAACCATTCCACATTGATTTTTGACATTTCGGTTATTATTGTAACCATTGCTGAAGACATAGAGGAATCGACTTAAAATCATAACGATCGATTCATCCAATACTAGAGGAATAACCTTATTGCATTCACTTTTGATGTTTTGACCATTAATGCAACCTCTATTGAAAACGTGGAAGAATCGACTTAAAATCAAAAAGACTAAATTTTTTATGGCAAACAACTCAAACTTGAGTTGTTTACCAAAAAAAGAATTTAGTCTTTTTGATTTTAAGTCGATTCTTCCACGTTTTCAATAGAGGTTGACATTAATGGTCAAAACATCAAAAATTGAATGCAATAAGGTTATTCCTCTAGTATTAGATGAGAATCGATCGTTATTTTTGATTTTAAGTCGATTCCTCCATGTCTTCAGCAATGGTTACCAATAATAATCGAAACGTCAAAAACCTAATGTAGAATTGTTATTCCTCAAGTATTAGATGAGAATCGATGTCTATTTTTTATTTTAAGTCGATTCCTCCATGTCTTCAGCAATGGTTACCAATAAAAACCGAAATGTTAAAAATCCAATATAGAATGATTATTCCTCAAGTACTAGATGAGAATCAATCGCCATTTTTGGTTTAAAGTCGATTTCTCTATGTCTTCAGCAATGGTTACTAATAAAAACCGAAACGTCAAAAATCCAATATAGAATGATTATTCCTCAAGTACTAGATGAGAATCAATCGCTATTTTTGGTTTAAAGTCGATTTCTCTATGTCTTCAGCAATGGTTACTAATAAAAACCGAAACGTCAAAAATCCAATATAGAATGATTATTCCTCAAATACTAGATGAGAATCAATCGCTATTTTTGGTTTAAAGTCGATTTCTCTATGTCTTCAGCAATGGTTACTAATAAAAACCGAAACGTCAAAAATCCAATATAGAATGATTATTCCTTAAGTACTAGATGAAAATCAATCGCTATTTTTGGTTTAAAATCGATTTCTCTGTCTTCAGCAAAGGTAACGGATAAGAAAACAACGCAGTTGCTATGGTTACTCATAAAAATTCCTCCCAAATTTTTAGCATTTCACAGAGAGAAGCCTATCCATTCTTACTTAAGCAAGGCTAAATGAGCTATATTAAAACTTTCAAATGAATAAATTTTAAAGAATTTAAAAAATTAAAAAAAGTACCATCTTACTCTAGAGTAAAGTACTTTAAAATATAATTTTACTAAAAACTTTATTTAACCTTTTTTGTGGTCCCCAAGGTACTTAATTAGGATATTAAATTTCATCAAAATTGGTTAAGCCATTTTCAAGATATTTAGAAAAAACTAAAAAGTACTGAAATAAAGTACTAATGTTTGTGGGCCGATATGTACCAAAAACTAATCAGCGCTTCATTTTGTTAAACTAATGGTAGGTTTTCAATTTCATTTCAATCGGTGTAACGGTGTGGAAAAAATCGTGGGCCAAAAAAACGATAACATACATCCATCCATACATACATACATACATCCGCACGCACTAAATGAAAAAATCGCACTTTTTAGCCTCTCGACGAGACCCCTTGTAATTTTTGGCAAAACCGTCACGTGCTAAAATTCAACCTAATTGAATACTACAATTTGTGACTTTAATTGAGTCCATGGGTTCCGTAGTCTTTACCTGAGGACCCTTTGAAGCCACGCTTGCCCCGAGAGCGATTACAATACTTTACCCATGCTTCGCATTGGATAAAGTAAAAAGACTGATGATGAGGGCCAAGCCTTCGAAACTATAGTCTCAAACAAATAAATAATATATACACACATATATATTTGATATATACCTATATAGGTGTTTATGTTTATTTGCATCAAGCAGAGGACAACCTCTTTGTTTCTCTTTATAAAAATTTTATAATTATAATTTTTTCAAACCACCCCTTTAATTTTTGGTTCGATTTCAACCAAAATCTAATCAGTTCCTAATCTCAATATAAAGAATCTACATATGAAATTTCGTTTTGATATTCACACTAGTTTTTGAGCTAGAGTGTGCACAAAATTTAGTAACGTACTAACAGACATTTTGACAATTAATATCTCGTAAAATATCATTTTTTCGATGTTCATTCATTAGGGCTTTTTTGTAGACCATAACGCCATGGCTTAGCTCAATTTTTTCTATTCAAATAATTTTAGCCGTTTTTGAGATATTTTGAAAAAAGGAAACCAAAAAAAAACCACACACTTTTTCATGCACAATACTTGACCATTCTCTGTATGGTAAAGTTAAAAAATGGAAACTTGATACACTCTTGGCTAATTTTTGAGATTTGGTAATATTTAAGGTTCTGTCCAAAAGTAAAACGGAACCATATTAATGTCGCTCTAATGTCTTTTAGGCAGTCACTATTGTATCTCATGAACTAAATAAAATACAAATTAGAAATTTTAGATGTACCTATTCATTTTTAAAATATATTTTTTTATTATGGAGTTTAAGGTATCATTCTAAAGATCTTTTAAGTAGAATTATAGGCTTATTTCGCTTTAAAATGATGGTATGAGGAGCTTAAAAAAGTGGCAATTTTTATGTGATTTTTCCTGATTTCATTTATAAGAATTAAAAATTTAATTAAATCGAGCTATCAACTTTTGACGACTGAGTAATATAACTAAAGGATAATAAAATAATAGAAAAAAATATTACTTTTAATTGCAATTGAGTTCAAAACGTTGTGCACGACGAATGGTTTGATGATTGCCGGAACGAGTCAAATTGTTGGCAAAAAAAATGAATTTTATTTTATTTACACGCTTTATATTAGCTTCACCTGTATGTATGTATGTATCAATGTGGCTTTTGTTCTGTTAAATTCCGCAAACATTTCTCTATAAAAATCATTGTTTGCCAACTCAATTTAAATAAATTATAAATAAAATAATAAAAATAAATACATTTCATTCTGTTAAATTCCGCAAACATTTCTCTATAAAAATAAGCTGACGTATTCTGATGTGGCCATCCACTTGACTTTACCATACAACCTGGCCTCTCACTTATATTTAATATTTAATAAAATTATTTATAATCATGTAGGGGAGGGGGTTAGTTTTTGCATTTTTAGAATTCTGGGTCCCAGTGATTATATATACAAAATTTGGTTGAGTTTGGTAAATGGCCAAGATTTTCATTTTTTGACCCTGCACCCCCCCCCCTTCCCCATTTTGTGCGGTCTTTTTTTGCATTTTTAGACTTCTGTGCTCCCACTGATTATGTATACAAAATTTAGTTGAGTTTGCTCATATGGCCTAGATTTTTAATTTTTAATCCCCCTTCAACCCCCCTTAATTTTGGGTCGATGTCAATGGACCAAAAAAACCTGTGAAATTTGGTTTTGATATTCACACTAGTTTTTGAGTTAGCTCGTCCACAAAAATTTGGTAACTCACAGACTAACAGACAACCAACCAGACAACCAGACAACCAGACAGACTAACAGACATTTTGACAAAACAATTATTATGACGAAAAATATAATTTTTCCGATGTTCACTTATTAAGGCTTTTTTTGTAGACCGAAATGCCATGGTTTCGCTCAATTTGATTCAAAAGGAAAAAAACACTTTTTTCATGCACGATTACAATACTTGACCATACCCTGTATGGTAAAGTAATAATTAAGATTAAAAAGTAAAAAAATAAATTATATCTAAAAAAAAAAAAAATAAAAAACACGCTTCCAAAAAGTACAAAATAATATAATACTTAATCAAAAAGCTTGTGGCACCTTGTCGAAATTAATTAAAAGTACGTTTCTGCGCCCATGCTTTTTGATTAAGTATTACATTATTTTGTACTTTTTGGAAACGTGTTTTTTATTTTTATTTTTATTTTTAATATAATTTTCTACCTGCAAATTAATTTAAAATTAAAAATAATTTATATATATTCGCTTTTAACTGAAGCAAAAAACGCTCGGTGTTCCAGGTACTAGTTATGAGTGATTTAAACACAATTTTAACCCTTAATTATAATACCTGCTCCAGACTACCTATAATAAAATCATGATATTTATTTATTTATTTATTTATTACAACTTTTGGCCTTCGAAATCAGATGTTTCATTTTGGCCATCATTTATATAGATTGGACATTATATTTTTTACAATTTTGATAATGAAGAAAGAAAAAAAAAAAATTAAAATAATAACAATTAGATATAAGTAAATATAGTCTTAATATTATTACAAGATAGAATTAGTTAAATAGTTATAAAGAACGGAATTACAACAATCAAATAGTTTTACAATTATTACAAGTTATTTTTAGAAGAGTTTAAATATGAATATTATTAATATTTAAGAATTTGAAAATATTAAAATAAATATCACTTTCACATATGTTCAATAAATAGTTTAAATTGAGAGGGCGAGGAAAATTCTTCTCAATCATCCACTCCTCAAACCCATCTCTGTCCAATGATGGACACGCCAGCAGAATGTGCTCCAGATCAGCAATTACAGTAGGGTCACAGGTGCAGCCGTCATCGTCCCTTACACCTATTCTTTTCAGATGAGCTGGATAGCTACCATGTCCTAGTCTCATTCTCGTTAAGCACGTATAGAATGATCTTCTTCCATTATTTATTTTTTCAAACCAAGGGGTAGTTCCTACATTTGGATTGATTAATGAATATTTGTGGCCTCGGTCCTTAGAGCTCAAATTCCATTCGACTTGCCATTTGTTTACTATTAATTCTTTAATTGTTAGTGTAAGATCACTTACTGAGACACAGTTGTAAGCATATTCGTTTTTGTTGATTGCTTCATTGGCAGCTTTGTCAACAGTTTCGTTGCCAGAGCAGCCAATGTGGCCCTTTACCCAAATGAATGTAATATATATGCCTTTGAGGTATGCTTTGAAAACTTCATTTCTGATTTTAAGGATATAGGTGGACGTGTTGAGATGAATATTTTCTAGAGCTTTTATTATACTCATAAAATCATGATATAAAAATGTAAATTGTTGATAAATGAAAAAGAAATGGGATTTGTCGGGCGCGCACATGGCGGGCGCGGGTGTGGCTGATGAGGGATCATGGACCACGTGCACTTTTATCACTACCACGCCCATTAGAAAGAAAGAGGAGAGGAACCGGCTAACCGAATTGCATCACTGCCAAAAGGATAGAATATTCTCGACACATGCACAGATACACAGATTCCAAGACCATCGAGGCGGAAAAGGTGTGTGTGTGTGTGTGCTCCGAATTCGGACCAACAAGTTCCTTGATCTACTGATTGATAAACTCGCTCTGTAAATACCAGACAACCGAGTAGGAAATGCAAATAGAAGATTGTTCTATCATAGAGAGTTATCAAATTGATCTGAATTTGATGGATGACTGTGATTTTTTATTATTTATACAATCGATAACTAGAAATGTTTATTAAAAATCCAAACTTTTTGGGAGATATTCTCCCTTTAGTAATGGAATTTGATTTTTTTTTAATAACTGATATGCAAAAGATATAACTAGAAACGTTTATTAAAGGTTCAAACTTTTCCGAAGAAATTGTCACTTTATCAATTAAATTTGAAAAAAACTATATTAATTAAAATAATTAACCCGAATGTTTGAGTATCTGTTTTTTACTTTATATATTTGGTATGGTCAAGTATTGTAATCGTGCATGAAAAAAGTGTTTTTTCCTTCTTTTTTTCAAAATATCTCAAAAACCGCTGAAACTATTTTGACTAAAAAAATTGAGTGAAACCATGGCATTTCTCTCTACAAAAAATCCCTAATAAGTGAACATCAAAAAAATTATATTTTTTGAGATAATAATTGTTTTGTCAAAATGTCTGTCAGTTAGTTAGTTATTCTGTGCGTTACCAATTTTTTGTGGACGAGCTAGCTCAAAAACTAGCGTGAATATCGAAACCAAATTTCACATCTAGTTTTGGTCCATTGAGATTAAGAGCTTATTAAATTTTGGTGCATATCGACTCAAAATTAAGGGGGGTGGAGGGGGAGTTAAAAATTAAAAATCTAGGCCATTTAAGCAAACTCAACCAAATTTTGTATACATAATCAGTGGGACTCCAGAAGTCTAAAAATGCAAGAACTAACCGTCCAAAATGTGGGGGGGGGGGCAAAAAATGAAAATCTAGGCTCTTGTACCAAACTCAAGCAAATTTTGTATACATAATCAGTGGGCCCACAGTAATCTAAAAATGCAAAAACTAACGGCCAAAAATGGTTGGGAGGGGGGGGGAGAAATGGGAATGGAGTGTAGGGTCAAAAAATGAAAATATAGGCTCTTATACCAAACTTGACCAAATTTTGCATACATAATCAGTGGGCCCCCAGGAGTCTAATAATGCAAAACACCCCTCCCCTACATGATTATAAATAATTTTATTAATTATTAAATATAAATGAGGGGCCAGGTTGTATGATAAAGTCAAGTGGATGGCCACATCAGAACACCTCAGCTTATTTTTTTTGTAAATAATATGGAAATTTTTCAAAAATTTAAATTTTTTTTTTTAATTTAATTGATATATTAAGATAATAATTTATATTTAAGGTCTCATTCTAAGATTTTAATAGAATAATTTTATATTGCAAATCAGAGGGACTCGTCCCCTCAGAAATTGAACCCGTGTGTAATATATTGCATGTCATAGTGTGTTTTTGTCTCGAGGCTCGAACTAACGTGCCTGACAAGCGTGTTAGTACTCGGGCTCAACTCCCGAGGGGACGGGAAAATTATTATATTAAAATCTTAGATTAAAGACCTTAAATATAAATTATTATCTTGATATATAAATTAAATTTGAAAAAAAAATTATAAATTTTTATAAAAAATTTAAAAGATTCAAGCCTTTCATGAAAAATTCTCCCTTTATCAATGAACTTTGAATAAAAAATGTTTGATATAAAAAGAAAATGTGTGTCAGGCGTGCCAAAAGAAGTTATCACTTCAAAAATATTTTGTAAATAGACAATGATACAGATTATCTTTTAGATTACCTTGAATAAAAATAAAAAATATAAATATCTACGAAAAATAATTTTTTCTTTTAAATTTTTGATAAATGATTCTCTAACCTGATAACACGCTCGCTCTAGAAGACATCTTATCCATCACTTATTGTCTTTAAGATGTTTTTAAGATGTCTTCCGGACATCTTCTATAGCGGATGTGCTATCAGTACCCTCCTTGTAATTTTCCTTGATCAGATTCTAATGAAAGAATCGCTCACTTGCACATTTATTAAATAATAAAAAAAGTGAAAAGAAAACTCTTTCAAAACTTGGTACACTAGATCCGATTTAGTAATTAATACTATACTTAAATTGTTCATGTATGCCTATATTATGACAACGCCTTAAAATCTCAATAAAATCATTAAAAAATATTTTTTGCATTTTTAAACTTGGAAGTTTCAAATCTTAGAGAGCCCAAAATATAATCAGAGATCTACATGCATCCATATAAAATACTAACATTTTGCCACCAAAACAAACTTTATACAAATTTCCATTCTTTAAAAATAATAGTTAAAAATGATTTTTTAGACATTTTTAAGCATAATATGCAAAGTTTTTTATTTGCAAGCAATACTAGACCGCCTGGCTGGCAGGCTTCGTTAATCATCATCATTTATAATTATTATATTTAGATTCTACTTATATATAAAATTTATAATATTAAATTTTGAAAAGAACACCGTAGAATAAATGGGAAATAACAAAGCAAAAGCAGAAAAATATATTTTTTTAATTTTCTAGAATTTTCACACTCACTAACTTTATTTATTTATTTTTATTTTATTTTATTTTTTTAACCAATGCGCAGCGTCGTTCGTTATAGCTTTCTATATTTTACGATAACTTTTATCACGCTAGTCAAGCTCTTATTGCTTTTAATACTTAAATGGAATGTAAAAATTACTATATTGAAATCGTGACGAATTGTCTTTAATTAATTTATTAAGAAAGGAAAAAATAAATAAATAATGAACAATCTGGTGACATTAAATCGTGACTTTATTTAATACTCAATTTCCCCAACCATCGTTAATAATTTAATTTTTATAAATATAGATTTCATCGATTTATTTCAATGATTATTATTAATTTATTATTGAAAAAAAAATCGAATTTTTGAGCTAAGTATTAAATAATCTTGCAGGTCAGCAGGCTACTAAATTTTATTTGTCATGAACTATTAGTGGGTTTTAAAATTAAAAAAATCACGTGGTCGTCCTCGCGGAAGACGATTATTATAAGTTCAGATAAGATGGGAATGATATTAATTAAAATAATTTTTTCCAACGTTGCAGATATTTTTTAAGAAAATGAACAAAAAAAATAATTTCAATTTTTACGTGAATTCTTTGTCTGCCTTCCTGGCGTACCGAGTAAAATAACCCGAATAGGGACCGTGCGTGACGACTTTAGGCGCCAACTGGCGACGAATATGTAAGTTTTTTGGGATGATTTATTAAACTCTTATATGACATTTTTTGAACTCGCTCACGGGTCCTTAGGCTTAGTTCACGTTACAATATGTATCTTTTATCTAAGATATATACTATAATACAATATCTGTCCCAATTCTCCTAAATTATTTGAATAAATAAACACAAGAGAGCGCCACCTTTAGCAGTAGTGCTGCCTTTATGTTTAAAGCACGGTCCCTATTGAATTTATTACAAGTGTAGTTGATCTCTTTTGCCTGTGATGGACTCAAATATCTCTCGCGCCATAAGAAATAAGATGGAACCTGAAAATGGTATTATTCAATTATAGTAATCTCAAACTGATCAATAAATTTACGAATAGTTGTAATGAATTTATGAGACCTCAAAAAGTATAGATAATAAATAGCCTAAAGTCACTTAAGAATATCGTATGTGCAAGAGCTGGCCAATAATAATGATGAAATTATTTTCTCTAAATTTCTCCACCGATTGATCATAAGATGATTCAATAAGTGAAAATTCCATTTCGCTGAAATTTATTTTTAGTAATTTCTATAGATGAGTGATCAAGAATGGCATTTAGATGTTTCCTTGACAAGAATTTCAATTAACATACAAAGTACAAGTGTGAATAACATATTAACATAGACTCGACTCTAGTCCTAGAAAAGGAAAAAAAAATATTTTATTATTATAGGAATACTAGAATGAAAGTTCAAGGATTTAGAATTTGATAAAAAATCGCAAGAGGGTGTTATCTATTAGATCCGAGATAGAATAGATTATTTTTAATTTTATGTCATGCAAAAGGGTTCTTTTTACCCCCTCGGCATTAATGTCTTAATAATGACTAGAGTGGGGCATAAATTTTAAAAATTTTCAAAAATCCATGAAAAAATACAGATTCTATTCAAATAAATCTCTATTCATAAGAACAAAAATATCATAGAAAGTCCTATTGTTGTAACCAACGTACTGCTGCAACAATATGACTTGGGGGGGTCGGTAGGCTAGGCGGTAGCGTGACAACGAGCTAACCAGGGGACCCGGGTTCGAATCCGACTCGAGGCAGCCAGCTAAAATCTGACCCCGGGGGTAGAGACAAATTTTAAAAATATAGCTAGTATCGTAATTGGGCTTATGGCTAGAAAGGCCGAAAAGCCAAAAAAAAAAAAAAAAAAAAAAAAAACAATATGACTTAAATGCAGCAAGATAACGCAACTTGACATACATCTAACGAGAGTATACCCATGGTTGAAGAAATTTTGCTCATCTCGCGCAGAGGACGAGATTCGAGGCAAGGCAATTTAAAAACCGGACTGATGCTACTACTGGCAAAGAGAGAGTTCATTACTTCAACTTTGAACATGATTGTATCTGGAAATCCTTTTTCCATCCTCAGCTCGATAGGCAAGTCTTAGAGTCGTTCAGTTTGTCTGTAGAGATCGTCCAAAGTAGTCTCCGCGTCTGCGACGCGTCGAAAAAATGCCAAGCATTCAGCGGATTATTCTCAAGTTTCTTGTGAAACTGAGGAAAACTGACACAGAAGCTTATGCTATGTTAAAATAAGAATGAATGTTTATCGCGCACACAAGTTTTTGAGTTCAACCTTTTAAGTTTAAATGGGGACGTGAAACAACCCAAGACGATCCGAGCCCTTCAACGTTAAAAAGGGACGACAACATCGAAAAAATTGTTAAATTGATTCGCAAAAATTGTTGTCTGAGTATCCGAAGTCTTGCTGTAATAACAAGAATGGACAAAGAAAGTGTTCGTCAGATTTTACATGAATCATTCAACATGCGCAAAGTTTACGAGACCCACGGTGCTTAACCAAGACAGCGCCAGCCCATTTCGCTCTGGCTGTGAAGGCGTTCCTTGCAGAATATGGCCTCACTGTGTTGTGGCATCCACCGTACTCGGCCCTTCTAGCCCCCTGTGACTGTTTTTATTTTCCAGGGCCAAATCGGCCCTTGGAAGCGCTAAAATCAAAAGCGACGGAGGTTCTTGGTGTAGGGATCACTAAAGGGAGTACTTTGAAAGGGTTCCGAAGTAATTGGTGACGACTAAAAATTGTTATGAGACAAGACCGGTTTTTAAATTGCCTGTGCTCGTATTCCATGGCCTCTCCGAAGTCCGGATCTAAATCCAGTGATATTTTTTATGGGGTTATCTTAAAAGTCGAGTCTACGTAAATAAACGAGCGACGATACTCCAATTGAAGGAGAACATCCGTCAAGAAATAGTCAACATACCCCGAACTTTGCTTCGAAAGGTTTTCAAAAATCTAAGGGGCAGATTTGAGAAATGCCAGCGGCGAATAGGACGATATTATTTTTAAGACATGATTTTCCATTATAATTTTGTTCTTATGAATAAAGATTTATATGAATAGAGTCTGTATTTATTTTTTCATGTATTTTTCAAAAGTGCAAAAATTGATCGTCCACCCTGTACATTCATTCTTTTCTAGCCCACAGTGAAGTTCCCAAGAAATCGTGATAAAATAAAACAGCAGATTTTTTTTGTTTTACCCTTATAAAATTCGAATTTTTTAAAACCCTTTCTTAGTGACTATCTAAGTCTTGAAAGAATACTTCATGGTACATTTCACGTTTCTAATAACCCCATTCGTTCCAGAGAAATCGTGATAAATCAATAAAATTGTGGTGCTTAGATTTTATAATAAAAAATGTAATTTATTATATTGATTCCAACGCAACCGTTGCACTGTGTGCGGAAAAAATACATATTTTTTTCACAAAAGTATAGTACTCTTGGTTTAATACGGAATTGTAGTCAATAATAGGGTTATCAGGTTTGCGTTACAAAAATTAGAATCATAAAATATAGTCACAGCATCTCAATATTTAGTCCGGGGTGACAAAAAATTCCTATAGCTTGAAAACTATGAGAATTTTAGTAATAAAACACTCACACAAAGCAGTATCCGTTTGGGGCGAAGGTTCCAAAATATATATTTTAAAAAATCTGATGTTAGATTTGAAAAACAACGAAAATGATGCAGTATTTAATGAAACTTGCAAAAAAAAGCAAAAATTAAAATAAAATTTTAAAAAATAAAGGGTACTTTTTTGGACAGCATCCCCTGGTTGAAAAGTCACCAACCGCCACTGATATATAAATAATAGAGGCCTTTTTTGCTTTTAAATACTCGGTGAAAAGGGCCCTTATCTTCACAAAGAGAAACAAAGAGGATTCCTCTGCTTGATGCAAATAAACATACACACATATATATCGAGATGGTATATCTGTATATATATATCATTTATTTGTTTGATGAATTTATTTGTTTGTGAATCAACAACTCTGCTACTCTCGGCAAAACAAAAACTTTTCAATTAGCCCTTATCTTCACCTGCTCAAAATCGAGCTAACTTTCTAGAGAAACAACTGAACAAAATTCCAAAAATTGACTCAGTTATGAATTTTTGAATATTTAGAAGTAAAAACGTAGTTTCGAGTTATAGCCGTTTAAATTTTGACAATTTTAAAGCCGACAAAAATAGGGCATTTCTACCATTTTTACCATTATTCTGAATGAAAATTTGCTGCCGAATTCAAATAGGTATATAATTTTACCCATATTTAACTCCCATTTTTGCGATTCCTGAAAAAACTGGTAGCTGAATATAAGAGGGCCCTTTTTCCTGACACCATCACATAAATGGGATATAATAATAGTAAAAATGATAAGAGTGGAATAAAAAACTATATTATTTCCAAATGAAACACTTAAGCAATTAAATAGAAAAAGTTCCGTTGAAAAGATATATACATATACTAGGTAAATTTGCAAAAAAAATTCAAAAAATGAAGGCTACTTTTTTGGACAGTATTGGTTGAAAAGTCACCAACCGCCACTGATATATATAGGTATACATATATATTCACAATAAGTAAGACAAGTTTTTTTAATTATATGGATTGTATGAAAGAATGAAAAATAATAAGTATAATACACATTAAATTTAAGTTATCAGCTGATTAAATAAATAGCATTTCGTTATAAATAAATTTCAGCTATTAGTGTTAAGTAATAGTAGTATATTAAAAGTGTTTTTCATTCACTTTTGCAAAAATACCTATTGTTTTCCTCACTCTACCTTAAGATATTTGAGTCCGTCAACGAAAACAACCCCCCCCCCCATTTGCCCCGAGGAAGCTTTTTCTTGTCTGATTGCCCTTTCTCCATTGCACCCCCACCTTTCAAATACATTTCTATACATTCTTTGAATAGCTCAATTTAGATTTTATTTTTATAAATATCTATTTTTGACTTAAATGAAAATGATACACATACATATAGATATATAATGCAAATGCTTATGCACACCATCAGGAATATTTTCAGCTAGGACAAGATCATATACTTAGGTTTTAAATATTATTAAATTCTCACAAACAACAGAACTTTTACTTTCTCGAACAATAAAATTAAAAATTTTATACAAGATAATCTCTTTTAAATTCTTTTCAAATTATAATTCAAATTCTATGATACCCTTGCGAAAGTTTAAAAAAATACAACGTGAAATACTACAATAGTTCTACAACTAGGGATAAATTTTTTTTAATTTTTCCATGTATTGATCCTTCGGAGGGGAGGGAGGGGGGGGGCAAAAATGCACTAAAAAAGTAAAAAGTATATATGTATGTAAGTATTTATGGAAATATCTTTCTAAATAACTTACTATCTCAAAAACTAAAAATTCTAGAATCATCGAAATCGTCTTAAAATAATTCTATATATGGAGCAGAAAAAATGAGCCAATTTGTTTTGACAATTATCCAAGGGATTAAGAGATATGACAATTTTTCAGTTTTCTAAAAAATTGAAAAATTTTGATTTTTCCCGATTTTCTCGAGACATACTATGAAATTGGCTGAAATTTAGGACTTTAGTAGTTCTATATGTTTTACGTCCTTTGCATTTAAAATGATTTCCTTATGGTAAAGGTATTAATTGCAATCAGAATTTTCGAAAAAAAAAAATTATTTTCGAAGTAATTTCATTATAATTTAAGATTTCTAGGAAAAAAAACTAGGTACTTTAGTGTTTCTCAAATCTTCAATCTCCTTTTTGTAAAATAACTTCACATTTAATAACAGTGTATAAAAATATATACTTTTACTTATAGCTAAGATTGTAGGGGTTTTAAAAGCATCATTTACTAAAAATTAAATTGTTAAAATATTATATAATACAGGACAAACTTTCTAGGAGAACATTTTTTGGAAAATATGACCACTTTATAAGAAACTATTTGCCGGGAAAGTTTTTCCAACAGTCGTTGGAAAATTTTTATTTTTTATCATGTTTTCAAAAAATATTTTTTTTTTTTTAGTTTCAAACGAGCTTATCTTAATAATATTGTTTCTCGAATATTTATGAAATTTGTAGAAAACCTTCAGAGAATATTTTCTAAATAACATTCAAATCATAGGAATTCGCTGATATAGGAAGTTTGTTGCTTTGTGTAAAATGTCGTCATACTTAACATCAGTATATAAAAATATAGACTTTGACTCGTAGTTAGTTGTCGGGAAAGTTTTTAGCTATCTAGAATCGTTGGAATTAAAATTAGTAAAAATGGTTGCCTAACTCTAAGGCGTTAGACGTGAGAGCAGGGAAAACATTTGAAAATTATCAATTCTTATTATATCTAAACCATTTCCATGTGTATTTAAAAAAATCCGAGTTCTATATATCAGATGTGGTCCACCTTGGATGACCTCATCAATCCATAGCCCGGATTGCACTCTTTTGGCATTCGGGTTTGATTCCCCAAGAGATGAAACAACCCTAATAAAAAATAATCCATAACATCTCGGATCTAGTAGTAGACCATCTCTCTTGAATTTCTATTGGTAAGTGGTTCTTGGCACTACCCAGTCTCGAAGCCAAAAATATAACTAAACTACTCGGGTCATCTGTACAACTATCAATTATGCCTAGGATAATTTTTCAAAATTGAGATGCCGAAGAATATTTAAATAAATCACTCAATATTGGATAAGATAGTAAACAACAAACTAATAATCTTTCTTATTTGTTTATTTGTTTTTAATAGTTTTCTTTATACAATAAAAATAAATATGATCCGAATGTGTTAGTTTTTATTTTGACCTCCAGTCACCGCTGTTTTCCAACGGACAGATCCAATAATCACAACATTTTAACAATTACACTTATGATATAATGTTGGAAAATATTGTAATATTGTTGCTATCACTGAAAGGAGAGACAAATGGGAACTGGGTTATACTCACCCATTAATAACTATTCAATACCCTGAAGAAGGAGAGAAAAAAGTTTCCGAAACGTTGGAAATTGAATTGAATAAAATTTAAATAATTTATGGATGCCTTTCATTATAACCTACTTATAATTATTATATTAAGATCAGAGGTACCTACTGCTTATATAAAAAAGTAATTAAAATAAAAAAGTTGTGAGCCTCATCCGGATAAGCTCACGTTGGAAGTGAAACTTCTGTAGCCATAGAAGTTATTTGTATATAAACGACCAAAAATTGTATCTCCCTTAAAAAATAACACTCCATAAATACTGTCTATTATTCATAATTGGATAAGTCAATTATTTTATTGATATATTAAATATTGAAACTTTGAAATTCGTAATTTATGGACGGCCAGGTGAGACTCATGGCTTCAAATGAAGAAAAGTAAAGTGTTATTTTGTCTCTAAAAAATATACATATATACATTTATATTCGTTATATATATGTAGGTATATGTTTATGTGCATCAAGCGGAGGGCAACCTCATTGATTTCTCTTTATAATACTGTTAGATCTCATTACAATGGCCGTCTCGCGTTTGCCACTTATTCATCATTCTATATATGTTCTTCCTCATTCATCTCGTGATGTTTTGATCTCTTTCATTTAAGAAATCAGCTCTGATTGCCCCCTCAACAAATAGGAAGTGATTCATGTCTTAGAATTAGACTTACCGAAATTTCTTCTCCTCATCCCTGCCCTCTGTTCGAAATTACCTAATGATCCACAAAATTGACTAATTATCTCGTCTAGACATGATATAATGAAGAGGATCAAGATGCAACCGTGATTCTCAGAAAGGCGTTTCGTAAGAAAATATCCATAAAGCCACGAAGTTGGGATTAGAGTGGATTGGTGAGAGGGAAAAACAGATTCATCAACATGTCCAGAGTGGAGATTTACATTTTAGCATTTTATTTATTCAGCCAACAGCCTTGCTATGTTCAATATACCGGTTCTTGCACGAGTACTCAGGTTCTAAGCGACAGTAACACGATTACTTCTTGTAGAATTTACTCGTAAGGTACTACGAATTCATGTCTTTTATAGAAGGATATAAAGATTTATTTGTGTTTGTCTAAAATTTATTAAAATTCAAAATTGAAGGAAACAATAAAAGAGTGTTTCTTCTGCTAGAATTATAATTTTTAGTCGTTATAAATAAATTTAAAATTTATAATTCCAGGAGAAGACACACTCTTTTATTGTCTCCTTCAATTTATAAAAATTCTGCTACCCTCGGCAAAAAAACTTTCAATTTAAAATTCAAAATGTTAATTGGACGACAAAGTGAAACTTTTTTAGTACGCTCTTTGGAGCTTCGGTGAATTATTAATTTTAAATGATATGAAAAGGTCGTTCCTAGAATAATACTAGAAATTAAGAATTTAATCCAATTGTCGTCTGAAACAGGTCTGGACTTGTATTTCGAATCCTTGCAATGAAAGAATCGCTCAACTATTAAATAACAAAAAATAGAGAACTTATTTACGCTAGAAACGCCCTTAAAGTAATTAATAATAAACTTAAATATAAAATAAATTGTTCATTTATGCCTATATTATAAATATGGTACATCGTCTTAAAATCTCAATAAGACCATTCAAAGAATAAAGCTTTCTGTATTTTTAGTTAAGTTCTAAATCTAGAAAGACCAAAATCTAATCAGTTATCCGCATTGAAAATATAAAAAAACGAACTTTCTACGACTTTTTGTTCTTAATTTATTGTTGAATCCAGAGACAGAAGCAGAAAAAAATCATAGTTGAAAATGAATATCAAAACATCGTTTCTGGAATAAAAGAAATTAAGAAATTAATCTCTAATAGTCTGAAACAGATCTGGACGAGTATTTGGTATCTGTGCAATGCCTTAGCTCTAAAGGAAAAGAGGTCATTCTAAGCCGTGGTCTATTAAGTCAATTTTTTTGATCAGATTGAAATTAAAAAATCGCTCAATCGCATATTTATTAAATAACAAAAAAGTAAAATTATTTTCATTAGAGACGCCCTTATAAGTAATTAATAATAAACTTAAATATAAATTGTTCATTTACGCCTATATTAAAAATACATCACCTTAAAATCTCAATAAAATCATTCAGCATTTTTGAACCAAAAGTTCTAAAGATAGAAAGCCCAAAATCTAATCAGTTCTCCGCATTGGAAATTAAAATATTTTAGCATAAGAACTTTCTACAATATAGTTCATAAGCTACTATGATTTTTCTCCACTTTCCAAACATTTTTAAACATAATGAATAAAATAGAATTTAAAAAATTTTGCCTACCTAGTAAATACAATTAAAAAATCTGTGAGCCTCATCCACATAACCTGACGGGGGAAGTGAAATTTTAATTTTAAAACCCACTAATAGCCCATGACAAATAAAATTTATTAAATCAAAGAAATTTAAATTGTACTTTTAAAACCCACTAAAATTTATTATAATTAGGAAAATTTAAATTATTATTTTGGGTGAACGAAGGGATTGATTGGGAGAGAATAATGGAATTGAAATAATTATCGGAAAAGAGGTTTTTTTTATTTAATTAGTTTTTTCCTCTTATTAAAATCAAGGACTAAAAGATGATCAAGGACACTCGATGGTGGAGAAGTAATCTCCGGAATCGAAGTTCAAAAACAATGTATGCATAAATTCATATAAATTAATTGGTTTATTAAAATTATTATTTTGGGATTGGTGATAGTAGATTGATTAATATGGAATTGGAATAATTATAGGAAAAGAGGTTTTTTATTTAATTACTTTTTTCCTCTTATTAAAAACAAGGACTAAAAAGATGATCAAGGACAGTCGATCGTGGAGAAGTAATCTCCGTAGTCGAAGCTCAAATAAAATGTATACATTAATTCATGTAAAATAATTGGTTTAATAAAATTAAAAAAAAATATTATTTTAAAATCAGGGTTGTCTTTTATTTCCCCTCTATTAGGTCATTTCCCCTATATTGTAACAAAAAAATTCAAACAAATACGTCTCTAAAGAAATTTCACTTCAAAAAAAATTCGAGAGCTTTATGAAATGTTTTTTTTTTTTTTTATTTAGTGAAAGTGGTGTACGTTGTTGGTGAAACATGATATTAATTAATAAAGTAAAGGGAGTGTAGTTTCACAGTGAATGAAATAAAACTCACAGATGTTTATACAAACTCAATTTATTTCGCATTACTAATCCATCATCAGGAGTTTACAGATTAAAAAAGTTTTTAATATGATGGACTAATAATCCGAAATATATCGAGTTTGTATAAATCTCTTTGAGTTTTATTTCATTCACTGTGAAACTACACTCCTTTTACTTTATTAATTTATGAAATGTTAGTTTTTAATTATAATTTGACTCAAAAACACGATCGAAAAGATTTAAACATTTTGAAGTGTTAGATGAAAATATCTTCCAAGAATTAACCCTTTCAGTCTACAAAGGGACCATTATAAAATATGAGCATACTTTTTTGTTATTATTGCTGTCAATTTAAGTGAAACAAACAGTTTAATTGTTGGCGATTTAGTCCGGAAACCAAGGCACGCATCATTTCTTTTCGAGGTCTTCCTTCACTTGTGCAGATTGGCCAACAAGGGTTCTTTTATGAATGACAAACGAACCCTGGGCACGGCGCCTCACACAGACCCCCCCTGGTCCTTTATGTCTTCTCTGTCTCTGTTTTGGCTAGCCAATCAACCAGACAACTGTTTGTCCATCGACTTATAACTGTACCTCCACTTAAACAAGGCGACATCCATTTGCAATAATGGTAATATTATTGGGTGTAGGCTGAGGTATTTTCCAGGCATTCCTAAGGGAATTAGTCACTGTTTGGCTGCTTGCTTACTCTCTGTGATTGAGATAACAAACCTATTGCAAGAACGAGCGAGGCTTCGTGCTTATCAGTTTGCCTGGCCCTGTCTGGAAATTCTCACAGACTTTGTCCGTTCATATCGCTTTCGAAATACCAAAACAACCACCATACACAATTTCAATTTCAATTTATTATCACTTAGACCAGGGGTTCCTAAATTTTTCCGAGTCGGGGCCCCGCCTTTTTTAACTTAAAATTTTTCCATAGCGCCCTATTATTATTATTTGTTTTTATGTCAAAATTGATAAAAACAATGAAAAAAAATTAAATAAATAAAAATAAAAAGAATGAATACAATAAAAAAAAAGCTGATGTGTTGTGATGTTGGCATCCACTTGACTTTACCATACAACCGGGCCCCTCACTTATATTTAATATTTAATATGATGTATACAAAATTTGGTTGAGTTTGGAACAAGAGCCTAGATTTACATTTTTTGACCCTATACCCCCCCACTTTTGGGCTGTTAGTTTTTGCATTTTTAGACTTCTGGGGACCCACTGATTATGTATCCAAAATTTGGTTTAGTTTGCTCAATTGGCCTAGATTTTTAATTTTTAACCCCCCCCCCCCTCTACCCCCATTAATTTTGAGTCGATACGCACCAAAATCGAATGAGCTCTTAATGTCAATGGACCAAAACTACGTGTGAAATTTGATTTCGATATCCCCACTAGTTTTTGAGCTAGCTCGTCCACAAAAATTTGGTAACGCACAGAATAACTAACAGACAGATCACGGACAGACTATCATGCCATGGTTTCCCTCTATTTTTTGAATCAAAATAGTTTCAGCCGTTTTTGAGATATTTCGAAAAAAAGAAGGAAAAAAAACACTTTTTTCATGCTCGATTACAATACTTGACCATACCCTGTATGGTAAAGTAAAAAAAAAAAAAATGAGTTATTATTTATTTATTTATTTATTTTATTTATTTATTTGTCGTGTACAAGAGGCATTTTACGCCAAATCGGACGGTTTGAAAAATTTTAATTTTTGATTTCTTTCATTTTTTGACATTAGTACCCATCAAAAAACTCTTCCTGGTAAATTTTGAAATTTTTTTGATCGCCGGTTTCAAAGATATCAAATTTCTGTTTTTCATTCATAGCTTTTAGAAATTTTAAGACCGAGTTGATTGATAGTCGTCCTATGATAATTACTTTTTTTCGATTTTTGAAAATTTCGAAAAAATTTTATTCGCTATTAACCATTATTAAAACCACTTTTTGGTATGAAGTTCTCTTTTTTTTTAGTTATTTTGAATTGATTTTTATCGTTAACATGTGTTTAAAATAAATAATTAGTATTTTAGTTTGTTGAAAAAAATTCAAAAATCGAAAATCGAAAAAAAATGTAATTATCATAGGACCACTATCAACACGGTCTTCAAATTTGTAGAATGAATACAAGTTTAAAATAAAAATTACCAAAAAAATCGAAGAGTACATACAGTTTCAAATACAAGATTAAAATATTCAAGCTCAAAAATTGCATATAAAAACACTGAATAATCTTTTTGTATTTTTTTTTTAAATTTGAATATTGCATATAAAAACACTGAATAATCGTTTTGTATTTTTTTTAATTTGAATTTGGACCATTTTTGGAGAAGTTATGAGCACAAAACCGAAATTCGATATCTTTTAAACCGGTGATCAAAAAATTTCAAAATTTACCAGGAAGAGTTTTTTGATGGATACTAAAAAATGTCAAAAAATGAAGGAAATCAAAAATTAAAATTTTTCAAACTGTCCGATTTGGAGTAGAATTCTCCCCATAAATATTAAACCGATTGAAATAAATGAAGGGGGTATAAATTAGGAGTGTCGCGATGATTTCAAATAAATGAGATGTGAAAGTCGTGAGGTGAACACACGAATTGATTTTTTTTACTTTACCAGACAGGGTATGGTCAAGTATTGTAATCATGAAAAAAGTGATTTTTTTTTTGATTTTTTTTCAAAATTTCTCAAAAACCGCTGAAACTATTTTGATTAAAAAATGTGGGCGAAACCATGGCATTTCGGTCTACAAAAAAGCCCTAATAAGTGAACATCAAAAAAATTATATTTTTCGAGATAATAATTATTTTGTCAAAATGTCTGTTAGTCTGTAAGTCTGTGCGTTACCAAATTTTTGTGGACGAGCTAGCTCAAAAACTAGTTTGAATTTCAAAACCAAATGTCACACGTAGCTTTGGTGCATTGAGATTAAGATCTCATTAGATTTTGATGCATATTGAGACACAATTGAAGGGGAGAGGGGGGGGTTAAAATTTAAATTTATAATATTTTCAAACTAAAAAAAAAAAAATGAAATATACTATAAAATGAACCTATAATAACGAAAATATTTTATTGTCTTGGGCCAAAATTAGGGGAGGGGGGGGGCAAAAAATAAAACTAGGCCATTTGAGCAAACTCAACCAAATTTTGAATACATAATCACTGTGTCGCCAGAACACTAAAAATGCAAAAACTAATCTCCAAAAATAGGGGGAGGGGCAAAAAATGAAAATCTAGGCCCTTATATCACACTCAACCAGAAGTGGATGGCCACATCAGAACTTGTCAATCTATTTTTTTTTTTGCTGATCAAAAATTTTTCAAATTATATTTTTTTTTTTTACTTTTCAAAAGCTGACACATTAAAAGAGGTAAAAAAATGCAGGCTCATTATAAAATTCAATCCCTTATGGTGGTCTCTCTCTCTGTCTCATTTTTTTTCTTTACACCTAAAACGAATCGGTTGATGAACTTGAGGAGCGCCAACCGCCTCGACGCCAAGAGACCAGCCACTATCAAAAGTACATTCTCTATATCTAAAGGCTTTCTTTCCTCTCCCTCTAATGTGTAATGTGTGTCGGTATGTGTGTGAATGCAACCAGAGAATCGACCTTGATGATCGCTCCACTGCATATGCACTGCCTGGACTACAAGCTACAACGCTACAGCCGCCACTTAGGGCCGACAACTTTATAACAACGTCCTCCAAGTTACCTATTCATCGTTCCGATTAGTGGAAGCAGAAAGAAAAAAAAAGAAAGGGTCCAGGAAAAGAAATATATTTCTATCTATCTCTGTATCTGCTGCTTAGCCGGTCGACCGGCCTCAGGGGCTTAGCCAAGCAAGTTGCAGGGCAGGAATACAATACAAGGACATGGGTATTGGAAAAGTCAGAGGTCAGATCGGGGATAAGCAAACTGCAAACAAATATTACTTACCATCGGGATTGCAAAAATGTAATTAATTTACTTAGAAATAAATAAATAACTGCCAGACCGAGCATTGCTCGGAAATTTTTTGCGTCTCTTAAAAGCTCTATATTACAGGCATCATTCCACGCCAAATTGTATGTTTTGAAAAATTTTAATTTTTGATTTCCTTCATTTTTTGACATTTTTTTAGTACTCATCAAAAAACGCTTCCTGGTAAATTTTGAAATTTTTTTGATCACCGGTTTAAAATATATAGAATTTCGTTTATTTGCTCATAACTTCTTCAAAAATTGTCCAAATTCAAAATTTTTTACATACTTTTTAGAAAAAAAAATAGAAAAAAAATATTTTAAGTGTTGTTTTTAATGTGATTTTTGAGTTTGAAAATTTTAATCTAGTTTTTTAAACTGTATGGTATATATATGTCTTCGATTTTTTTGATAATATTTTATTTTAAACTTCTATTCATTCTACAAATTTTAAGACCGCGTTAAAAGCGGTCCTATGTTAATTACTATTTTTTTTTCGATTTTTGTAAATTTCAGAAAAATTTATTCGCTATTAATCATTATTAAATCCACTTTTTGATATTCACTTGTCTTTTTTTAGTAATTTGGAATTACATTTGTATCGTTAACAGGTGTTTAAAATGAATAATTAGTATTTTAGTTTGTTGAAAGAAAATCAAAATCGAAAAAAATAGTACTTATCATAGGACTACTATCAAAACCGTCTTAAAATTTGTAGAATGAATAGAAGTTGAAAATAAAAAATTATCAAAAAATCGAAGAGTAAGTACATAGAGTTTCAAGAACAAGATTTGAATTTTCAAACTCAAAAATCGCATATAAAAACTAACTTCTAAGAAGGATGTAAAAAAAATTAAAAAAAAAAAATGAATTCGAACCATTTTTGAAGAAGTTATGAGCGAAAAACCGAAATACCGAAATTCGGTATCTTTTAAACCAGTGTTCAAAAAATTTCAAAATTTACTAGAAAGAGATTTTTGATGGGTACTAAAAAATGTCAAAAAATCAAGGAAATCAAAAATTAAAATTTTTCATTCGGTCCGATTTGGCGTGGAATTAGTAATGCCTCATTAATATTATTTTTAATTTTTCAATTCAGGTAAAAAGGTCGAATTTAATTTAAATAAAATTTTACCAACAATTTATCGTCAACAATTTTTTTTTTAAGGGTTAGTGCCGGTTCAAGGTGAAACATTTTTAAATAATAAGAGTAAGTAAAATTGCAAGGTAGCGGTTTCACAAAAATAAAACAAATATATGTTTTGAATTTTATCTCGATATATAGGCGGTGTATATATTTCGGGTTACAAGCCCGTCATCAGGAGTTAACATATGCGAGTTTCTTTTTGGACGTTTAATAAATCATCCCCAAAGCTTACATTTTCGTGGCCAGTTGGCGCTAAAGTCGTGACGCACGGTCCCTATACCTACTATAATTTTACAATTTTTAGTTAGCACACCCTATTTATTGTGTCTTTAACCCTCAATTAATTCAAACTGTATTGCAGAACGATATATTAATTTAGCATTAAGAATTCCTAACTACAATAAAACACTTTCACTTCAAGTGTTATGTATATATGTATATTAATATAGTTGCCTCAGGCGGTTCTCTTTCTAGAACTCCACCTTCTAGATATCCAAATATTTTAATTACCATTTTACATAGTAGCTCAGCTATACGAATGATTAGTGGGTCGTATTTATAAAAATTTTCAATTATTCTTAATAAAAATGCCTAAAACGTTAAAAACATCATTTCTTTTCTTTTTGTCTGCTGTACGTATGTTTGAATTCCTATATTCATGATAAAAGTAGCTCGTCTAAAGTTTGTTCCGGACCATAAATGTACGCCTTGAAAACGAAGAAATTATTAATTATTTAAAATAAATAAATTAATTAAATATATTTTACTTGATGCGCTAGTGGGGCAAGTGAAGCCTGTCTGCCGGGAGATCCTACTATTGAATTCACCCATAAATTTTAAATTTTTTTATCATTGTGTTATAAAGATGTCTGAACATGGAGAAAAATCATTTTCAACTATTAAGTGGATATTGATGAGGCAGTCCAAAAAAAGAAGAAGATAATTTACACTATCTTTTTATTCATAAAACCGACGTTTCGGAGGCTATTCCCTCCTTCTTCAGGGTTTTGAAAAGTCAGTGAAGGAAATCCAATGCGGCATTCCCCTCTGTCTTCAACTATTATTTTTTTTCTCCCTCTGGGTCTGGATTCAAATACCCACTATAACTTAAGAACGAAAAGACATAGAAAGTTCGTTTTGTCCTAAAATATGTGTATTTTCAATGCGGATAACTGATTAGATTTTGGTCTTTCTAGCTTTAGAACTTGTGAATCAAAAATATAGAAAACTTCATTCTTTGAATGGTCTTATCGAGATATTAAGGCGATGTATATGTTGCAATAAAAACCCGTTTTTTATTAAGAACGGGTTCTTATTAGTTAAAACGCGTTTCACTGAATACCTTTGTGGCAACTAGAGTTTACTGATGTTGATTGAGTTTGGTTCAAAGATTTAGAATGTTCATTTTTGATCTTCCGCCTCATTTTGAGTGTTTATTTTCAAAAAAATTTTAAACAAAAATGTCAAAAATTATCGTGTAGAGGATGTAATTTTTGACATTTTTGTTTAAAAAATTTTGAAAATAAACACTCAAAATGAGGCGGAAGATCAAAAATGAAGATTCTAGACCTTTGAACCAAACTCAACCAAGATCAGAAAACTCTAGTTGCCACAAAGGTATTCAGTGAAATGCGTTTTAACTAGTAAGAACCCGTTTTTATTAAAAACTGCAACATATATATATTAATATTTATAATACAGGCATAACTTCAACATATATATATATATTAATATTTATAATACAGGCATAAATGAACAAATTATTTTATATTTAAGTTTAATATTAATTACTTTAAGGGCGTTTCTAGAGTAAATAAGTTCCCCTCTTTTTTGTTAGTTAATAGGTGAGCGATTTTTTCATTGCAAGAATTCGAAATACAAGTCCAGACCTGTTTCAGACGACTAATAGATTAATTTCTTAATTTTTGTCTTGAAAAAGTTTCATTTTTTTTTCTTCAATTTTCTAGATTAAATACTAAAAACAAATTTATCTTCAGTTTTTCTTTAGATCTATTATTTGCACTGTAATTGATTTCAATGTAAAAATAGACAACGAATCGAAATTAGATTCAAAGTGCAAACACTTTGCAAATTCAGCTTCCACCACGTGAAATTGTCTAGTAAGCGAATTGAAATAATCTTTAGACATTAAGACATTATCGCAAACCAACTTTTTTTTTCAATGTCCTGCGTTTAATTTTATCGAATTATTTCCCTGGAGGCCTTCGCATTATATATATATATACTTACTATTGGTTGCGGTTAAATTAGAAATAAATCGAACTAATTCTATCGTCAAATTAGGTCAAATAAACCAATTGATGGATTTATTGGTTGACCAGAAAGCCGTGTGCCTCGTTGAAGATCGTGATTGTCGCGTAAATGAGGCTTTTAGGGGATTATTTGCCTCATTTCATTTCTACATTCCATAGGATTAGTCAGGGGAATAATAATTGTATTCGCCTTGGAAATATATTTTTTGAGACTTATAGATCCATTAAGACAATTATTACTTTCACTTTTCTAATACAAAGTAGCATAGGTTTCCGGCGCCCGGGGTAGATCCTAAATTTGCCGCCCCTCTCCCCCTACAAAATATTATTATAAATATAAAATTTTCTAGAGCGAGGTAAATTAATTTTAAGCTGGAATTGAATTTTTTTCTCGAAAATTTAAAATTCTTATGAACTAGAAAACAAAATTTAATTCCAGTTGTGTACGTGTTGTTTAAAGATAAGAGCTTATGGAGAGTAGTGGGGTATATACTTTGTGCAATATACTTAGTGTGGCCCTTATTTATATAGGTATGGGTAAAAATAAATTTCTCAAATTTTAGGAGTTCCGGGCGGTATTTTGTTCCAATAGATCTAAAAGTAATTCCTACCAAATTTTAGGTAAATCGAACATCATTTACCCGTGCCTGTTGAGGACTAAATTTCGAAAATATATAAAATGCCAATTTTATTTTTTTACGTCTATATAAAATATAATTATAATTATACGAACATGAATTTAGGTCATTTATCATAGATTTTAATAGATATGTTTATAGTGCATTTAGGAGGGTCTTGTCCCCTCGGGAGTCGAACCCAAGCACTAGTAAGCTTTCCGGGCAACTGATTTTAAGAAAAAATTCAATCTTTCTTTCTCAAATAGACACTCATTTATTTACATATAATTATAATGTTTACTGGGGCACGAAATTATTACAATATAAGTAGCAAGCCAGTATAATTGCCACCGGAACCAATATGGAACACTTACTAGGTGTTTAAGGTGTACAAGTTGCTACAGGTATCGAAATGGCTTCAGTGGCTTATGAAAATTTGGATAATTGTGAATTAAACGGAAAAACGAAATACATAATATATTATTTTTCGCCCAACAACGATCTCAGCCAAATTTTAGCCTAATTAAATAATATTTAGACGTGTCGCTCGTAGCCTATTTTTCAAAAGTCTAGAATTAGGTTGTTTTTTTTTATAGAATTTTAAATTTATCAACTGAAAGTAATGGAAGGCACCCCAGGGGTAGTGAAGAAAGAAAAAACTATCAGATATCCAAATAAGGTATAATTTATTGGTTTTTCATTCCCTTCATTCTTTTCAAACCGACTTTTCGGAGGATTTTTTCCTCCTTCTTCAGGTTCTACGAGGATAAGTCAAAAATTACTTACACTTGTCGTTCTACAACTTTATTAAACTAAGATAGGTGTACAACAGATACATTATTTTAGGATATAGTCTCCATCTTTAGTAATGCACTTGGTCCAGCGAGCCACAAACTTCCGGATGCCTTCCTGGTAGAAAGTTTTCGGTTGGTCATGAAGCCACTTTTGCACGGCATCCCGAACGTCCATGTCTGAGGCAAATCGACGACCTCTCAAAGCTTCTTTGAGCGGTCCAAAAAGAAGAAAGTCTGAGGGAGCGAGATCTGGGTTGTAGGGAGCGTGTTCCAGGGTCTCAAAGCGTCTCAAAGTTTTGTGTTACGGTTGTTCGGCCACTTTTAAACATTTCGATCCAAAAAAAAAACGCTTTTACGAGATAAAGCACTTTCCCCGTATTGTGACAAAAGTCTCCGGTGAATTTCAGCACCTTTCATACCCTCTGATCACTCCTCGTTGCTCCTCTTTGGTGCAATCTAATAGCGGAGCTGACATACTTATGCTGTTGAAGCTAGACGACAACTGACGCGATCGTGATTAAATTCCGCACACGTGACCACAGACGCGCCAACCCAACGCATGTGCATGCGGCCGCCTATATTAGTTTTATAAAGTTGTAGAACGAAAAGTGTAGGTAATTTTTGACTTATCCTCCTCGTACAAACTAATATTACAAAATTATAAAAAAAAACTACCACTGGGCTGCCTTCCATTACTTTCAGTTGAAAATTCTATCAGTCCGTCTCTCTCCAGAGAAAATTTCGTGCAAATATTTTAAATTTATTTCCATCTTTTGAGCATTAGATAATGTTACAAAATTAATTTTCACTTGGTTTTTAAGTATGGAAATTGTAGCTACTGTGCAAAGTATTGTTGTGGACATTTTCAGCTACATTGTTTTTGTAGAGTTGGATCTCATCTTGTTTCCTTAATATTAATTTAACAATAAAGATTTCGCCCGCCCTAGCAAATTACCGCCAGGTGCAGGTGCCCCCATTTGTCCCTACGCTAAGCCACTGTACAAAATGGAAGTACGTATACAATAGCTTGAAAAAATTTGAATTTAAATATTCACCGGAAATTCGTTTTAATATCCCCAGAAATCAAAATAATTATTTGAGCCAGTGCCGTAACTAGCCAAGTGCACCCGTAAAGCGCCTTAGCCTAGCTCCCGAAATAAAAATTTAAAATGGTAAAAAATTAAATGCTTAATACTGAATACTATCAATATTAAAGTTAAATTATACAAAAAACATTTTACACTACTCTTTTTATTAATACTATTAATAAAATTACGATCCAAAACGTCAATTAGTAAAAATTCACTAGAATATCAAATATAATTAATTTTCTAATCTATTCAGCATTGGTGATTGTGTACTCCGGAAGAGTATTCAGTATCATAAATATAAACACCGATGAAAGTATCAACAAGAAAATATTTATTTATTTGATTTTTTTTATCTTAAATAAATGCGGGATAAGAGAAAGTCGAGCGATAGGCATACCAATTAATTATACAAATAGATTAAATAATATGTTTTCCTATGAATGTCAGTGACAATAGAAAAGGGTTTTTGGCAATAACTGTACATTCCAGATTTCATCTAAGCAGTAGGTAGAGTCTAGACAAACGTAGTGCCCCCCCCCCCCAACGTCTAAAAGTTTGGCTATACCTGTATTATACAGTGCTTAGAGTGGTTTATTTCAAAAGTTTCTAAAAAAACTGTTAAACCATCAAAACTTCAATCAATCTGTAAATCTTTTAAATATATTTTACTTTATGGTCAAGTATTGAATAATTGTGTATGGAAAAAGTGTTGTTTTTTTTTTGCTTCATTTTATCTCAAAAACAGCTCAAACTATTTTGATTTAAAAAATTGGGCGAAACCATGGTGTTTCGGTCTACAAAAAGCCTAATAAGTGAACATCGAAAAAATTATATTTTTTGAGATATTAACTGTTTTGTCAAAATGTTTGTTAGTACTTATGTTACCAAATTTTTGTGGACGCTCTAGGTCAAAAACTAATGTAAATATCAAAACGAAATTTTACAAGTAGTTTTGGTCCTTTGAGATAAAGAGTTGATTATATTTTGGTTGAAATCGAACCCAAAATTAAGGGGTGCGAGAGGAGTTTAAAAAATTAAAATTCTAAGAATTTCAACTAAATAAAAAATCAAGAAAAATGAAATATTCTATAAAATGAACCTATAATAACTAAAAGATTATTATTTTTTACTTGGGGCCAAAATTAGAGAGGGGAGGTTCAAAAAATTGAACTATCAATTTAAATGTTAAATAAAAGGATTATTTTTCAGCATTTTTTAATTTTAAATCGTGTTTTTTTTTTTTAATTTATCCAAATATTTCGGAAATTTTTACAATATTCTTTCTTCAGTGGACCTCACCCAAAAAATCACCGTATTTGCTAAGTATTCAAAATTCGAACGCAGCGCCATAGAGACATTTGATTTCTTCATTTTTAATTCTGCCGTCAAAAAACTCTAACAATAACAATTTTTAATTTATTTTTTAGGCTTTAACAGACAAGTTAATTACACACACAATGTGCTACACTATTTAAAATTAAAAAACTACTGAAAAATAAGCCTTTTATCTAACACCTATAAGAATCCTCAGCACCACCGTGAATTAAGATATCAATATAAAGTTCCAGACCCTTGAAAGTGACAAAAAAGGTGAGGAGGGAAAATTGTCTCTCTCTCCAGTCTGGACCAAACTCAATCAAATTTTGCATACATAATATGTGGGTTAAACTAAAAATGCAAAATCTAACCTCCCGAAATGGGGGGGAGGGTCAAAAAATGAAAATCTAGGCCCTTGGGTCAAACTCAATCAAATATTGTATACATAATCTGTGAAACTATGATTTTATTAAATATTGGATATAACAGAAGGGCAGAAGTATGGTAAAGTCATGTGGATGGCACATCAGTTTATTTTGAACCAATAACAATTTTTAAGGGTAGTATTTTTTGACATTTTCATTGTCCTTTTCTTATTTCTAATTGACTAATTTGATTTTCTCCCTCTGCCAATTGAAAAGAATTCAATGTTGCCCTTAGTAAGTACAATTGTACCCTAATATAACTGAAGCTTTGATCAATTCCGTGTTGAATGAGCTTACTTTTTTTTAACCCGTATATATAATAACTCCCCGCCTTTTAAAAAACTATTCAGGGATGGCCCGCACAATTCCGAATTAGGAACGTATGTCTTGACTTTTTATAAGGCCTCTGAACCCGCACCGGCGGAAATGATGGCCTGGATAATAATAATATTAATAATAAAAGATTAAGAGGCAAAGAAAAGGCAATCTGTGCAAAATTTAACGGCACTCTTTTGATAGGCGATTTGCGCGAATAATTGCTAAACAGATTAACACCTGCAAATGAACAATGCACGAGCGTTGACCTGATAGGAAGATTGGCAAGGACAGACAAGACGGACATTCGAGAACGACTAACGATTAAATCCGACAAATTATGAGACATTTTACCTTGGAATTAGAAAGAGGAGGCCTTTAGAGTGAAAGAGAAAGAGACAGATTGAAAATTTCCCTCTCTCTCGTCATTTTAAAGGAATTTTTACAAAATACAATCCTGGACATTAAGAGGGGGGGATTTAATCAATTATAACCTTCAAAGGAACTCAAGTGCATTCTGCTTGATGCAATTAAACAATCATAATATATATTTGCATACCAATTTTCAGCTCATTAGCTAAAAATATTCTAAAATGACAATTTATATTCTCGGGAATGGTTTTCAGGTAAAATACTAAAATTGAGTACATTTTAAATTATTCGCATACCAATTTTCAGCTCATTAACTAAAACCTTTCAAGATTGCCATTTTGTACTTTCAGAAAACGTTTTCAGGTAAAAAGCTAAAATTTGGTGCATTATAAGATATTTGCCAACCAATTTTCAGCTCATTAGCTAAAACTAAAATGACAATTTATATTCCAGGAAACGTTTCAGTTCAAAAAACTAATATTTATTACATTGTAAGATATTTGCTTACCAATTTTCAGTTCATTAAATAAAACCTTTCAAGATTGTCATTTTGTACTTTCAGAAAACGTTTTTTTCAGGTAAAAAGCTGAAATTTGGTGCATTGTAAGATATTTGCCAACCAATTTCCAGCTTTGTTAAGAGAGAATGGTGTGGGTTCTTGGTGAAACATTTTAAATAAACTAGGGAAAATTTTGTGTTAAAAACTTTAAAATTTAAAATATAAAACTACTAGGTAGGTTTTCAGCTCATTAACTAAAACTTTTCAAGATTAGCATTTTGTACTCTCAAGAAACGTTTTCCGTTAAAAAGCTATAATTTAATATTTAAAATATCCATGTTTTATAGAAATTCTGAATTTGATTTGAAAAAGTCTGATTTTGAATTTTTAAAATCCTGAATTTGATGTGAAAAATTCTGATTTTGATTTCTAAATTCCTGAATTTGAAGTTAAAAACCTATATATATAAAATATCTAAATGAATATCTTTTGAAATACAGCATAAGTTCATCCTTTGTCTGCTGAAAAAAAGAAACTCTATCGACAATCCATACCATTATTTCCACACCGTTCTTTATTATATTTCATTTCCGTTTTAGCGATTGAATTTAAAAAGTATATTACAAGTGGATAATTGAAAGGGGTGAACATTAGCTCAACATACATATTCTATTAAGGGGAGAGATTTGTCATTTCAAACTTAATTAATAATAGGTATTGTTAGAAACAAACTTTGCATTTCTATAAATCTATTTAAAAATATTTTGTCAAATTGTAAAATCTAAAATCATTTTTGAGATTCGCTATTCCTGCATGACACATACTCTTTAAAAAAAATTGTTTATAAATACAATAAAAACGTGTATAAATAATAAAGATACCATGTGGTGTTTCGGGGGTGGGTTAAGATTTACATAAACTTTCTCAGATGAAAAAAAAGAAAAGATCACATTCTGGCTTATAAACATCGAAATTTCTGCTTAAGACTTTTTGTTAAACAATGAAATTCAAATAAATCTAAATCTTTGATTTATTGATGTATTTTATTTAAATACTGAAGCGAGAATAAAAGGTCTAATAGATTATAAAACAGGATTGGTTCATCGTTAAATAAAAATAATTTATCTAGTCTTTTTTAGTTTATTATTATAACACTAGTTTTAGTGCTATAATAGGATTCATTTTAACATCGTTTTTAGGGTTTTTTCAAAGCCTACAATTAATTAAATATTTAGTCTCCATTCTTATTAAATAAATAAAAGGTAGTGAGAAATCGGATTTTTTTTTTATAAAACGTTATTTTCTTTAAGCTACGTTTTGTCTCAACTTCATTGAATCCTCTTCAAGCTCTTTGGATCGACACGTTTTTCTTAGTACTTTATTTCTATATTTTGGAAAAGATTTTTATTTCTTAAATCTTAATCAAAATATAGACATGAAAAAGTAAATTTAATAAGCATGTTTATGAGAAGGGTTGTAGAAGTTTTAATAAAGTCCAGACGAAACATAGCTTAAAGCAAATAAGATGTTTTATTTAAGCCTAACTCGCACTTGGCCGGCTTATACTCTGCTTCTTTTGCCCATAATTAATATTACATCTAGTGGCTTCACTTTTTCATTCTTAGTCATGATTCTATTAGATATATTTATTTATTAGGTACGATTAGGAATTTTTTTATTTTAATAATTTTTGCTAGTACATACTCGTTAATATATCTATATCTCATGTTAATAATAAAAGTGAAGGAAAAAGGGAATTTTTTTCAAGACTCGGAACGCTGTTTGTAATTTCGATGAATTAGAAAAATAGTTTATTAAATGGTAATTTAAAACACACCTATTCGATTGATTATATAATAAGAAATTATTCAAAAAATTAAATTTTTCAATAATTTTCATTATTTAAATAGAGCTAAAACGTCCAAAATATAAACAGATCTCTGAATTGGAAATGCAAACATTTTAACATAAGAACGAACTTTCTACAACCTTTCAATTATCGTGGATATCTGAATCCAGATACACAAGTTCCAGACATTTTCCAACACACTGAGCAAATTTTTTTTTAAGTGTTTGATTGAATTCAATACTAGGAGCTCGATTTAAGAATTCCAATGAGTTAAAATCAAAGGAACCAAGAGAACATTATTGTATGATTCCAAACTTTTAACTTACAATATCGGCAATTTTTATAAGGTCTACCTCAGTAAAAGATTCCTCTATATATTGAATTCAAAACTAGGAGGACAGATTTTGCCTACCTCCCGGGCGTACTAAGTAAGAATAATGAAATTAAAGAAAAAATTGTACACTTTTATAAAGCTTGTATCTTAATATACTCTTGAATAATCTTAGCCTGAATCAAAAATCGATAGTTCAATGTTATTTAGATGGGCAAATTACATCGCTGTGGGGCACAGATTAAAATTGAGATAGAGACTTGAAAAGATGATATATATTTTTATTTATTTATTTCGAACCATATGAGCCTCTGTCCCTCAGAATTTTTACAGATTTTTAGCTATTATAATTTTGGGTCTATAATTTACTAACGATAAGATATAGCAGTATTATATCTAGCTGTAAATCCAAAATTATAATAGCTAGGTCGCTAATACTATACTGTAAGACATATTAAAAAACTAGCTATGATAATATGTACACACCTTTAGAAAAAATCTTAGTCTTGATACTATGACTGTTTAAAGTATCGCTTTAATTAAAGTATTAGGCTCGCAAGGAGGAAAAAATGGTTATATGGGTGATATAGTCTTGCTGAATTTATTTTGTATGCTTTCCCAAAATTTGAGAAAGATATATAGAAAGCGAAGGACCAGGTTTATATCAATTGTTTAGCTTAACAACGAGGTTGTAAGGCTCGCCGCGAATAGGTTGTAAATCTATTCTCCTAAACAATCAATATTAAATATATCTTCGATAGGGACTCTAGATTCTTTAACATACTATATATATATAACGGTTCCAACTCTTAAGCCCAAAATTAGTATCTCTAAGGATGGATGTCTAGGAATGAAATGAAAGATAAAGTTTTTCTTTAACAAAAACTATATTTAATGTAAAAAAAAATGAGTTGTAAAACAAAGAGAAAATGAACTTGATAAATAACTTAAAATTGTATATATATTTAGATATACATATATACAATTTATAAACATATTCTTAAATTTTTAGACATATAATATAGTATGTCTAATAGTATATCTATATAGTATGTCTAATTACAAATAAGTATGTTTTCCGTCCGTGTTAGACGACGGCCTCTCTCGTTGCGGAGAGATGAAATCTGTTCCTTTGTTCCCAGGTAACCACAATATCCTAAGAATATTCTAAGGATATTCTAAGGACATTTAAATCTTCTTAGAATATTCTGAGGATATTGTGTGTTACCTGGGTTTAGGAACCAAATGATGATAAATTATTTTGAATTGTACCCTAGGTGTACCAAAACTGCAGCAGTGTATAAACCTGCAGTATTTTGTTTTAGGAACCTTTCAGGGTATTGGTTGGATCTTTCATTGAAACTTCAGGCCAGTTTTTGATTGCTTGCTTATTTCAACTATGATTAACTTTTATTTAGTTACTAAACTAAATATTGATTGACTATAGAGGAAAAATATATAGTCTAATGAATATTACCAGCGTAAAATGTGGTAACGATATTGATCAAGATGTTTACTCGATGCCGTTGGGAATAAGAAGGAAGCAAAAATGTTATGTTAGAAGCGGCGTTAGTTCAAAAAGATGCAACCTAGAGACTAAACGGTTTTTTCTGAGGCCCAAAAATCCCTAGAGCCGAGAAAGAGTTTTGGGCTCTTTTTGAATTTTCTTCTTGTTTGATTATAGGTATTTAAGCAATGACGTATGTCTGAGGTCGCTGGGATTTTACTCTATATTACATAATTGTAATAATTATTTATAATTCCCGTAAGAATAAATGAAAGATGTGTGGTGTATACACCCATTTCTTATATTTTGCTATCCTAATATAATTAGATATAATGAAAAAAAAATAAGCGACAACATGTTTTTCCATTCAACGTCAAAAATGATTTCCTTCCAATATCATTAAATTTTTATTCAATTTTAAGATGCCATAAAGAAGTCAACAGGGGGTAGAGCGAAAGAGGGTGTTTTCTTATGGGGTGTTTCAACCGTTAAGCTCCCTTCATTGTATGAATAAAAATAAAAATCTCTCTCTTATCCCCCCCCCCCTCCTAAGCTTTTTTATTCAATAAAGGTGTTTCAAGGTGTATTGAATATATATATTATTTAAATGAATAAACTTGATGAAGTATAAGAAAATATCGGTAAAATTGTGAAGAGGAGGCAGCCACCCTGTAGGTGTGTCGTCGGAGTGTCGCGACGTCTCCAATTTGCCACTTGAGCGCACATCAAATCGAGAAAACAGACTTTGGAGCAACCCTTGTGGAACCTTAAATGAGCAGCCCTATGGTCGCCCTGCGTCATCATCCATCCCCCTTTGAAAAGGAAAAGGGGCCAGACAGACATGTGAGCGGGATGACGGCAACGCCAACGACGCCTCCTGGTCTTATTCAATTGAAACGCCTACGCGTTACACAGAGCTACAGGGTGGGCGAGACTTGCCTTTCTCCATTACCGGCTACCACCCCCGCAAACACACAGGCAGAGTACGCACACAAGCCCTCAGATCAATCAAAACTTGTACCATTGAGGATTGTTTTTTTATTTCTCATTATCTGTTGAGTTTTATTTTATTTTGTATTGAAATTCTAATCAAAATAAGTTCTTTTATTCCTTTCTCTATACATCTATCTATCTATATCTATATCTATACTTATTATCAGAGAGCGGATTTAGGTGGAGTAAAAAACTTCGTTTCGTGCAGTAAAAACTGTGTTTCGAGGAGAAACAAAAAAAAAATGAAAACTTATCATTAAAAAAAATTTAAAAACTTTATTAATCCGAAAATTTGTAAAATTTACAACAATTAGCGTTTCTATATTTATATCGATCATCCATAAAAATAAATAAATAAATAAATAGCTAGGTATCTTGACTACCTTGGAGCTATACTGATCCAAACGCAGAAAGAATCAAATTGAAAGTTTTCGCCGAGAGTAGCAGAATTTTTATATATTGAAGGAGACAATAAAAGAGTGTTGTCTTCTGCTGGAATTATAAATTTTATATTATATAAGAATAGTCCAGATTAATTTGCAGCAACGCTGACCTAATGCTGACGACAGGGGCGCTGATGCCCTCGGTATATTTGTGTTTTGAGTCCAGATAAGTCGAGGCAAATTTGAAATATAATAGTAATTTTAACTCGAATTTCGAAATGAAAGACTCCAATTGATTTTAAATTAAGAAACATTAAATATATTGATAATTATTCCCCCTCATCACCACTCAAAAATTAAATATTCAATTCGCTTTTCTTTGCGCACAGAAGAAGAAAAATCACATCTTATTTGATTTATATTTTATATATTATTTGTTTATTTTTTAATAATTTGCCACTTTTTTATAATTTTTTAAAAATCTAAATTTTGTTATTTTGATTTTTTAATTTTTACAAAATTGAACGACTTAAGACAAGCATGACCGAGTTTCTCATGGCAATACCGGATGGGGCAGCCTGTCATACAAACAACACCTGATCTCTTTTAAATATTTGGAGCCTTATATCGATTATCGATCCCAAATTTTAAAAAAATGATATAATATAATTCTCCTCCTCAAACGATCCCACTTATTTAAATAAATCTATTTCCACACAAAAAATATCACAATGCTGTAGATTATAGAAAAAAAAATACTTCCAGATTTATCTAGAGACTCATTTCTGTAGCTGTGTCAGGACGAAAATGAGGCGAAACTTTTAAGAGACTATGTATTTTCGGGAGGTTACAGGTATACATTTGGAGTGTGGTTTTTAAGAAGGAATAAAATTTTTGACCGAGACGCAGCCCGCCAGGGCACTAGCCGGAGGGTAGAGCTTCGAGGGCGTGCCGAAGGCACGCACGAAAAGCTCGTTTATTTATAACGAGACTATAGTTTAATTCCTGTGAATCCATTGTAATAGACTGATGAGGAGGGCAAAGCCCTCGAAACTATAGTCTCGTTATAAATAAATAAAATTTATAATTCCAGCAGAAGACACACTCTTTTATTGTCTCCTTCAGCAGAAAGAATCATTAAAATCGGTTCATAAACAAAGAAATTATGCATGAACTTACATAACAAAAAGTCCAATACCAATGAAATTTAAATGGGACCAATCGGAAACTATGCTGAACCCAATGCAAAAAAATCATCAAAATAGGTTCAGAATTGGCGAAGAAATCAGGTAACATAGATACAAAAAAAATTCAGTCGAATTGACAACCTCCTCTTTTTTGAAGTCGTTTAAAAATACGTTTATAAGTAGAATATGAACGTTCTACATCAACAGATATGATCGGGGCGAATTTGTAAGCTGCAATTTTTTCGGGATCCAATCGGAAATTAAAATTCGTCCCGACTTTCTTCAACATTGTCTCCGTTGAGGCCAATCCATGTTTTTATAAATACCTATTCTAGAAGGAGCCTTCAAAAATATTTTCTTCTCATTATTAACAAGCTTGTTTACTAAAGGAAAAGTTTCTCTAATTTTCTCAGCAACTCGATTGATTCCATGGCCAGACATGTAATATGTTGCATTAGGGTGGTTCTTATTTTACGACCATGAAAATTTTTTCTGGACACCCTCTCAAATTATGAGGTAGGATAAGACAATAATTCATACAAAATTTGGGATTGATCGGACAACTCTTTGAGGTGGCTCATCTCGTTTGAAAATTTGTAATTTTAAGAATTTCGCTCGATTCGGCTACTATATTTTGTTATACGTCGTTAAATTGAAACAAAGAATAAAAACATCGATGACAATGAAATTAGTAAACATTATTTTGTGAAATTAATATAAATTGATTAATTAATATATTTTTAATGATATTATAGCGTAGAATCGCTAAATTTCCAAATTTTCTTGATGTACGCCTAAGAGGTAGGCAAAGCGGACATCATATAGAATTCACTTGAATTTTTATTTTATTTTGCTCTATGTGTTTTAAAAATGACTGAATGACAAAGGTAGGGGCTGTATTTCACAAAATAGTGTTTACTAATTTCATTATCATCGATGTTTTTATTCTTTGTCGGCAGTCTCAGAGTGCAATCCAGGATTCTACACATCATTACTTCAAAACCCCCAAACTAGTCCTAACCCTCTGATAGTAGAGCTCTACCGGAATTGTCAACTCATCTTGCATCATACCATCATTTTTTCTCGCTGTTACTTTTATAAAAAAAAGGCAAAGAGGTTTTTTTTTATTTTATCAATTTTTTCCTCTTATTAAAAAACTCGGACTAAAAATATTAACGCAAGCTAGAAGATCAAGTACAGTCGATGGTGGGGAAGTAATCTCCGAAATCGAAGCCTAAACATTATTTCATATAAAAAAATTGCTTCAATAAAATTATTATTTATTTAATATTTAATTAGTTAGAACGCATTATTACTTTACCCCCTTCTGGAAAAAACCACCAAACTAGTCTAAACCCTCTGATAGGGGAATCTTACCGGGCTTGTCACCTCATCTTTCATCATACCATCATCTTTTCTCACTCTAACTTTCATAAAAAAAAAACAGGCTAAGAGGTTTTTTATTTCATCAATTTTTCCTCTTATTAAAAAACATTGACCAAAAATATATCGCAAGCAAGAAGGTGGTCGATGATCTCCGAAATCGAAGCTTCAAATACAATGTATATATTATTTCATGTAAAAAAAATTGTTTCAATAAAATTATTATTTATTTATTTAATTAAACTTATTTTCTATTGATGACGGAGTGGTAGAACTCAATACTGAATCAAAAAATGCAAAGTCAGCCCAAGGATAATGAAAAACCATAAATTCCGAATAAAAGAATTTATCAAAATGTCATTTTAATCCTCTTAAAAAATTCGTCGATTCGAAGGGATTTTGAAAACGTTTTCGTTATTTCTATTAATTTTAATATAATAAAATAATATTTTCTATTATTTCTTCTCTTTATATAAAATTAATCTTGAGTACAAAAATTTGTATGTCATTCAAAAATACCTATCTACCTATATAAATTTCTTTATTATCATTTCTATTTCAATATAACATATCTAGGTATAATCTATATATGGTGATATATTTGTGTTTGGGACACAAAAGGCGCTTTAAAAATCTCAACTAAAAACCTGAAAAAAGCTGCCTTCAAATCGAGTGCAGCTGCATTCTCATCAAGGCCGAATCCTTTCCGCAAATGACAAATGCATACACAATTATTAGAAGGAATTTTAATCACCTATTCAAGTGTTTAGACATTATTCTGTCCTATACTCGTATTTACATCTATATACCGTATGTATGAATGTAAGTGACCTAGGTTTAGAGACTTTATTAATCATAATAGGGAATCGGAAGAAAAAGCGAAAACTCTATTCAAATCTCGGTGTATGATTTCCGCAAATCTTAGTTATATCGACATTTATTTGACAGAGTTGTAGTTTATGAATACAAACTTGTTTGCCAAATTTCAGCTCGTTAGCTTTTTGATATCAGTCCAATATGACAATTTGGGTTTTTTTATTGACTTTCTGCATTGTTGAATAGGAAGTCCTAAAGCAGACTAAGCCTGCCCGCCGGGCGGTCCTATTGTTGAATTCACTAGATAAAATTTATTTTTCTTTCTCATTATGTTGAATAATGACGGGACCTTGGAGGAAAATCATTTTTAATCATGATTTTGTCTGTCTGTCTGTGATTCTAGATTCAGTAACCAGGATAACTTACAAAGAGTCGTAAAATGTTCATTCTTGAACTAAAATGCTTGTATTCCCAATACCGGAAACTGATTAGATTTTGGGCTTTCCAACTTTAGAGCTTCTCGTTGAAAAATGCAGAAAACATTTTTCTGAATGATTTTATTGAGATGTGAAGCCGGTGTATTTACATATAATATAGTCATAAATGAACAGTTTATTTTAAATTTGTTTATTATTAATTAGAAGGAGACAATAAAAGAATGTATCTTCTACTGGAAATATAAATTTTCAATTTATTTATAACGAGATTATAGTTTCCAGGGTTTTCCTCTTCATCAGTCTATTACAATTGATTCACAGGAATTAATGTTTAAAAGTGAGATTTACATTTATTACAGATAACTTAAAATGGGTGTTCAAGGGATCATCCTTAAAAACAATCGCAGATTAAGCAATCAAAACGTAGTAGTAATATTAATGTAATAGACTGATGAAGAAGGCAAAGCCCTCGAAACTATAGTCTCTTTATAAATAAATTTAAAAAAATTCCAGTAGAAGACACACTCTTTTATTGTCTCCTTCAATTTATAAAAATTCTGCTACTCTCGGCAAACAGAAACTTTCAATTTGTTTATTATTAATTACACTATAATGGTTGGAAAATTGAGGTGTTTCAGGATGTTAATAGAGGTGAAGTAATAATAGGATTGAATAAAAGAATTCAATTTTATGTGTTTCCAAACACATAACATTGAATTCTTTTATTCAATCCTACTATTACTCAAATTTTCCAACCATTATTAATATTATATTATAAATCTACTGAAGCAACAGCGCTAAGTCCCACCAAGATCCATTGGGAATCCACTACATATTATATCATTAATCGGTTATAAAAGCGTCTCTAGAGTAAATAAGTTTTTACTTTTTTTTGTTATTTAATAACTGTGCGGGTGAGCGATTCTTTCTTTATAGAATCTAATCGAGAAAAATGACTAAAAAGAACGCGGATAGAATGATCTCTCTTATAGCTAGGGCGTTGCAACAATGCCAAATACAGACAAGTACAGACTTGTATCACACTATTAGACATTAATTTCTTAATTTCTATTAATCTAAAGCCTAGTACAGACCGAAATAGAAAATGTTGCCAACAGTTGATGCATATTTGTTGGATACAGATACTTGTATGGTATAAAAAATGTATATATTCTATAATTTTAAGAAATTTATTATTATATCTAAATGAATTAACCTCAAAAAAAATATTTTCAATATTCGTAAATTAGATGTTTGATTATAATAATTATTACTATAAAGCAAAAATGGCGGCATATTGGACGGGGCCTAGAGCGCTGACGAATTTAAATCCGCCACTGCTTAAACTGCAAGCAATCTACCGAGTCTTAAAAAAGTTTTATTTGTTCGTTCAATTACAAAATTAATCAAGTGAGTGAATTTGTTATTTGTCCGATACAATAAGTGTTATAGAAACAAGATCGGATGAAATCCAATAGTCCATTCTTTTCAATTGCATTTTTCTGACGGAATTAATCCACTCGACCAATGATTTCATATGTCAATATGAATCAATTCAATTTTTTTTTTTAATTAACCGTTTGACTGTTATATAAAAGCTAGGTGTTATTCATAACATATTTCATCTAAGGAAAGTTCTGCGAAATATTCTTTGACTTATCTAGAAGTGATTCTAGTGTTTCGATTTTTCAATTTAATTAGCTCGTACCAAATTGCATACGGTCCAAATCACCTGATCCAGGATCCGAGGCGAAACAATACGTGGGAAAATTGTCCATGTTTACTCCAACAACTTAAACAACATTAAAAATGCAATCTAGAATGGTAATTCCTCAAGTATTAGATAAGAATTGATGACTATTTTTGATTTTAAGTCGATTTCTCCAGATCTTCAGCAAAGGCAACGGATACGATAACAACGCAGTTGCTATGGTTACTTATAAAATTTCCTTCTAAATTTAGTATTTCATAGAGAGAAGCCTATCCATTCTTACTTAAGCAAGGTTAAATGCGCTATTTCAATCCAACAAAATTAATAAATTTTAATGAATTTTAAAAAGTACCATCTTATTGGAGAGTAAAGTACTTTAAAATTTAAAAACTTTATACTATATAACCTTTTTTGAGGTTCCTTAAGGTACTTAAATAGAATATTAAATTTGAACATAATTGGTTAAGCCAAATTTCATATGGTCCAAATCACTTGATCCAGAATCCGTGGCAAAACAATACATGGGAGAATTTTCCATGTTTACTCCAACAATTTAAACAACATTAAAAATACAAAATACACACAATAACAAGATATTTAGAAAAAATTAAAAAGTACTAGAATAAAGTACTAATGTTTGTGAATGATATGTACCAAAAACTAATTACTTCAGTTTTTTAAAGTAATGGTAGGTTTTCAATTTCATTTATTCTTCCATCCATGCCCACGGACTAAATGAAAAATTCGCACTTTTTTTTCTCTGGATGAAACCCCATGCAATTTTTGGAAAAACTGTAACGTCCTAAAATTCAACCTGAATAAATACTGCAATTTGTGACTTTTGTTGTTACCAAAATTTCCTTAGTCTTTACCTGAGGACCCTTTGAAGTCACGCATGGCTCGAGGCCGATTACAATACTTTAACCATCTGCTTCACTATGGATAAAGTAAAAATGGCATAAGTATATATATTAGCAATAACGAGCAGAGACTTAAGTTATTGAATAATAGAAGAAACTAAAAACAATTGTAAGCGGAAATCTATTAAGAAGCTTACTTAACAATAACATAGTGCAGTATATTAACAAGCTACAAGCGTCACGACTTTAGCGCCAACTGGCGACGAAAATGTAAACTTTGGGGGATGATTTATTAAACGTCCAAGACAAAGAGACTCGCTCACGGCCCCCTAGTGCACTCTTTTATATATGATATATACTATAATACAATATTTGCCCCAATTCTTCCCCAAATTATTTGAATAAATAAATTCAAGAGAGCGCTTCCTTCGGCAGTAGTGCTGCCTCAATGTTCAACGCACGCTCTCTATAAGATATGGAAAAACTTTCAAGTTTTTAAATTGAATAAATGATATAATGCGGCTCATTATAACACTGAATACAATGTATGATAAATATCACGATTCAATCACTTAATTAGTAAATGGAACGTCTTATAGTTTTGTTATCTATGTTAGTTAATAAATAATAGTGCATAAGGTAGTTTTTTATCAAAAACGTCTAATAAATTATTCAACCACTTAAGTTTCAATCAATTTACTAAAATCAATGTTATAATCAATAGAAAAAATAAAACTTCATGGCAGAGTAAGGACGAGTAAATTCCTTAATTATACTTCTCAAATGAAAAAATAAAAATAGTATTTGAAAATAAAATGTCTTCATTTTCCACTCTATAAGAAAAGAAAATTGAGATATGCATCGAAGATTTTAAAATATTTTCAAATGTTCTGAGGTACACACATCTAAGATACCGAAAAACATTAACATGCGATTTCAGAAAGTTGTAAAAATAAGATAAATTCAACAACTTGTGAATATTATTAAATAAAAGTGGGTCAAAACTGTATACGAAATTGTGATATAATTTATATATATATATATATATATATAAATGATTGTGCTTAAGGAAATGCATAATTGATCTCTATCTCTTTAAAGGTATACCTCTACCTATAATATAATTTGAGAGTTTAACAACCTGGCTATTTAGTTAAATGTCAGGATTGAAATTGAAAGGTGATTTCTTGAGGGTGTGTTTTAGTTAACATTTTACTTTCAAAAAAATAAATAAAAAATGAACTTTTCTTTTGTATAAAATTAGAATATCAATTATGAATGGAAAATTTAATTAAATCTACCCTCAAGTTATGACCGCAAATAAAAATTGGCAGAAGTTATGGGATTAAATTCTTCCCATTTTTTTTTAATATATATATGTAATAAAAATAAATAAATAAAGAATTGGAAAGCGAAGTTAAAATGGTATTTTCTCGGGAGTAGTAGAGCTTTTTAAATTTATATCAGGGGCATTTCACGTGAACGGGACAACGAAAAAACGTGAGGATCTGAAATTCGTTCATATTCGGCCTTATTGTACTTCTAGAAGGTATGAATGTGAACAGACAATTTTTTTTTGGTATGAGGTTTAGTTGTCAAGTTATGGACTTTTTTCAGAATTGACGTTATTGAATTTCTGATTTATTGGAAGCAATTTTTCGAATTAAACAAATTTACAATAAAATATTAAACATGGTGGTTTGTATAGAAAATTTACTCTTCTTTTTAATTATCAAATCAGATTGGAAATTGTTTTTTTTTTCATGTACAAAACCGGAAGTAAACATTTAAAATCAGTAATTTTAATAACTTTGACCATTTTTTAAAAATATATTTTAATTTCAAAATATAGCTTAAACTATAGAAATAATACACTAAAAGTTTCAAAATGGAAATTACTTTAGTTTAGGAGATATATGGATTAAAGTACATAGTGTCGCACTAAGCGTGGTAGCTGGCGCTTACTAGGTCTGGTTTCCGCGAAAACGCTGCGATATTAATATATACTAAACTATTTAAGCATATTTAGGCTTTAACAATGTTATATGATAGCTAATATTCAAATTTTAAAATAAAATATATAATTTTGAACAAAAATATTAGTAGGCATTTTGGCATTGAACGATCAATTTTTTATTCCGGCCAAAGTAATAGTTTAAAAAATTTGAAAGTCTGTAGACTTTATTCTTATAATAGTAGCTATTCTTCAGAATTTTTACAGATTTTTATCTATTATAATTTTGTAGTTACTAGATAAAATACTGCTATATCATAGGGTTAGTAAGTTATAAATTCCAAAATTATAATAGTTAAAAATCTGTAAAAATTCTGGGGGATAGCTACTATTATAAGAATAAAATCTACAGAGTTTCAATTTTTTTGAAAAATTACTTTGGCCGTAATAAAAAATTGATTGTTCAATGCCAAAAACCCCATGTTATTTAGATGGGGAAAATTGCATCGCTCTGCGGCACAGGTTAAAATTAAGATAAGGATAATTAAAAAGTTTTTATTTGGCCGAGAGTAGCAGAGTTGTTGATTCATAAAGAGAAACCAAGAGGTTGTCCTTTGCTTGATTTGCTACATTTTTAATTCTGCCTGGCTCTCAAGCTGAGAAAGAAAGAAAAAATATTTCAATATCCAAATGATACTCATCTCATGAAAAATAATATTTATAATTAAAAAGACTTTTTTTTACTTATGAAAAGTGGTGTAGGTTTTAGGTGAAACATGGTGTTAGTTAATAGAGTAAAGGGTGTGTAGTTTCACTGTGAAACTACACACCCTTTACTCTATTAACCATTAAAAAGACTGATGATGAGGGCTAAGCCTTCTAAACTATAGTCTCAAACAAATAAATAATGTATATACAGATATATAATTTTGATTATATGTGTGTATATTTATTTGAATCAAGCAGAGGACAACCTCTGTGTTTGTCTTTATTAAGATAGAGACTTAAAACTTGGGGAATTTTTTTTTTTATTTATTTCGAACTATATGAGCCTCTGTTAGTGTAAAAATTTGAAAATACTCAAAATGAGGACCACCCAAATATTTATATTCGTTATATAGATGTATACATGTATATGTTTATTTAAATCAAGCATAGGACAACCTCATTGATTTCTCTCTTAAGAATTTGTTTCAATATACTTATAATATTAAAAAAATTGCTTCCCCCTATTTCTGAGCAGTCGTGCCCAAATATGACAACATTTTAATGATGGTATTTTGTTCTCTCTTTTGTTTCAGGTAAGCCCTCGATTTCGATCAACTCGAACAATTCCTCAATTCTCATCTTTCAATAAGATGATGATGAACATCTTCTTAGTGTAAGTGAACAGCGCTTCTTATTTCATTTCACAAGCCCTCGTTTATATATATATTACAATCTACATTGTATCTAGAATAGAATTAATGAATGTGAATCTCGCGCTGTGATGTTTCCCTGGGTTCTTGGCTTCTGCTCGTGCCCGAACCAAGGAAGCCATACTAACGAATAAATGAATAATATACCATGCTTTATGGATTTATTATTATTCACATTGAATATTATAATATATTCATTTCATTTTCCTTATGAGAATATTGGAGCAGTCTATGAACTATGACAGAATGTTAATCCGTTCACTATTACCTAGTGGTACAGTAGCGGGAAAGTTTTCGATTACCAAGCGCATTAACTCGGGATCTATTCGCGCTCCAGTTAACAAATTAAAGTTATACACGACTTTGCTATACACCTGCTCCTTAGTTGATTGAAATTAAATAAAATTAAAATTGATTTTTTTAAACCAAATCTCTCATTACTACGTATACGATCTTTTCATAGCATATTTCAGCTTTTTCTTCGTTTCTTGTTTTGAAAATTTTATCAATTTGTGCGGTCCATGGATGCTGTAGATCCGGCGCATCCCTAAAATTTTAAACATTTAGAGTATTTTCATAAAAATATAAGATCGACTTTAAAATTTCAGGAGGATCTTTAAATTTTCAAATTATTATTATCACTTATTCCAAATATTTCTATAAAAAACATTTTTTTGTTTTGAAAAATATATTAATTCTCAAAATGAAGTAAAATTATTGCCTAGTTTCAAGGGGAAATTAAAATGAATGATTTTTCCAAAAAGGGTGCCGATAGAAGGTATGAATAAGTCCCTGTCTGGTATATTTTCCAGCTCAAGCATGTCAAAGACAAGTTCAGACGAGTTTTAGTCGAATAAAAATTATTCTCGCAGAGAAACTAGTAAAATGTAGATCCGGCGCATCCCTAAAATTTTAAACATTTAGAGTATTTTCATAAAAATATAAGATCGACTTTAAAATTTCAGGAGGATCTTTAAATTTTCAAATTATTATTATCACTTATTCCAAATATTTCTATAAAAAACATTTTTTGTTTTGAAAAATATATTGGTTCTCAAAATGAAGTAAAATTATTGCCTAGTTTCAAGGGGCAATTAAAATGAATGATTTTTCCGAAAAGGGTGCCGATAGAAGGTATGAATAAGTCCCTGTCTGGTATATTTTCCAGTTCAAGCATGTCAAAGACAAGTTCAGACGAGTTTTAGTCGAATAAAAATTATTCTCGCAGAGAAACTAGTAAAATATAAATAATACAAAAAAGAAATAAAAAAGATGATTTGAGAATTTTTGGACTAATTCATTTCTAATAACTATCAATATAGAAGATCGGAAATAACTAAGAATACTATAGACAAGTCATAACTTTCTTTTATAGGAATAGAATTAGGAGAAATTTAAGATTTTCTTATAGGACAGCCTCATTCATTGTAGAAGATCGTCGATTTCCATATCAGGGACTGTGGAGTTTAAGTCACAAGAATTAATTTCTGACTCCTACCCTCACTCACACAAAGCATTATCCGTTTGGGGTGAAGGTCCCAAAATATATTTTTTAAAAATCTAATGTTAAATTTAGGGGAGTCAGATTGGCCTAGTGGTTAAAGGGCATGCCTTCTAATCAAGCTAGAGCGGGTTCAAGCCCGACTCGTTGCAAATATTTGACCGGCTTTAATCTGATTACTTCAGGGAAGGCAATTGGAAACCACCCCTGTAAAAAAATTTCCCCAGGAAAATTACTCTCCATTGTAATCGCCGACACTCGTAATCGAGTATGGCACTTGAAGAAGAAGAAAAAGAATGTTAAATTTGAAAAATAACGAAAATGATGCCGTATTCGATGAGATTTGAAGCGAGAATGAAAATCAAAAAAAAAATTCCTGCTCTTTTAAATTTGGGTCAATTATCAATTAATAATATCTCCTATTAATAATAAGATTATTTTATTAGAAATACCTATTGGTTTTTAAAGATGTTTCACCTTGCACCAACACCACAATCCCTATTAATTACCGTTCAGTTTTCTTAGATTTTTGTTTGAAAATATTTTTAACCCCCCCCCCCCCCCCCTTTTTTTTGGTCATTGTCAATTTCAAATAGCGAGTCATTTTCATAAGTTTATATAGGGTCCATATGCGAAATTTCGTACAAATCGATTGATTTAACGGTCTACAACTTATATTGGTAGTTTTATTTTTTTGAACCCACCCAATTTTGGCCCCCCTTAAGAAAATAATAACTCTCTTTTTTATTATAGGTTCATTTTACAGTATATTTAATTTTTTTTTTTTTTTTAGTTTGAAAATCTTATAATTTTAATTTTACTCCCTCCCCTCCCCAACCCCCTTTAATTTTGGGTTCGATTTCAAACAAAATCTAATTAGCTCTTAATCTCAATCCACGAGACCTACATGTGAAATTTCGTTTTGATATTCACACTAGTTTTTCAGCTAGTGCGTCCACAAAAATTTGGTAACGCACTAAATCACTAAACGAACTAACGTACTAACAGAAATTTTGACAAAACAGTTATTATCTCGAAAAATATAATTTTTCGATGTTCACTTATTAGGACTTTTTTGTAGATCGAAATTCCATGGTTTCGCCCATTATTTTTTTTTTTTTTTAATCGAAAATAGTTTCAGCCGTTTTTTATATATTTTGAAAAAACGAAGCAAAAAAAACTTTTTCCATACACGATTACAATACTTGACTATACCCTGTATGGTACATGTAAAAACTACGTTGTTTCCAAATGAAACACTTGGGTAATTAGATAGATATTGTTCCGTTTAGAATATATATATTTATATAGTACATACCTAATATAATAGGTAAAATATAACGTTATATATAATTATTCCAAGATTGAATCAATATTTAAATCAGAGAGAATAAGAACGTTCAACGTGATCAATCGACAAGAGAGAAAGGAATACTTTTCTATTGAATTTTTTTTTCTTTTCTAGATATTTCATCTTTTTTGCGAGCAAAACTTGTTTCACGATCTTTTCTTCTCACCACGACAATAACAAAATAATAATAAAAAAAAATCAAATTTTCAACAAGCATTAAAATAGCAAATCATTCTTGAATAGAGAAATTGATTCAACCTATTTTGATAAAGAGGGGGGTCTTCTTTTTCCATTGAATTAAATATTTTTAGCCAATTTATTTTGTCATCAATAACCAATATACTAATAAATAAATTCGCAAGATTTGTTATTTTAGGATGCATAAGCGTAACAAGTGGTTCTAGGCTAGCCCTCTGGACACCATCCGCTATTTTAGTTCGCTCAAATAAACAATAGAATAAAATTTATCTAAGTAGGTCTATGCATATTTAAATTGGAGGATTAAGTGAAAACATTTTGATGACTAGGTACGCTCTCTGCAAAATATACATATTTTTTATTCAACTAACCTGGGGCTCAATTTTGATTGTTCCAATCCCGAAATTTCAGCTAAAAAGTGTAATTTAGAAAAAATGACTAATTTTCGAAATTTTAAAGGACAAATTTCAATCAATGGTCAGATGCACTGTTTTTCTAATAGAAAGAAAATTAGAGGCCATAAATTACGTCACACGAATTTCAAGATTTTTAGACCCCTCTCCCCCTGTGTCACATTCTGTCACATTTTCATTGAGCCCCCCTGTATTGTGACGTCACACTATCACTTTTATATCCTATAATTTAATAATTGTAGAAAATTTTTGTCTAGATTTATTTTACCAACATTTTCAGGTTGAATAATAATAACCTGAAATCTAAAAAATATATTTGAAAATTGTCCAACCCGTGGCCCAAAATAAAGTCATAAAATTCATTAAAACATTGAGATTTATATGTAGATACTGGAAAACACACAACAATTTGGCCTGATAATTTTTTTTCTCTAAAATAAGAAATCTGAAAATCTACTGTGAAATTTTCGAAAAATAAAAGTGCTAATTTTAAATTTTGAATCTGGAACTAGATTTCAAGATTTCCGAAAAAATTAATCATCATTTTGGTCTATTTTCGACTCCATTTTCATTAGAAATAAATTTTCTACTTGCAAACTTTCTGATTGAATGTTCTAGAACAACAATTAGATACCGATCTGAAAGAAAAATTGAATATTGTCTCTTTATTAATTATCTAGCCAGAAACAAAATATAAACAAATACTAATACATAATATCACTTTTTATAAGTATGTAGGTATGTATTTTACATATACGAGAAGGTATTTTCAAGTATACAATTTACGAAAAGTGAAATTAGAAGCTCACTATGATCTAACAAAATAATAAAGTTCTTAATTCTACATTACTAACTATCTTTTTTGAATAACAAAAATCAATAGAATTATAATATTTTACCCGCGGCCCGAGACAATTTTTTTTCTTCAAATGTGGCCCATGTAAGCCAAAAGGTTGGACACCTCTGATATAGTCTTACTCATAAGTACAGACCGGATTCCTATGCAATTGCATATTGTGTTTGTCACCACATACGACCCAAGAGATCAATTATCTATTCGAATCATGCATCTAAGATAACTTGCATATATTTTGCTGCATATTTTACTACATAAAAATCCGGTCTCTGCTCATAAGCAATATTTCGTTTTTTTTTGTGAAGCTACTTTATAATTTATATTTTTTAAATTTAAATTTTTAATTTTATTTGATTATGTCCATTTCAAGTTCATAGCTAGAATAAATTAGAAGCTACAGGTTTGTGATAATGAACAAAGTCTTACGTAAGGGCACATTTTTACTTTTTTTTTTAGTATAGAACTCTAAAAAAAGACAGAAATTTTCTAATTTTATATAGATAAATAATTGAATAAAATGTCAAAATGGGGGAGAGGGGGATTTTATGTTAAATTTACGTCACTTTTATCTAACATTGTTGATGAATAAGAAAAAAAAATGTGGTTAAATTTATACGAATTAATCGAAATGAAAGAAAGTCTTTTTTTGTACCATCATTCATTCATTCAATCGTTCAACTTATAAAATCCCTTTTTGTAGGGCTTCCATGAGAAGGGTGGACGGACGGACGGACACTCATTATATAACAAAAAAAAAATCCACCCCAGCAAAGTATAAAAAAAGACAAGCAAATGTCACTGGCATAAGTATTAACTGATGTATAGTGTTTGTTCTCCCTCTATGATTATATAAGACAGATATAAAAAAAAAAGATATTTTTATTGATCGAACCCACATAGGAGGCGGGAATGGATGGGATTCCCGTCGGGGAAAAACGAAACGTTGATGGACAGCAGCCGCAAATAGAACTTGCGATTTGATTTCATAATTTAACTAATTATCTACACCGACCTATTTCGACTATAGAAAGTATTTTTTTTTATCTGGCTTTTAATTATAAAATAAAGTCCAAATATGATATAATCAAGGGGGTGTGCATAATATTGTTACTATTAATCGAGTCTAATTAAAAATGTTTTATACTCGAATACTAATTAGTTTTAATAAAGAGAAATCATTGAGGTTGCCCTCTGCTTGGTGCAAATAAACATATTCGAAAACTATACACTTCATTCAAAATTTCGAAAAAAAGGAGGGGTCTGCTGTTATATTAGAAAGGACATCCCCAGTAGGCGTTTAACTAATCTAGAATCCGATGAATTCGATGTCATATGGATCAAAACCACGTTAGGCCGTTCAACTAAATTCTTCTGCATAATATATCTGCCCCCCAAAGACCCCAGATACCAACAATTTTTTGACTACCTCCTTGAGTGCCATAGCAGTATCCTGAAAGAATTTCCATCTTCTGAAATATCTTTCCTAGGCGACTTTAACGTCCACTACAAAAATTGGCTAAAATTTTCTAGCCAAAATTCCCCCGCAGGCTCCGCCGCTGAAATCTTCTCTACGGCATGTGACCTCACGCAAATTATTAGTGGCCCTAGAAGAATCCCAGACAAAGCCAATAGAAAAATCCAAATCTTCTCGATCTTTTCATCAACTTCCCACCCTTCATCATATGAAGCTAAAATTTCGGCCCCTTTATAGGCAAATCTGACCACAATTTGAAAAAAATTAAAACCTCCGCCAATTTACCAATCTTACATTGGAATGATCTCTGCATCAGAGATAAAAACGCTTCAGAATTCTCAGACGCCTTTAACGAAGCAATTCAAACAGGCCTAGAAATCTATGTCCCCTCAAAATTGATTAAAGGAAACAAGGATTCTAAGCCCTGGTTTGGTAAACAATGTAGAGATTCCGTCCGAAAAATATTGTTTTTCTATGGCTTTGCTAAAAAAGAAGAAAGTTTTGAAGACTACTGTGTAGAGAAGAAGGAAACATTTTATTTGTTTCATTCATTGACCCTTTGAAACCCTGAAGAAGGAGGGGAAAATCCTCCGAAACGTCGGTTTGAAAGGAAAGGAGGAAGGATTCCAATAAATTACACCATATTTGATATGTGTTAATTTTTTCTTTCCTCACTACCCCTGGGCTGCCTTCCATTACATTCAATTAAAAGTTCTATCAGTCCGTCTCTCTCCAGAAAAAATTCCGTTTATCCTCAATAATTTACCGCCGCATTAGTTTATCGTCTAAACCAGGTGTGTCAAACTGGCTGCCCGCGGTTTCATTTTTGTGGGCTCTTAAGAAAATTAGAGATTATAAGGCATTTATAAAAAAAATGTTTTGTATAAACAAAATTAACACAAAAAATTACCGAGCAACGCTTGATTCGCCAGGTACTAATTAATTACCTAAGTGTGAATTAAATTAAATAATTATTCTCTCATACATAATTTTTTCTATAAAAACATTTCTAAATAAAAGTAATTCTTTAGAATTAAGCCACTAACTCTTTTCTCTACGTCTCTAGGATAATTGTAAATAGGTGAGTCAGTTTAAATAAATAAATAAATTTAGATCTATATTATAGTAATTAGTTTTTTTATTACTTACTCAAATATAACCTTAGCAAACTTTTATTTAGTTTTCAGCTTACTTTTTTATTATGTTATTTGGCTTTTATCACACACGTGTTCACGCCGTCCGTATACGTGATAATTTTTATTTATTGTTAATGTCTTGGGTTAAGTTCGTATTTGTACAATTGTATAAGGGAGCCCACATGGAATGGAAACGACCACGACGACCAAATACTAAATATATATCTAGCTCTATCTGATTTTAAAAGTCAATGCTCTGACGCTACTTTTAAATATAATTTATATTTATATAGTAATAAATTTTGTTTTTTAGAAATTGTGAAATATTGCTGCGATTTCAAATATTCAGGTAGCTGTTTTATGTGTGATTTATTTTTATTTATTTATTTTTTAACCTTTAGGATTTTCAATCGGAAATCCTCAGTAGATATGATAGAATATATTACAAACCATATTATTGTCGAAATTTTGTATAAAAATCAGAGGATTTCAAATATATTACTACATGTATTTTGTATACAAATCTTTTATAAAAAACAATCTTCAAACGTTTATTAAAATATCAAACGTTTCGGGAAAATTTCTTTCTTTTTTCATTGAAATTCCAAGGAATTCCAAGAGGAGAGATGAAACAATATTTAAAATTTAGAGTTTACGAACATGAATATTCAAAAATTTCGAATGTACTACCATGCTAACTGGCTAGTCATTCAACTAAGCTGGGCCACAATTTTGAATTCTCAAAATCCCATAATTTTAGATAAAGAGCGAAATTTAGAATATATACCATATATATAAACACGTATATTATTATAGTTTTTACTATAATATACAATCCTATTTATATTCTATTATATATATATTATATAAATATATTATAGTATATAAATAAAATAGTCATATATATACTAACCCACTCATCTTAAATAGATGTTTACTCTAAACATCCCAATCCCCGACCAGCCACCCCAACCAGATACACGACTTATATAGGCCAGGCCATTGGTGGGCCGAATGCCTGCGAAAACTCTGAGGAGTGGGGGAATTAGGCCCCGGCCACTCTGTTAATATAATAAATACGAATGCACCTGATACGATTGTGTGTACGGATTATTTAGTTCATATTTCATCCAAGAAGTGGCGGCAGGCGAGCTTTTTTTAAATTTGAATAGTACGAGACGCTCCCTGCTAAGGCCCGTTCGTCAGCTATATTAATTGAAAAATAACTGTTTGTAAATAATTATACGAAAATGAATTTAGGTTATTTATCAAAGATTTGAATAGATATGTTTATATTGTATGTAGGAGGGTCTTGTCCCCCCGGGAGTCGAACCCAAGTACTAGTACTCTTTCCGGGCAACTAGTCAGACCCTTGAGACCATCACCTCCAAATATACAATATATAACGAAAGCTAATTATCTAAATAATTATTTTTTTACTTTTATTCAAGCTAATTTCCTCTCCAAGACAATCTGAATCATTGTATATATTTTTTTTTATTATTATATGAGAATATTTCCTATAACATGAATAGTTCAAAAATCAAACAGTTCATTTTTCAACTATAGTAGATATATATCACCAGCTAATATATTGTATTTATAAAATTAAAATTAAAAAAAAAATGGAATGTATTATGGGGTAACCAGACACTGATATAAATAAAATGATTATCTATTGCTTAAACGATTCGTGCTTTAATTTTTGGATTTTATTAGGGTCTGAAAATATAACAATTATAAATAATTTCGAATTAAATTCGGAGGAAAAAGTGAAACTTTTTCAAGATTCGGTACGCTGTTTGCTGTTGCGTTAATGTAAAAAAATAATTTATTTATTAAATGGTAACACAAAACACACCTGTTCGATTGATTATTATTTGCGTAAGCTCGAGAGCGCAAAAACTAATCAGATCTACGTATTAGAAATAACTACAAACATATTATCACAAGAACGAACTTTCTACGACTTTTCGTTCTTGAGTTATCGTAAGTATCTGAATCCACACACAGACAGAAAAAAATATTTTTCTCCATGTTACATTTTTCAACGTAATGGGCAAAAAAGTGATTTTTTTTTAATTCAATGCTAGGCTTGTGTCACGGGCGTACTGATTAAAATTAGAAAACTATAAAAATCACAAATTTATCTGGGCGCTTAATTACAAGTACCTGGAGGCACCGAGCGATGCTCGGTAACTTCTTCCTTCAGTTAAAACCTTTATTTTAATATTATTTTTAATTTAAAATTCTGATAAAAAGGTCGATTTTTATTTGAGAGCCGTTTTCAAATTAAAAAAAAATACAAATATATATAGTATTCGCCCACTGTACCACCCCGCTTGACCCCACCCCCGAAACCTCGCCCTACCCCCGGATCCCCCACCACTGCACCCCACCTCCTGCACCTGTTTTGATTCAACCATATGATTCATTTTTATTCATCCAATTGTTAATAAATAAAACCTATCAAAATGTGTTGTTTTTTCAGAAAATTGAGACCTGCTTATGCGAAATATATTTTTAAATAAATTCTTGATTATTTTTTATTCTATTAAATAAATAAAATTCTTTATAAAAACAATTATAAAACGTTTATTAATATTTCTAAAGTTTAGGTTGAACAAAATATGTTAAAAATCACAATACTTCTTCAAGGCCTTTGAGAATAAAGGATTTACCCGACCCCATTGTCTGCCTGAGCACAAAAGGAAAAGAGAAACCTTTTTTTAAAACCATAAGAATGGGATTTGTCTACCTGAGAATAATTAATTTGATTACGAAAAAACCCATCAAAAACAATTTTGTCGAAGATGAGACCGTGACAGATCGAATTGTCACCCCAAAAACCCCCTAACCCGTGAATTTCATCAAAATCGGTAGAGTCGTTTTCAAAATAGAACCAAGATACAAATATATAAACAAATATATATATAAATAAATATACAATTTTTGCTCGTTTAATAAGAGTAGATAAGCGGATGGGAAAATTCCACTTGAGTATGAAATGAAAGATTTGTTCGAAAAAATTTGAATTATTGATATTGATATATCTTCAAATTAATATTTCGCTTTCAACTAAACTAAAAAATTACCGAGTAAAAAGCTTTATATGCCACGTACTCAAATTTAAGTAAAATAAGCGTTATTTTTTCTTTAAGTATCATTGGTAAAATAAAATTTATTATACCTTAAAAATTTGTTTAAGATTAATTTAAGTATTCCTTTAGTTTAAGATTGGTTGCTAAAATTGGGTGTAAAGAGTAGACAATCATTTAGCCCTAACCCTACTTTCGGCTCAATTTCTTCCAAAATATCATTATCTTCATGAATTAGTGTGAAAATAATATATAAGAATATTCTATTTAAAATATAGGGGTGGATATTAAGGGTTGTTTACCTTTGCTTGGCTGCGGGTGGTCCTCGATGTTGCTTTGATTCTTTCTCGACACCAAATGAAAGAGGAATTGGAATTGAATGAATCCCGTTACTCGATAAGATAATTTACCTGGCCAATATTCTCTGAAATATTTCAATAAAGAATCCTTAATAAAATTCGCAAATTAATTTTTCTATGCGATTTACTGTTTTTTGATTATTAAATGGTATGATATAATTAATTAAAGAGACTAACTAATAAAATATTCACTTGGACTGGCGTATTATATACCTAGTACTCAAATTTATATGTAGTATGAAAAATACAATTTTATATGATACTTAGATTGATGCAGAGAAATCTCAATATTCTTTTAAACAAAAAAAATATAATCAATTTTTATCAAAAGTTGTATAGAAAAGATTTTGTTTTGCCCAGAGAAGCAGATTTGTTAATTCATAAAGAGAAATCAATGAGGTTGTCTTCTGCTTGAATAAATATATATACATAGGTATATGGAAGAGAAAAATTAATTATTTATTGTTTTAATATAATAAAAAATACAAATCTTTATAAAACAATCTGGGAACGTTTATTTTGAAACGGGAGAATTTAGAAAAAACAACTTTTTTTCTTTTTTCAATTTTTAAAAAAAAATTCTATCGATAATGTGAGAATTCCTTCCGAAACTAAAAAAAAATATAATTTTCCAAGATAATAATTGTTTTGTCAAAATGTCTGCTTGTTTGTTAGTCTGTGCGTTACCAAATTTTTGTGGACGAGCTATTATCAATATCAAAACCAAATTTCACACGTAGTTTTGGTTCATTGAGATTAAGAGCTGATTAGATTTTGGTGCATATCGACCCAAAATTAAGGGGGGTGGAGGGGGGTCAAAAAATGAAAATAAAGGCCCTTATACAAAATTCAACCAAATTTTGTATACATAATCCGTGGGCCCCCAGAAGTCTAAAAATGCAAAAACTAACCGCCCAAAATGGGGGAGGAGGTGTAGGGTTAAAAAATGACAATATAGCCCCTTGTACCATACTCAACCAAATATTGTATACCTAATCAGTGGGACCCCAGAAGACTAAAAATGCTAAAACTAACCACCCAAAATGGGGCAAAAAAAATGAAAATATAGGTCTATGAACCAAATTCAAACAAACTAAACAGACTAAAAATGCAAAATCTAACCGCCCAAAATGGGGATGGGGGATGAAATTCCAGACTCTTGTACCAAACTCAACCAAATATTGTATACATAATCAATGGGCCCCCAAAAGTCTAAAAATGCAAAAACTTGAATTAGTAATTCACTGTGGAGGATCATTCATCTAGTAATATCATATATTAGGTACAAGAACCCGAGTCCGGCTCACATTTGGCAGGCTTATTTCTCCCCGAAAAGTTTGTTAAATACACGACAAATGATTTAAAGATTGCGAAAAGCTTTGCAAGAAGAAAAATAACTTGAAGGAGACAATAAAAGAGTGTGTTTCTGCTGGAATTATAAATTTTATTTATTTATAACGAGACTATAGTTTCGAGGGCTTTGCTCCTCTTCAATTCAGTCTATTACAATGTATTCACAGGAATTAATTCCTGTGAATACATTGTAATAGACTGATGAAGAGGGCAAAGCCCTCGAAACTATAGTCTCGTTATAAATAAATAAAATTTATAATTCCAGCAGAAGACACACTCTTTTATTGTCTCCTTCAATATATAAAAATTCTGCTACTCTCGGCAAAACTTTCAATTTAAAAAATAACTTCGCAGGTTTAGATTTTACCAAAAAATAAACTGCAACGGATCGTTGCTAAACTTTATCCAAATTCATTTGAAATATTAATATGTTTGTTCCTTTATTATTAATCATATATCACTTGCGATTTGTAGTTCATGTTGACATTAATTAAAAATAATTCTGATTTAATAGTCGAGGAATAACCATTCTACATTGGATTTTTGACATTTCGGTTATTATTGTAACCATTCCAGAAGACATGGAGGAATCGACTTAAAATCAAAAATAGCCATCGATTCTCATATAATACTTGAGGAATAACAATTCTACATTACGTTTTTGACGTTTCGATTATTATTGGTAACCGTTGCTGAAGACATGGAGGAATCGACATAAAATCCAAAATAACGATAGATTCTTATCTAATACTAGAGGAATAGCTTGAGTTGTTTACCAAAAAAGAATTTAGTCTTTTTGATTTTAAGTCGATTCTTCCACGTTTTCAGTAGAGGTTGCCATTAATAGTCAAAACATCAAAAATGGAATGCAATAAGGTTATTCCTCTAGTATTAGATAAGAATCGATCGTTATTTTGGATTTTATGTCGATTCCTCCATGTCTTCAGCAATGGTTACCAATAATAATCGAAACGTCAAAAACCTAATGTAGAATTGTTATTCCTCAAGTATTAGATGAGAATCAATCGCTATTTTTGGTTTAAAGTCGATTTCTCTATGTCTTAAGCAAAGGTAACGGATAAGAAAACAACGCAGTTGCTATGGTTACTTATAAAATTTCCTCCCAAATTTTTACCATTTCACAGCGAGAAGCCTAACCATTCTTACTTAAGTTAGGTTAAATGAGCTATCTTAAAACGATCAAATGAATAAATTTTAAAGAATTTAAAATAAAAAATTAAAAAAGTACTATTTTATTCTAGAGTAAAGTACTTTAAAATATAATTTTACTAAAAACTTTATTTAACCTTTTTTGTGGTCCCCAAGGTACTTAATTAGGATATTAAATTTCATAAAAATTGGTTAAGTCATTTTCAAGATATTTAGAAAAAACCAAAAAAGTACTTAAATAAATTACTAATGTTTGTGGGCCGATATGTACCAAAAACTAATCAGCGCTTCATTTTGTTAAAAGAATGCTAGGTTTTCAATTTCATTTCAATCGGTGCAACGGTGTGGAAAAAATCGTGGGCCAAAAAACGATAACATACATCCATCCATCCATACATCCATCCATCCGCACGCACTAAATGAAAAAATCGCACTTTTTGGCCTCTCGACGAGACCCCATGTAATTTTTGGCAAAACCGTCACGTGCTAAAATTCAACCTAATTGAATACTACAATTTGTGACTTTAATTGAGTCCATGGGTTCCGTAGTCTTTACCTGAGGACCCTTTGAAGCCACGCTTGCCCCGAGAGCGATTACAATACTTTACCCATGCTTTGCATTGGATAAAGTAAAAAAAAAAAATTATATAACAATATTCGTTCAAAATTAGATAATATAGCTAATATTGTATAGATATAGTATTTTTGTTTTTTACAATGCCTCGTCAAAACACTAAAAGATCGAGACTACTTTCAGAGGAAATGAAGTTTTAAATATTCAAAATAGGGGAAATATTTAGAATAAAAATGAATTATACATCAGTAAACAAGAAAATGTTCCTTTTGAAATAGGGTATATATTTTTTTAACTATACAAATATGTTTATATGTATTTATAGTGAAAAACAAAATTTTAATTTTTTCTTTTTATCTCCACGTGCCTCAAAGTCACAAAATTTGTTTTGTAGTGATGCAAACAAGAAGGAAAGAAAGAAAAATCTGCATATATTTGCTCTTTTTCTATACGGTCTTTTAAATATTATGTTTTTTGGATGATGTAAGAGACACATAATCAAATAGAATGCAGTAATATTTACGAGGAAAAATGGATTTTTATTTAATAGTGAATTTATCGTTAAACTTGAATTTTATTTGAATACTAGTAGAGGAAAAGGATGATGATCAGTAGAATTAGATATTTTAAATTAGACCCGGAATTTATTAATAATTAGTAAGTTTAATATATGTATAATATTGGAGAAAATCAGCAGCCGCTAGAGGTCCTACTTAACGGGAACAAATACAGGGTGGGGCATAAAGATCTACCACTTTTTGAAAAGGTTAACTAGAAAAAAAAAACTGAATATATTTTTGAAAAGAACATAAAATATTTTTTTAATGTGTTTTAAACATATCAGACAAAAAAAAAGGGGGGGGGGGTCAAAAATGAAAATTCTAACCCTTTGGACCAAACTCAACCAAATTTAGTACACAAATTCTGTGGGGCCCAAAAGTCTAGAAATGCCAAAACTTGGGGGGAGGATCAAAAATGAATTCTAGCCCTTTCGACCAAACAATGTATACAAAATTTGGTTAATTTTTGCCTTGTTGAGTTTGATCAAAATGGCTAGAATTTTTATTTTTGGCCCTCCCTCCATTTTGGGTGGTTAGTTTTTTCATTTCTAGCCTTTTTCGACCAAACTCAACCAAATTTTGTATACATATTTTGTGGATCCCCAGAAGACTATAAATGTAAAAACTAACCAGAGGAAGGGTCAAAAATGAAAATTCTCTCAACTCAACCAAATTTTGGGCTAGAATTTTCATTTTTTACCTCCCCCTATTTTTGCATTTCTAGCCTTCTGGGGTCCAGAGACGGGCGATGGGAACGATCGCCCCTCCCAAAGCATTAGAGAACTAAATTTTTTATATGTTTATTTAAAACTATTGAGTTATTTGAAGCGGGGGAAGCTGGCAACTACTGAAATAAAAATGTTCAATGAAATAAAAAGAAATTAAGTTTTTAGAATAGTATTTTCTTCAAATTACATTAATTTAAACATTATGGTAAAAGTTGGTCGTTGCCGACCGCCTCCCCGAGACCAGAGGTCTGAATCTGCTCCTGATGCCATTAGATATCATCAGGGGGTGATTTTACATGTAATTATTAATTTTATACAGAGTGGGCCATAAACATCTACCACATTTTGAATAGGTATAAAAAATGAACAAATTTAACTAGATAAAAATTGAATATATTTTTGAAAAGAACATAAAATATATTTTTTTAATGTGTTTTAAGGTAGTTGTTTCACCATATGGGTTTTCTTGGGATTTTTTTGAAATTTAGACAGATTATTATTTAAATACTTCTGCATCGATTGGTGGGAAAACGAAATTTATGAACAATATAGTTCCAGAGATATTAAATTTCAAAGATAGAGTTTTTCAGACTTTTATACATTGCACTATAGGGGATATGGGAATGTTTACATAGATATTAATTTTATTTTATTTATTGGGCCTCCGAGGAGCGGGCCGCCTCTTACAAGAAAATTTAAGATTATTACACAAATTTATCCACAAATCCTTCACACTTTCGGCTTCAGAACAAATTAATTCAGATTCAGAGCGGGTGGCTGAGAGAGCCAGGATGGTAAGGTGTAATTAAATATGTTCACAGATTAGTGATAAATAAAATATTTCAAAATAAGCTTATTTTTATTTTTAACCCACTATATATATGTTGCAGTAAAAATCCGTTTTTAATAAGAACAGGTTCTTACTAGTTAAAACGCGTTTCACTTTGTGGCAACTAGAATTTACTGATGTTGGTTGAGATTGGTTCAAAGGTCTATAATCTTCTTTATGACCTTCCGCCTCATTTTGGGTGTTTATTTTCAAAAATTTTTAAACAAAAATGTCAAAAATTAAAAGTAAAGTTGTAGAAGATGTAATTTTTGATATTTTCGTTTAAAAATTTTTTGAAAATAAACACCCAAAATGAGGCGGAAGTTCATAAATGAAGATTCTAGATCTTTGAACTAATCTCAACCAGCATCATTAAATTCTAGATGCCACAAAGGTATTCAGTAAAACGCGTTTTAACTAGTAAGAACCTGTTCTTACTAAAAACGGGTTTTTACTGCAACATATATACCATCAAAATAAAAACATTCCTTGCATTGTCGAAAATCTTCTATGCACATCTTTAATTTGAGATTTTTTTTCATTATTTCTAAAACGTCACTCATATTGTATCGTTAAAGACAAGATGGTATCAAAGATTTCTATTGAAAAGTTAATAGAAAAATAAAATATAAAAAAAAAACGTTCTTTTGATATGATTATTATGCCGACGATAGGTAGATAGGATGGATGGATCATCTTCCTTCCCAATATACGCCGGTAATTACTAGGAAGAGTGAAGAGTCGCCCCCTTATAGTCCTCATATCCAATAGCAACTTCTTTTATCATGATAGATGCTGTTGCTGATTATCACCGGCTATTCTTAAAAAACCTTACTATTCATAAATAAGCTGACGTGTTCTGATGTGGTCATCCACTTGACTTTACCATACAACCTCCCCCCTCACTTATATTTAATATTTACTAGTAATAAAATTATTTATAATCATGTAGGGGGGTTAGTTTTCGAATTTTTAGATTACTCTGTGCCCACTGATTATGTATACAAAATTTGGTTGAGTTTGGTACAAGAGCCTATATTTTCATTTTTTGACCTTACACCCCCTTCCCCCCACCAATTTTGGGCGGTTAGTTTTTGCATTTTTAGACTTCTCAGCTCCCACTGATTATGTATACAAAATTTGATTGAGTTTGCTCAAATAGCCTAGATTTTTAATTTTAACCCCCCCCCTCCACCTCCCTTAATTTTGCGTCGATATGCACCAAAATCTAATCACCTCTTAATCTCAATGGACCAAAACTACGTGGGAAATTTGGTTTTGATATTCACACTAGTTTTTGAGCTAGCTCGTCCACAAAAATTTGATAACGCACAGACTAACGGACAACCAGATAACCAGAGAGACTAAGAGACATTTTGACAAAACAATTATTATATCGAAAAATATAATTTTTTCGATGTTCACTTATTAGAGCTTTTTTGTAGAGCGAAATGCCATGGTTTTACTCAATTTTTTTAATCAAAATAGTTTCAGCCGTTTTTGAGATATTTCGTTAAAAAGAAGGAAAAAAAACACTTTTTTCATGCACGATTACAATACTTGACCATACCCTGTATGGTAAAGTAAAAATATCATAATTCTCATTTTCATCTTCTCTTTTGAGATTTATTCTAAACGTACGTACCTATATACACAATTATATTATTTTTTAATATTTCTTCAAGTATCATACTCGATTACTATGGATAATATATTCTCTCCAATGTAATTTTTTGGGGAAATTGTTCCCAGGGGTCGTTTCCCATATATTTAGTGAGTATTTAAAAAAAAAGCGGTTTTGAAGATCTCTCATTCTTCAGGGTTTAAAAGGGTCAACGGAGGAACCTCCTGGTATATTAGTATTATTTCTAATTGCAATTAAGTTTAAATTTAAATTAGGTTGGAGTTGGTGGCAATTAAGTTCAAAACTTCTATTCAAGATTCTAAAATTTTAAAATTTAAAAAAAAAAAAAATTCAAAATCCTATTGTTAAAATCTTAGATAATAGGCCTTTTGAGATTTTGGAATTTTTGAAATATTATTTGAAAACTTTTCGAATAACATCATTTTTTTTTTAATTCTAAAAAACTCAAATTAATAAAACCTAATTAAATTCATTTCAACTTTATTTAATTCATTTTTGTTAATGGAGAATGGTTTGGGTTCTTGGTGAGTTATTTTTTTTATTTATTTTTTCTTTGAAACCTACCTAGTATTTTATATTTTTAAATTTTAAGTATCTTAATTTTTTTTTAATTTTCTTTACTTTATTATTTAATTCTTCCTGAATTTAAAAATAAAAATAATATAAATATATATTCACGAAAAGAATTAGTCTTAATTCTTTGATATTAGTTGAAATATTTTTATATTGCATTATCAGAGGGCTCGTTCCCTCAGGAGTTGAACCCAGATACTAACACACTATCCGGGCATGTTAGTTCATTCAACAAACCTTCTGATAATTCAATATAAAAATATTTCAAATAATATCAAATAAATTAAGACCAGATAAATTAAATTATTTTCATAAATAATCCGGTTGTCTCTGCGAGTTATAATTTTGAAAAAAAAATCCATCTTATTTTAAAAAAGAGATACTCATTCTCTGCTATAAATATATTCGCTTTTAACTAAAGCAAAAATCACCGAGCAACGCTCGGCCCGTCAAGTACTGATGTATTATTTAAGTAGGGACACTCGGAGTGCAAGCCCAACTCACACTTGGTCGAAAGTTTTTGTTTATTTAAGAACACACTTTTCTCTTGACAATACTACAAAATTACCCGACAAAGGGTGAGGGGGAGGCAGGCAGGTTTTTTTTTACTTTCGAAACGATAAAAAAAAAAACAGAGAGGAAAAATCAAGTTCTTCTTACGCGTTAATTTGAATTAAGGGGCTCCTTTCGGGGAGGATTTTTTTTGGGAGAGACTTCGCCCTATAGTGGGGTCATTGCGCTCCGAACATATTAAGAACCGGCCGAATACCAGCAGCCATGGACCAGCCTCGCCTGGTCACGTTAGAGGTGTGTGTGTGTGTGTGTGTGTGTGTGTGTGTGTGTGTAAGAGTAAGATCTTAAGCCCCCGGGGTAAAGGGTCCGGAGACACAGGGGGGATAAGGGCCAATGTAAACCTTTTTCCGAAATGTTTATTAAAATATCAACCTCAAGGGAGTTTTGAGTGAAGGAAATATCAGATGTCGGGGCGGATTTGAATAACAAAATAATTTGAAAGCCAAGGAGACTTAGGTTTGTTTTCTAAGTTTTAATTTAAATTTCAAATTTATATGATCCCTGAACTAAATCTGTAATTAACTATATAGACTTGAATTAACATATTAGCGTTTCTATACTATAAATCTGTGATAAATAAACATGAAATCGAATTCAACTGGCACCTGTAGAGCGGCAATTCCAAGCATTTTTTTCTAGACACTTAAAATACATTTACTTTGAGACACATTTTTTTGCGCCAACATGACTTTTGGGCCTAGTCTTGAAGCCACTCGAAAATTAAAAAAATTAAAAATACTCATTGTGTTGAAAGATGTCCAGAACTTGGAGAAAAATAATTTTCAACTATGTTTTTTTTTTATGAATGTTTTTTATTTTATTTTTTTTATTTTATTTATATTTAAATGTATTTTTAATACATATATATTACAATATTTACAAATCTTAATACTAAAGTTATATTTCTCAATATTTCTCAAGAGAAATGTTCAACTTTACAAATCTTAATACTAAAGTTATAATATTTCTAATATTTCAAGAGAAATGTTCAACTGTCTTAATAACTTAATATATATCCTCAGTTGGATCTTAAATTGAATCAGACTTGATGCATTTCTCACTTCAGCTGGTAAAGAATTAAATTCCTCAAGTCCTCTAAAATATAATGAATTTCTTGTGCCCTCTTTCCTCGCCCTCTCAATAAATATATCGACTCTAATTCGCGTCTCATGATCATGGATCTCGTTGACCAATGTGAAATTCAGATAGGCTGGCAGCTGCCAATGATATAATTTATATACAAAACACATTGTCTGTAAAAATAAGAATTGCTTCACATTCATAAGTCCTAAGCATTCCAGCATACTACTTATTGATAATGTATATCTGTCACATTTTAATATAAATCTCATGCATCTATTTTGTAAGAGTTGCAGCTTATCAATATTCTCCTGAGTGCCAAAATATAATATTGTAGGACAGTAAGAGAAACTAGGACTAACTATAGTTCTATACACCTTAATTCTAGTGTTCATATTCAAATTATTACTAGCTCTACCAAAGTATTGCACTTTTCTGTTTACATTCTTCAAGAGCTCACTATGATGACTCTTAAAGTCAACCTCTACTCCGAGGTATTTAAATGAATCCACATATTCCAAATTTACATCATTCAAATAGATTGGACTTAACCTTTCTCCACCCACCCCCAATTGCATTACTTTAGATTTCGTACAATTTATAAACAGTTTATTCATATTTAGCCAGTCTTCCACTTCCTAAGGGTGCCATTCATTTTCTGACAAGCCCTCTCAACATCACAATCCTCCACTGATATTAGTGTATCATCGGCAAAAAGAATTATAAAAACATCATCATTAATACAGTTACAAATGTCATTAATATATAATACAAACAACAAAGGCCCAAGAATACTTTCCTGGGGGGACACCAACACTTTCAGTTTGAGGATCGGAAATAACATTATTAATTTTTGTAACATGAGTTCGACCATGTATGTCTGTCTGAATACCTATGATAACTTAAGATGCACTTTTCTAAGATTCAACACCCCCTATGCACTTAAATTAGATACTAACTGAACAAAAGCATTTGCCAATTCGTTCATCCTTATGAGATCTAGAGACTGGAACTCTCTTCTTCCCAGCAACATATAATCTTCAATCTTTCAAGACCCGCATCCACGGATACCTTCGACTCTTACCTAATCCCTAAATTTCTTCTTTTTTTACGATACAAGGGTCCATTTGGTGTAATTTCTTCTTGTACCAATATCATTATATATATAAAAAAAATGAAATGAAATGGAAGAAAAAGTAAGTTTTTTCAAGACTCACCAGTTAAAGCCACAGCAAGTAATTTCTGTTTTAAATTGAAAGTTTTTTTGCCGAGAGTAGCAGAATTTTTATATATTGAAGGAGACAATAAAAGAGTGTGTCTTCTGCTGGAATTATAAATATTATTTATTTATAACGAGACCATAGTTTCGAGGGCTTTGTCCTCTTCATCAGTCTATTACAATGGATTCACAGGAATTAATTTATGAATGAAAGGTTAAAATATTTCATGTGGTTAGGTTAAGAAATTTTTCAGGGTGGGCAAGTTAAGAATTGAAATTTATACTTGTATTATTATTTTGACTGTAGGTGGCGTTCATGAAGTTTTTATTTTAGCGTCAAATTTATAATTCCAGCAGAAGACACACTCTTTTATTGTCTCCTTCAACAAATTTCTGTTTTATATTTTTGTCTGGATTTTAGTGAAATCTAATCGAATATTCTACTCTCTATAACGAGTCGATCGTTTTGTTTTAAGTGTAACAGGCAAAAAGCCGTTTCTAGAATAAATTAAATAATTAGTTTGAACTAGTCTGAAACAGGTCTGGACTTGTCTGTGGAACCCTTGCAATTCTTTAAGCTCTAAAGAAAGAGAGATTATTTTATCTGTGCCCTTTTCAGTCATTCTCTTCAATCACAATCTAATGAAAGAATCGACCACCCGCACTTTTATAAAATAATAATAAAAAAAAGTAGAAATTAAAGCCTCTTAAATATAAACTGTTCATTTATGCCTACATTATGACATCGGCTTAAAATCTCAATAAAATCATTCGAAAATTGATTTTCCCTGCATTTTTCAGTTTTAAAGATAGAAAGCTTAAAATCTAATCCTCGTCAAAAATACAAACAGTTCTTCAAATTTCTACGACTTCGTTCTTGAATTATTACGAGCATTGGAATAAATACAAACAGACACAGAGAAAAAAATTACATAATAGTTCAAATTGCCGATAGAAATAGACTTTAGATTTTTAAGAAACTCACAAGAGGTTTTCATCTATTAATTCGGAGATAAAATGAATTACTATTTTTAATTTTATGTCAGAAGGGTTGTTTTAAACCCTTCGGAAATCGAACCAGAGCGCCAAAATTAGCAATCTGTGCCAATTGACTACCCTGTGAGGTGAACCCATCTGACATACATATAATCACTCTAAACCATCTTTCAAGACCCGCGTCCATAGATATCATCGACTCCTACCCAATCCCTAAATAATTTCTTATTTTCACGATACAAGGGTTCACCGCGAGCTACAGAGGTTGTACCTTTTTGGTATCAATATCATTATAAAAAAAGAACGAAACGTTCTTGTGATAAAATCTTTGAATCGCTGTGCACAACGTTTTAAATTTAATTCCAATTGATTTATTTCATATTAAAAGATACAGTAAATCGAGCAATATTAAATACAAAGGATAAGATACACAATAAGTACAAAATAAAGTACAAATATAAGTAAATAATTTAATACATTTAATATATTAGAAGATGCAGACTTAATAGATATTAAAAATACATAATAGTATGTAGTTTTAAAAATCCAAGCATGTAATATATGTTTTTAAAATAAATATTAAATCGAATCTCGCCATAGTCAGTCAATTTTCATAATTGTCAAAAATGCAAGGCGCCTAGCTAAATTCAATTCCATATTATGATAATTACAAATCTTTTATAAAAAAACAATCCGAAACATTTATTTAAAACGTTTCGGGTGAAATTCTCCCTTTATCAATGGAGTTTTAGGAAATTTGAATACCTACTAGGTATTTCTATTTCGAGAATTTCTTCTGAAACGGTTGGATTTCAAATAAGCTTTTTCAGATTGTTTTTTATAAGAGATTTATATTTAATTATTTTTCTATTTATTGTATTGGTTGTTTATAGTTAGTTATTCAAAGTAGTACTGAAGGAGACAATAAAAGAGTGTGTCTCTGCTGGAATTATAAATTTTATTTATTTATAACTAGACTATAGTTTCGAGTTTTTGCCCTCTTCATCAGTCTATTACAATGGATTCACAGGAATTAATTTATGAAAATGATGATTTCATAAATTAATTCCTGTGAATCCATTGTAATAGACTGATGAAGAGGGAAAAGCCCTCGAAACTATAGTCTCGTTATAAATAAATAAAATTTATAATTCCAGCAGAAGACACACTCTTTTATTGTCTCCTTCAATATATAAAAATTCTGCTACTCTCGGCAAAAACTTTCAATTTAATCAAAGTAGTACTGATTGTTTCTTACATAGATTACGTCTTTTGTCTCTTTTTTTTCAAAATTTCTCGATTGGATTAGGCTAGAGATGCTGTGTGTGATATCTAATATTTCAAAATTTCAATTTAAATCCAATATCTCTTCAATCTTCAGTTATCTTGAAATTTATTGGCCAGGTCGACCGACTGACTCCTCACGGGCTAATCGACAGGCGAATCTCAACTCAGGGGCCATCATCATTCAACGTTCACAGAATTTACCGTTGATTATTAGAAATGAAAATATCTTTTTATCAAGACCATAATTTTGCGATACGATGAAACGAATGAGGAGTGGGTGTTAAAAAAAATAGGAAAATGCAAAAGTCGTGATTGGGTGAGAGAAATTGGGCAAAACCAGTTCAGACAGCTCTCGCTAACCATTTCTCATCTAGGCTATCCAATTCAACGGCCTGGTCTTTTATAGTAGGTATAGTATATTCTTTATCATCTTCTTCAGGATGTGTGGGTGATGGACCACACCGGCGAATTCTCCTGCTCTCTTTTATAGTATCAAAATAAAAGTTTATTTTTATATATTTATGCAAACGTATTAAACTTTCTCAATTATATATATTGCTATTATAGTGACCCACTTTAATGATTGGGAATATTTTCGCAGGCGTTTTTCTATATTTATAAGGGTACCTACGATCATTGAACTTATTGATCGATTGAAAAACAACTTATCAGATAAATTTTGCAAAGTTTTGAATCATAAAGAGAAATCAATGAGGTTGTCTTCTGTAGGATGTAAATAAGCATATAATGAATATAAATATGTATATACCTATATACAATGTGTAATACGCCGAGTTTATTCAAGGAATCAAAAAAGTTCATATAAACATTTGTCCGTATCCGGAAAGGCTTCTTTAACCAGTTATCCACCATTTTTTTTTTTTTTTTTTTTTTTTTACTAAATTACTTATATCTCTGTAAAGGGTTGACCGATTGAGCTGAAATTTTGCACGGAACTCATCAATATAAAGATCGAGTTTGGAAAAAAATATCAATTTGATCCAATTATTCCTTTCAAAATTAAACGACCGTTTTTGAGCTATTTTCATTTAAAAATTTTAACTCGGTGCCATTTTGAAACAGGTAATTTTATCAAATTATTTTTTTTTCCTAACTATTTCTTTGCATTGATAAGTTCAGTGCAAAATTTCAAATCATTCAGTCAAGCCGTACCAGAGATATAAATTACTTTGTAAAACAAAAACAAAATGGTGGGTAGCTGGTAAAATAAGAGTTTATCCAAAATAGGAGAGGCGAAGGGGTTCAAAAAATAGAATTAACAGTCCTGGGCCTTTTGATCAGTTTTTTTTGTTTTGTTTTTTATGCAATCGAATGTAAGAATTTGTAGGAAATTTCGGATACCCATGGACCCCCTATACGACCTTATGAAAATGACTTACTATTGAAATTGATAGTGATCCAAAAGGAGGCCTGGGTTCAAAAACAATTTAAAATAATACAATTTTCAAACAAAAATCGAAGAAACCTGATATTTACAATAGAAGAGTCTCATATTTAATAGGAGATATTATTATTAATTGCTACTGGTCCCAAAATGGGGAGGAGGCTTTCTTATAAAATTAAAATTTTTGAATCAAAAAAATATGTAATTTTCGTTGATGACACGAATTTTAATAAAAAATTTCACCTTCATACTAAGGGGCACCCTTGATCTAAAGCCCCTTTTATTTTTATAAAATAATGTTTACATTTCTCACAAAAAAATATTTAATTTTGAAAGTTTAATCCTCTCTAGCTACTTAAATAGTCATCGGATTATAGATAATGAGCTTTCTTTTAGGAAATTAAAATATCAAAATGTTTCTTCATTAGAGTTTTTTAATATGTAACAATATTGTGGACGCTAGAGCTGTATTTATCTAACTTTCCACATAAATTTCACCATTACTGCCTAACCCTTTGAGGAACAGATATTTATATAATGACCTTTAATAAGGACGATTTAATTTCCAACAGAAAAGTTAATAAGAGTGAAATGTCTAAAATTATATACTAGATACTCCAATATTGTACTTGATGAACCAATAAGAAAAAAATGTGTCTCTGATCGAGACACTTCCTGTCGATATAACAGACAAAAAGATCGAGAAAAAAATCGATCTTATTTTATCTGTTTCATCTATCTGGGGGTCCATATAGTACCTTTTTAATATAAGAAAATAGCATTTTGATTGAGAATTTTGTAGTTTAAATGAAATTTTATGAAAAGATTCAATTTCTTCTCTCCGGGAGCGAATCAACTAGAAATGACTATAAGTTTTATTTTTTTCTAATTACTTATTTAATCAAATTTATTGAAATTTCACATCTGTGTGTTATTGCCGTTTATCTTTTAGAGAAAATTATTTTTATTAGAATATTTTTATTTTAAAGGGTAGTTTATTTGAAGACTTATTTGAAAAAACGCTAATTAACTCCTTTAAAATATTATTTAAAAATTTGAGATTAATATATCTTATAAAACAATTAATTACTAATAATTAGATTCAATTTTGAACAAAATTGATTAAGTACTTTTTTGAGAAAATGCCCAAAAACCATCTGAACCGTCAAAAAACGTACATTTTCAAAATCATCACCATGTCACAAGTCAACGTTTCGTTTCATATGGAATTTTTGATTGTTTTTCAAAGAACAAAATTTTTCAACAAACGTCATTTTTTGACTGTTCAGATGGTTTTTGGCCATTTTCTCAAAAAGCACTTAATTAATTCCGTTCAAATTGAATCTAATTATTAATAATTAATTGTTTTAGAAGATATATTAGTTTTAAATTTTTGAAAATTATTTTAAAGGAGTTATTGGCGTTTTTTCAAATAAGGCTTCCAATAAACTACCCTTTAAAATGCAAATATTCGAATAAAAATTATTTTCTCTGAAAGATGAAAGGTAATGTTATGAAATTTCAATAGATATAATTAATCAATTAAATATGTAATGAGAAAAAAAATGAAACTTTTCGGCACTTGATTTTATTCCTGGTGAGAAGAAATTGAATCTTTTCATAAAATTTCTTTTAAACTAGAAAAATTCTTAATCAAAATTTTATTTATTTTCTATATTTATATATATATATAAGAGAGGGGGCATGGGAATGATAAATTTATATGGATGTCTACATCAGTTTATTAAAAAATATCTTTAGTATCATATGATTGACTTCAAGTTCCCTATATGTGACTTGTTTACATTTTTTATTTACTTCGAATTTAATTTGTTGGTAGAAATTAAAAAAAAGAAAAAAGATTCTACGCTATTATCGAGATTTTTGATCTTTGTAGCGTGTGCACAGTGGAAGTTTAAAATCACGAATGAGAACAAGTTTTTTTTTTTAATTCGTGCTTCCTTTTCCAGGAAATACATTAGATGAAGAGGTGAAAAGAGACACGATGCTTTTTAATCTTTAACTAATTAAATTTACTTAAAGATTAATTAATTTTGATAAGGAATTTGCAAGAAAGGAAGAAAAAGTGAGAGGGTCTAAGCTTCTTGTTTTTTTTTTTTTTTTTTTTTAATACTTTTTGAAATAGTTTTCGGAGATTGACTGGTAATATTGAAGCATGCAGAGTCTATTTTATATATAGAGTTGAAATTGCTTGGTCCGGAAAGAAATTCAGATATTATTTAAACAGTAAATGTCGCACTAATTTTTAATATATATTACTATGATTTATTCCTCATTTTGTGTTGCCGTAGGCGCTAATGACCTTGCAGTCGATGCTCCTTTAAACCCCCAATAATAATAATAATGTTTTACCATCAAATAAACCCAATTAAAATTATTAATATATAAATAAATTTATATGTATATCTTAGTCAATGCTCGTAAATAATTCGTACCTTCAAAAATTATCTTACTGGTCCGTGAAATTTTAAATTACGAATTTAGTGGTCCGCAGCAATATCTAAAAGGTTGCCGACCGCTGGTCTAGACAGACCACTCGATTTTAACAGACTGTCGCTATATACTCCTTAGCCGTAGATGTTATTGAAATAATTTAAATTTCCTAATTTTATTCATTTTTATTTGTCATTGAATATTAGTGGGTTTAAAAAAAATTAAAAATAATCATTTAAATTTCCTAATTTTATTTGTCATTGAATATTAGTGGGTTTTAAAATAATTATCTCCCCTCTATTGAGTCATTTCCCCTTTATTGTAACAAAAAAATCAAACAGATACGTCGCTAAAGAAGTTTTACTTCAACAAAGATAGCATTATAATAGTGAGGAAAAATATAATAATTTGATACATTAATTCCTATGAATCAATTGTAATAGACTGATGAAAAGGGCAAAGCTCTCGAAACTATAGTCTCGTTATAAATCAATTAAAAATTTATAATTCCAGCAGAAGACACATTCTTTTATTGTCTCCTTCAATAATAATTTGAGTTAGACCATTTAATTTTTAAATTCTCAATATATTTCACAGTGCATTGACTCTCAAATACTCCTGATGATGGCCTAACAACCCGAAATATATTGAGAATTTAAAAATTAAATTGTTTAACACAAATTAATTTATTTTTTCTAACTGTAAAACACCAACTCCAACCTATTATAATTTTAAAATGTTTCACTATAAGCCCTCACCGCGTTCCCTAACTTTTAAAAGTAGCATTATTGTTATTCTTTGCATTCGAGGTCCAATAGGAACCGTGCGTTAAACTAGAGGCAACACTACTGCAGAAGGCAGCGCTCTCTTGTGTTTATTTATTCAAATAATTTGGGAGAATTTGGGCATAAATTCTATTATAGTATACATCATCGATAAAAGAGTGCACTAAGGGACCGTGAGCGACTCTCTTTGTCATGGACGTTTAATAAATCATCCGCCAAATCTTATATTTTCGTGGCCAGTTGGCGCTAAAGTCGTGACGCACAGTCCCTATAGTACTTCGTCAAAAAGCTGAGCCCAGTTTTCTGAAAGGGACTATAAAATTTTAATTTTTTTACTATGAGCCCTACAACCAAAATGAATCTTCCAACTTAGTATTTTAATGATTATATTGCATCGTATTTGTTCGTCCCTCGTTGATTTATCCATCAGAGTTTGTCCTTCCCTAGAATACTTGTTTCTCAGGTGAAAGGAGTACCATTTGCAAAGGATTATCTTCTTCCGTGTATTATGAAAAAAAAAATCAGAATGCCTGTTCATCTTCAAAGTCACGAAATCTGAATGGAATCAAGCCAAGCAATATATCGCGCGCTCGTTTATAATTTTTTCCTGTACCTTTTTAAAACGTACAAACATGCACTATTAAAGAGTTAACAACAAAACTTATTGATTGCTTGTTCTTGTTCCTACACTGTTAAAAAAAAAATTGTAAATTTACTATATGTATGTTTACAATACAATTAGATAGGAGATTTATAAGATTGCGTTTAGTAAAAAAAATACTATATAAGTACTCGTATTATATTAGTAAAATCCGAGGGGTGAACCGCGACCTAATATGCTTCCACTTGTACTTCCAAATATTTCCAAGCACTTCCGAATATTTCCAAGCACTTCCAAATATTCCCTCGTACTTCCAAATATTTCCATGTACTTTCAAATATTTCCAAGTACTTCCAAATATTTCCAAGTACTTCCAAATACTTCCAAGTACTATGCTGTGCACCTACTTCCACTTGTACTTCCAAATATTTCCAAGTACTTTCAAATATTTTTAAGTACTTCCAAATATTTCCAAGCACTTCCGAATATTTCCAAGTACTTCCAAATATTCCCTCGTACTTCCAAATATTTCCAAGTACTTCCAAATATTCCCTCGTACTTCCAAATATTTCCAAGTACTTTCAAATATTTCCAAGCACTTCCAAATATCCCCTCGTACTTCCAAATATTCCCTCTTACTTCCAAATATTTCCAAGTACTTTCAAAATACTTCCAAAGAGGTGTACACCTACTTCAAATTGCGGATCACCACTCGGTAAAATCACATTAGCTCATTTCAAAAAACAAAAATAAATTCTATCTTTACTTTTTTCTTGTAATAATTTTTTTTATATAATGGCGATACAATTTTGCCCATATTTTATAAACTCTAATATTTTTAAAATAACGTAAGGGACTTCGTTCCTGTCGAGGGTCCCCCGACCGCACACGTTTGATTTTTTAACCAGAAGATCTGTAGAGCTCGAAAGCCCAAAAACTAATCAGATCTACGTATTGGAAATACAAACATTTTATCTTAAGAACGAACTTTCTACGACTTTTCGTTCTTAAGTTATCGTAACCATACACACTAGGAAAAAATACTTTTCTCCACGTTACATTTTTCAACATAATGGGCAATTTTTTTTTTTTTTTTTTTGATTAATCAATGCTAGACTTATCCAGCAAGCAGGCTACGTCTGCCTCACGGGTGTACTGATTAAAATTAAAAAACCATAAAAAGCAGAAATTTATCTGGGCGCTTAATTACAATATGTGAAAATTCTACAAGGGTATGAAATGAAAGAAATGTTCGAAAAAATTTAAATTATTACATCTTCAAATTAATATTTCGCTTTTAATTAAAGCAAAAAATTCCTGAGTAAAACATTTTATATGCCAGGTACTTAAATTTAAGTAAAAGAAGCGATGATTTTCCCTTAACTATCATTGGAAAAATTAAATTTACCTTAAAAGTTTGTTTAAGATTAATTTAAGTGATCCATTAGCTTAAGATTGGTTGCTGAAATCGGGCGTAAGAGTATTTGGGTCCAGGGGTAGACATTCATTTAACCCGAGGGGTGAACCGCGACCTAAAATCCTGTACACCTACTTCCACTTTCATCAGTAGAAGACAATAGATGACAATAGATTATCTAATGAATTCCAAAGTAATTCCAAATAATTTCAAAGTAAATCCAAAAACGGTGTACTCCTAATTCCAATCGCGGTTCACCCCTCGATTTAACCCTAACCCGCCTTTCGGCTCAATTTTTCCCAAAATATCATTATCTTAATGAATTAGTATGAAAATAATATATAAGAATATTCGATATAAAATATAGGAGTAGATATTAAGGGTTGATTACCTTTGCTTGGCCGCGGGTGGTCGTCGATGTTGCTTTGATTCTTTCTCGACATCAAATGAATGAGGAATTGGAATTGAATGAATCCCGTTACTCGATAAGATAATTTACCCGGAAAATATTCTCCGAAATATTTCAATAAAGAATCCTTAATAAAATTCTCAAATGCATTTTTCTATTCGATTTACTGTTTTTTGATTAATATTTGGTATGATATATAATAATTAAACAGACTAACTAATTAAATATACACATAGACATACTGGCGTATATATATGTAGTATGAAAAATACAATGTTATATCATGCTTTTTTTTATAATGATACTCAGTATAAGAAGAAGTTGCACTGAAAAGGTTCAACCTCTGAAGTCCTCGGTGGACCCTTGTATCTTGTAAATAAGAAGAGATTTAGGGATTGGGTAGGAGTTGAAGGTGTTCGTGGATGCGTCTCTTGAAAGATTGAAGGTTATATGTTGCTGGGAAGACGGTCGGAGGAAGAGAGTTCCAGTCTCTAGATGTCATAGGGATAAACGAATTGGCGAATGCGTTTGTTCGGTTAGTATCCAATTTAAGCGCGTAGGGGTGTTGAATCTTAGAAAATTGTATATTTCGCGCAAATGAAGCTATTGGAGGGATTATTGATTTTATCTCTTCAGAACAAAAGCCATGATAGTATCTATAAAAAAAGAGAAAGGGCGGAAGCAGATCTACGATGGCCTAGGGAGTCTAGAGTGTCAGTCAATGATGGATCTCCTATCTGATAGCCCGCCTCTGAATTGCATCTAAGGTATTAAGAGAATGCTTGGAGGCTCCTCTCCACAAATGCGAGCAATATTCGAGACAGGGGCCAATTTGAGCCTTGTAAAAGATAAGAAGTTGACTGGGGGTGAAAAAGCGTGTGGTCCGGAAAAGAAAGCTAAGCTTACATGCTGCAGCTTTTCCTACTGAGATAATATGGCCATTCCAAGAAAGGTCAGAACCTAAGGTGACTCCCGATGGGTGAACCACGACCTAATATCCTGTACACCTACTTCCACTTTCATTTCCAAGTAGAAGACAATAGATGAAGGGGCATTATCTAATGAATTCCAAAATAATTCCACATAATTCCAAAGAGGTGTACACCTAATTCACCCCTCGATGACACCCAACATTGATATTTTATCACGAAATTCTAATGAGCTCGAATCAAAGGATTAGATACGTATTACTAAAAAATATAAATGAAGGATTACAATACTGACTTTTGTTCTGAAAAACCAGTTCTTACTAAAAATCGGTTTTTACTGCAGCATATATACTAAAAGAAAACTATTTTGTTTGTATGTATGTTTGTTCGAACGGTGAGGATAATTCAACAAATCTACCGTTTTATTACGATCGTGATTAAATTTTGCACACCAATAGTTCAAAAATAGAGAAAAGTTGTTATCTATATTTCATTTAGAAAAAAACTACCCCTGCTACCCTTTTCCACTCCTTAAGCAAAAAGTTTTATTCGTTTTATCGTGATGAAATAAAACTTCAAATTTAAGATAAATATTATCTTGATAAATAAAGGCAGAAAGGGGATGAAAGAATTTTCACTTGCCTCTACCTTTTTAGGGGCTTTTGACATTTGACATCACTCTTAGAGAAATAATTCAAGTGTTGGCAACACTGGAAATAGCCTACAATTTACAAAATATAAGTTTAGGGGTTTTTTCCTAAATTTTGGCCTTTTTATGGACTTTTGGCATCATCTTAGGGGAAAAAATTTGGTGTTGGTGACCCTGCCCAGAAGTAAAAACTTTTAGAACCACAGGTCTATAAATAATGGCTCAACCCGAAAAAATCTTCCAGATTATTAAGAGGAGGTTTAAAATAAACAGAATTACCTACAAAAAAGGAAGTTATCAGTAGAAAAATTGTAATAATTATTAACAAAATAAACTTATTACTTTTGAAGAAGGTATTTATTTATTATTTTAAGTATTACTAAATCAATTTCATTAATATATCTTGGGAATATAAATATTGCATTGACCTAGTTGAAATGTTATTTGTTTATTCATTATATGCAATAGATAGGTTTTAAAAGACAATAAACTAAAAATATTATGCAATTGGAAAGAATTTAATCGAACAGAAAGAATAATTGAATAAATCTATCTAGCTATTCTATTTATAAAGGGTTTATCTGGGCAATCGACCAACAAGCTTTTTAAGGGAGCTCTCTTTTGCTCTTTTCATATGTTATCTACTGAACCCAATTTGGTCAAATGTGCACTAACATATTTTTACTTTCACATTTGTTTTTTTTTTAATTTTAATATCCACTAATAGTTCGTGAAAAATAAAATTTATTAAAATTTGGAAATCTAAATTCATTAAATTAGTATTGTTATCGTCCATGCTAAAAAATTTTCTTAAATGGCTGGTTATTGGGAATTTGGATTTTGAAATAAATAATTGGAAACTAAATTTTTAAAAAAATTTCAACGTTTAGTCGTATATTTTTCGACTTCTTCAGGCAATCTACTAAACAATTACAAACACGTGAAATAATCAAAAAAATTTACTTTTAAGCTTAATCTCCTCTTAAGTAATATATAGTTCATTAGAGATGTTAAACATAAAAGTAAATTTTGTTTGATTATTTCATGTGTTTGTAAATGTTGTAGATCTTTTGTAGATTTCCTGAAGAAGTCGAAAAATATAAGACGAAATTAAGCAGGTCGAGTAATAAAGATTTATTTGTTTATTTATTGCCCCAAAATCTATCAATAAGCCAAATTTTAGCATCCTAGGATCATTTCATATTTAATAGATCCAAATTTACTCTACAATCTTCATCCCTTCATTTTAGGGTTTGAAAGAGAGAATGTATTGACTTTTTTGAATTTTCCTTATTATTTACTCAAACTTGATCAATATGCCAAATTTTAGCATCCTAAGATCATTACCTATTTAATAGATTCAAATTTACCCTACAATCTTCACCCCTTCATTTTAGGGGTTGAAAGAGAGAATGTGTTGTTTTTTTGAAATTTTCCTTTATTATTTCCTCAAACTCGATCAATATGCTAAATTTTACCATGCTAAAATCATTACCTATTTAATAGATGCAAATTTACCCTATAATCTTCCAGATGCGGATCCAGACCTCTGATTTGGGGGCGGTCGGCAGGCACTGAGTTTTATCCCCCCCCCCTTAATGAAAAATGGATCCTATCTCAAACTAAATAAAAAGAGCATTATATTTTTAAATTCATTTCCTTTTTTCAACATTTTTAATAGAGATGGGAAAAATCGTTCTTTTTAGGAATAGTTCTTGTATAGTTCATTATAGAACTAGTCTCAATTGAACTATACAGTAGTAGTAGTTCAGGGGTGGCCGATGTTATAAAAAAATAATTATTTTTTAAATAAACACATAAAAAAATGTTGGTCTCCAATGTCTATGGGGGGGGGTCGCCCCCATCGCCCCCCCCTGGATCCGCGCATGTAATCTCCATCCCTTCATTTTAGGGCTTGAAAGAGAGAAAGTCTGGGCTTTTTTGAATTTTCCTTTATTATTTCCTCAAAATCTATCAAAATGCCAAATTTTTAACATCCTAGTATTATTTCATATTTAATAAAGGAATACTATATTTACCCTACAATCTTCACCCCTTCATTTTAGGAGTTGAAAGAGAGAATGTATAGTTTTTTTTTAATTTGCCTTTATTATTTCTCCAAACTCTACCAACATGCCAAATTTTAGTAACTTAGGTCATTACATATTTAATAGATCCAAATTTTTTTTTTTTTTAATGTAATCGAATGCAGAAGGGGTGCACCAGTAAAGATGCAGCTCCTATGGATCTCGAAAGACCCTTGCATTACCGAAGAGAAGGGAAAGTTGATTAAGTGAGAGGGTGTAGACGTAGGTGTCTATGTACCCCGGTTTTGAAGGTTTGAAGATTATAGGTGCTGGGAGAGAGTTCCAGTTCCTTGAAGTCATGGGGATATATGTATTCGCGAATGAAGTGGTCCGGCACTTTTCTAATTTGACCGCGAGAGAGTGTTGGGAGTCGGCAAAACGCGTGCTACGTGCAAAGCATGCTTTGGGGGGAATTATTGATTTTATCTCATCAGAGCACCTGCCGTGATAGTATCTATAGAAAAGGGAAAGGGCAGAGACATTTCATCGATGAGCCAGCGAGTCGAGGGAGTCGGTGAGGGTAGAATCGTCAATTAGCCGTCAATAAGACTTGATTTACCCTATAATCTTCATTACTTCATTTTAGAGATTGAAAGAGAGAAAGTCTCGGCTTTTTTGAAAATTTTCATTTAGAATTTCTCAAAAAATTTCAATAAAAAATTTAAAATAGAAAATTCTCCAACATTCCATATATTGATTGATTTGTTTATTTGCAGGCAATGTCCGATGTCCTCAAAGGTGCCAGCGACGGGGTGGATTTTGTGGACTGGACCCCCGACAGCCTTCACCAAGCAGTCCAGGCGGTGGTTGCAGGGGCCGGCGTTTCCGTCACCGAAGACCTTGTTCGACAGACAGTAGTACTGCACGACCGACTGATGACCGATGCAGCCCTCTGTCCACCCATCAAAGTAGAACATTCGTATAGTTTAACCCACCATGGTGTTCCAGCAGGGGGTCGAGAGAGTCCAGGACCCGGACACGACCCCCTCACACTTTCAAGAAATTTACATGGTCAGTACCTACCTACCATTGAGCAATATCAAAAATATTTATATAATAAGACTTGATTTAAAAATTGAATCGGTCATTTCAAAAACTACATAAATTAAGGTTTTTCCAAACATGCTTTTTTTGTCGCGAACACTTTCTTAAAGATATAAGTTTTTAACTTCAAATTCGGACTTTTCTATATCAAATTCAGGATTTTAAAAATCAAAATCAGACTTTTTCAAATCAAATTCAGAATTTCTATAAAACCATGCATATTTTACATATTAAACTATAGCTTTTTACCTAAAATCGTTTCCTGAGAGTACAAAATGGTAATCTTGAAAGGTTTTAATTAATGAGCTGAAAATTGGTACGCAAATATATTAGAATGCACCAAATTTTAGCTTTTTACCTGAAAACGTTTTCTGGAAGTACAAAATGCCAATCTTGAAACGTTTTAGTTGATGAGCTGAAAATTGGTACGCAAATATCTTAGAATGATCCAAATTTTAGCTTTTTACCTGAAAACCTTTCCTGAGAGTTAAATTAAATTAAAACTTTTTCTTAACTATAACTTCTTTCTATTTTTTCAACTGTTTATTAATAAATTCTGAATTTGATTTGAAAAAGTCTGATTTTGATTTTTAAAATCCTGAATTTGATATGGAAAGCCCGCATTTGATTTTTAATTCATGAATTTGAAATGGAAAAGTCCGAATTTGATTTTTAAATTCTGAATTTGATATGGAAAAGTCCGCATTTGATTTTTAAATTCTGAATTTGATATGGAAAAATCCGAATTTGAAGATAAAAATCTATAATCTGAGTAAAAACTATGCACGTCAGTAAATTCATTCTTCTTCAAACATCATCCCAAAGTAGTCGGTCGTTCATTGCTTAAAAGACACAAGTCAGTGAGTTAAGTTTGATTTCTGAAAAGTTCTGATTGTTTGACTTTGGTGGTTTTTGAAATGACCGATTCAATTAATATGGGAAGGAACTTTGGATTTATGCACCATTATTTTAATTTATCTTGTTTAAATTTGCCATTTATATTAATGGCAAGTGGCATGAGGTTTTTTTTAACACGCTTTTATTAGCTTCGCCTGTATGTATGTATTTATGTATGAATGTATGTATCAATGGGTCTGTTAAATTCCGCATACTTTTCTCTATTAAAATAATTAAGACTAAAAAGTAAAAAAAAAAATTATAGTTTTTAGTTTAAATACAATACTTGACCATACCCTGTACTTATAAATTTTATTTATAACGATTGTTATAAATAAAATTTATAATTCCAGCAGAAAACACTATTTTATTGTCTCCTTCAATATATAAAAATTCTGTTACCCTCGGCAAAAAACTTTTAATTTAAAAAAGTACATACATGCTTCTGCGCCCTACACTATTTGATTATTACATTATTATGTACTTTTTAGTCCATTAGCGTTTTTTTTTTAGTTTTTTTAAAATCATCTTCAATAGAAAAATATAGAATTAATTAAATTAGCCAATTTTAATATATAATAATATTTGTATTAAAATGGGTATTAAAAACAACAATAATTAATTACTAAAAGGAAATTTAAAAAAAAATTATACATTTTTCTTGACACACCCACCTGTGAAAAATTACTTTAATTAAGTAAAAGCTTATCAAATTAAAGTTACCCGAAGATGAGACCCTGAGAGATCGATTTGTCGACTAAAAAACCACCTAACTCGTGATTAAATAGAAATTGTTTGCACCATTTTTTTTACGAGAAACCATTTCTATATACATATTACCTATATATATGGGTACCTTTAATAGTACAATATAAGATAACAAAATCGTTCTGATTAACATATTATAAAGAAAACTTAGATGTTACGTTAGAAACTTGGCTCACAGATGCGTTTATTAACACAAACAACTAGGCCAAATTTCAACTCATATGTTAGCAACCCTAGTAGCACAATAGCTTTCAAACTATATAGTAACTACATAGCACCTATATAGATTTTTGAGAATCTATATAGGCACTATATAGTTACTATATAGTTTGAAACATTGTGCTACTAGGGAAGTGTTCGATAGCTTCTTGTAGGACATTACATTTTTCTAATTTTCTACATTTTTAAACTGGAGATTTTGAAGTTAGGAATTAAAAAACTTCTCTCTTTTCTGGAAATACAAATCTTTTTTTTATATATATTATAATTGGCTTCGAAAACTTAGAGGATACGAACATTTTAACACCAGAAAGTACTTTTCTACGACTTCTCGAACTTGTAGATAGAAGAGCGAAAAAGAATGTGTTCAACAACATTATTCAAGTAATAAATTGTAAACATTAAGCGTGATTTCTGTCTGGTGTCATCATCATCATCATCATCCAATGATGTCATTTATTGTTTTGCTTTCATGTATCTTGAATAAAAAAAAAACCTAATCGTTGTTTTAGTATTTTTTATTAGTGAAATGAAACTAATGACTAATAATTAGAGAATTAATTTTTAGGCTCTTATTTTAAAATAAATAGTCCCTTAAATCAGGGTAGTCCAACCCTTGGCCCGCGGGCCGCATGCGGTCCAGCACTGCAATGAGTGTGGCCCAACATAAAATCATAAACTTCCTTAAAACATTTTGATTTATATGTAGAGATATATTTATTCTGTTGTTCGAAATATGAATGTACATTTGTACAATACGTGAAGCTTTTTTCAGGAATAAAATTCACTACATAAAACCAAAATTATAAGCACAACTATATAAGATAAAAAAAAATAATGAAATTTCGAATATTTAAAAATTATTCTTCATATCATATTTTAATTTTCTAAAATATTTATTATTTCAGTAATTTATATGCTACGACACTAACCAAGTCTATAAGTTATCATTCTAGTACAAGAAGACAAGGAATTGGGGTTTTCTAGAACAATCACAATTAATTGATAATTTCTCTCCTGAACTAAAACTTGTCAGGACTTGTCTTTTAGATCTTTGATCGTTCTTACTTGTCAATAGATAATGGATAGTCATGGATTATTATATCCATGACCCTTTTAAAAATAAATGACCATTCCTCATATCCTTCTTTAGTCCCATTCGATTTAAACCAGCCCTGTCCAACCTCTGGCCCAATATAAAGTCATAAAATTCCTTAAAACATTGAGATTTTTATGTAGATTTCTAGGTATGTATTTACATATACGAGAAGCTATTTTCAAGTATAAAATTTAAGAAAAGTAAAATTAGAAGCTCACTAGCTAAATAAATAAAGTTCTTATTTCTACATTACTATTTTTTCCAACTCTGCTGCCTTAAAATTATTTTGGTTTCTTTAAAATAATTAGTTTTGATGGTAGTTGAAAAAAAACTTCGGAATCCTCGGTATGTTTGTCCAACTCCCACATGGCTGTATACTTTATATAATAAATCAATTAATACAATTCCTCTAAAGGATTAGGTCTATTTGCATTTTTATATATTTGAGCTTACTGCACATTTCTTTATGCAAATATTTCCGCTAATCATTTCGCATTGACATATTCAACGTGGGCTTGTCCGAGGACAAAGACCTTAAGACATGAACGGTCACAAACCTACACTTTCAGAAATTTTAAGATAGATTCATTTTCATTTAATTTTTAATTTAAAAGATAAATATTCGTATGCTAATGGAGCTATTCAGGCATCATTCTCATTTATCTTGCATCTTCATTCATAAGACAACAAATTTCTTTTCTTTTTAAATACAAATAAGTGCAAATGTAGATATACAGTTGAGAATATGAGAAATTAATAACATAGGTCTGCGAAATTTAGCGCTGATTCGTTTTTGGCACATTAAGGCCCCTAAACATTAGTACTTTATTCCAATACTTTTTTTAGTTTTTTCTAAATATCTTAAAAATGAATTAACAATTTTGATTAAATTTAATATTATAAATAAGTACCTTAAATAAATAAATACATAAATAAATCTTTATTACTCGACCTGCTTAGAGGCACAAGTCCTCGGTGGCTAGGCCAACAAAATATCAATACAAATTAACTATAATAAACATAAATACAATCAAATAAAAGAAATTAACAAAATTAACAAACAAGAAAAAGAAAAAAAAGAAATGTATGCTCATTAACAAATAACATGATCATAGATTTCCATCAAAAGACAAAAAGTAATTTAAATAATTTCGCGCAAAAACCCGATACCAGGAGCAAAAGACGCATTAGCCATCCCGACATTTGCCATAAGTTGTTAAGGAAACCTGGTCAAAACCTTAACAAGGATGGTATGACCTCTCTTTACCTCAGGTAATCTCTGCTTGTGAGAACTAAATAAAATTTTGATAAATGAAAACTACAAATTCTGAATAAAATAATTTATTAAAAGGTCATTTTTATCCTTTTAAAATACTCGAGGATTCGGAGGATCGCCTCTTCTTCTTCAGGATTTAAAATGTTCAATGAAGGAACCCACCTTGTATATTACTATTTTTAATTGCAATTAAGTTCAAAACTGTGCACAGCAATCAATGCCTTGATGATGGCCGGAGTGGGTGGAAAAGCTTGCAAAAAATAAATTAAATTATTTATCAATTTTATTTAATTCTGACTTCAAATCAAAATCGACCTTTTTACCTGAATTAATAATTAAAAATAATATTAATATATCGCTTTTCATTAATGCAAAAGCTCGGTCCTCCAGATACTATTATTAATTATATAATAAAACCAGAGGTCTTGAGGGCAGACTGGTCCCGGGTAATATTGAAGCATGGAGTCAAAATTATATTCCCAATAGTATGCAAAAAATAGAATAAAAAATCTGATAAATTTTGAGGAATATCATCATATATTTTTCGTGAACAAAATAAATATTTAAAGTCCATAGCATACATATTATTTAATTAATAAAGTATGTTGGCAGGTGTTTGGACAGGAAAGTAGCAAATCGAAAAATTCTCATTGATTTACGGGAAGTTTCGACAATTTTATTTTGGCTTCATCAGGTGTCTCAATGATTATTATTAATTTTAATTCATAGTAATTAATTTTCATACATTCAGTGAGATGCCTGATGAAGCCAAAATAAAATTGGCGAAACGTCGCATAAATCAATGAGAATTTTTCTATTTGCTACTTTCCTGTCCAAATACCTGCCAACAAACTTGATTAATAAAATCAAAAATATTTTTACTATTTCTAATTCACATTAAGTACTCAATTAAAATGCATTTCTTTCATCCATTCAGTTCGGGGGAAGCTATATCCCTTCCGAGGCCTCTCAAGATAATTCAAGTGGGATGTAAGTAACCCGAGTGGGTCAGAACAAAGTGTAATAATAAGCCAAAACACGTACTGAACTCAGATTCACCCATCCAAGTTCTAGACATACCACGTTTTATCTCCATTAAAAAAAAAAAAAAAACTCCTTTTAGCAAACGTTAAATAAAATAAGAAAATTACCTCCTCGCCCAGTATTGTCCTCTCTAACGAAGAATTTATCCAGTAATGTAAAAATTATGATAATTATTATTAATCTTTTTCACAAATGGAAATGGATTTTTTTTATTATTATTTTATCGGACGAAGACTTTTCAAAAGATTTTCTTATTATCAATTGTAGACCGGAAATTCGCCCCTTTAAGCACGCATCCACTTCCTGCTTTTCATTAACTTGCTGGTTAGCCCACGCATATAAATTCATTCAAGTTATACATAAGTCAAATGGAAATTTAAGGCTTTAATTTGTTAAATGAGAAAATATTATATAGAATTTTACTCATTCATATCTACAATTAATTTGAAATTGAATAATTAAGTGTGATTATAATTAATAGTCAATTTCAAAAAGTCGTGTAAAATTTGGATATGAGTCCCCGATATCATCTAGCCTACACTATATAAATTTAAATCTACAAAAATCTAATCCAATGTAAAATCAGAGGAAATTTTTTTTGAAAAGTTTGAGTTAGAAAGCTGAAATTTGGCAGAAAAGTGACTTACTTAGTCTCAATATAACTTTTATTGGCTTTGTGAGTACTGGATATGTTTATTTATAATGGAGGATGAATAAAATTCATTTGCATGTTTCCAGTAATTTTTATTTATTTACGTGATTACTTACTCTTGACATGTTTCTAAAAATAATTACTAATATCTCTTAAAATATCATTTTTACAATGTTTAAAGCTTTTTTAATAGAGATATATCTTGAAATTTTTATACTTTCAATATATCTTGGTGCATAAATGTTTGTATTCAATCCAAAACTGAATAGATTTCAGACTTAACTTCAAAAGCAAAATGTTTAACAGAAGAAACTTTTGAACAACTGTAGCTAATAAGCAGAAAAATTTGTACTAATAAACTATAATTTGTATTAGTAATGAAGCTGTTGAATCTTTTATTTTTGTGATAATTTGATTAAAATTTCAATTTCTATTTAAATCACACATAATTATTTATTGAACACGAACAAATATAGCTTCAAAGTTTCGATTAACCTATAATCGGAGTGAGTGCTCATACTTGAGAACGATCGAAGAATAAGTCGATCGAAACGTCGTAGTTATATTGTATTATTTGTTCGTGTTAATAAATAATTATACTATAATTAATTATGTGTGATTTAAATAAAAATGCAAATTTTAATATAATTTGTATTAAGTTTTTGCATTCGTAACTTCAGTTCTTCTTCCGATTGAAAATGGTTAGGTTTTTGGATTGGTAGCTTGTCATTGTCAGGACGTCCAATTTAAAAATATATAAAAATCAGAAAATTGTATCGTTAGCTATCAAACGCTTGTAACTATCAGCTGAAATTTGGCATAGATGCTTGTGTTAATAAACGCATCTATGTACCAAGATTATTAATGAAATTATAATTAAGTTTCATCTTATACAGTTCGTTGACAATAAAATTTTTAAATTTACAAAATTTGTGAATAGCTTACTAAATCGAACTTGGAAAAAGTTTTCCCCTTTTTTCCCATTATTAAGCAATTCATTATATTATATTTAATCTATTCATTGATAAAATAAGAAATTCATTTTTTTTGTCTATACTATTAAATTAAATCCAGTAAATATTCCTTTAAGGTCATCTAAAGAGCATATGCCATTTATCACAATCAATTGACCCAGTATGCAGACATTAACAATATTTAATTTTGTACTAGCTAAGTGATATTCATATAAAATAAAGTGATTATTTTTCCTCTATATTGATGACTAATCACTAGACATTTGGAAGGTTATCACTAACTTGTTTCGCTTATTAATTAAAAGTTATTAATGAAATTATAATTATTTATTATATAAGTCTACTAATAATATATTAAGGAAAAATGCATAATATATATACAAAGAGATAAATCGTTGTATTTTTATTTTATTGGCCAATTTCTGCCTGTACTGGCAATTTTTTATTCCCTTAACACAACAATTCTCAAGTATGAAGTCACAAAAAAAGAGTCCGGATTTTTATAGTAATTCAAAAATTTAAAATTAGAATAAGTTCAACAAATTGATGTTAGATGGTGCTAATGGCAATCAGTTGTGTTTAGGTTAGTTATAGTTATTATTAAATACATTTTATAAAGAATTAATATGGTTTTATAATAAAAAAACATTTTAATAAACACTGCAATCACCAAAGCATCATTCTAATATATATTCACCTGTTTTTATGAACTTAGCGTTTAATAAAAGCTTGTAAAAAGGGAAAGAAGAATAAACGATTTGAATTAAACGTCAAGAAGATGTATATGTGTAAATATATTTTATCCTTGTTTCATTTATTTTTTTCTTTCTCTTCTTCTTTTCCTATTTATAATCATTTTCATTTTTTAAATTCATATTCTATTTTATCATTCATTCTCCAAGTAAAGTGTTTTTAAAAAAAATTTCCCACAAAAATTTATAAGTGATTAAAATAAACTGATGTGGCCATCCACATGACTTTACCATACTGCTGTCTTATATTTAATATTTAATAAAATCATTTATAATCATTTAGGGGGGTACCTTCCCCCATTTGTGGCGGTTAGTTTTAGCATTTTTAGTCTTCTGGGGGCCCACTGATTATGTATACAAAATTCAGTGGAGTTTGGTCCAAGGGAATAGATTTTTATTTTTTGACCCTACCCCCCAGAAAAAAATATGTTCGTTATTATAAGTTCATTTTATAGTAAGAATATTTCATTTTTCTTGTTTTCCTTTTTTTTAGTTTGAAAATCTTATATTTTAAATCCCTTCTTAATTTTGGGTTCTATTTCAACCAAAATCTAATCACCTCTTAATCTCAATTCACCAAATCTACATATGAAATTTCGTTTTGATATTCACACTAGTTTTTGAGCTAGAACGTCCACAAAAATTTCGTAACACACGTACGTAGGTACTAACAGACATTTTGACAAAACAGTTATTATCTCGAAAAATATAATTTTTTTAATGTTCACTTATTAGAGCTTTTTTGTAAACCAAAACCCCATGGTATCGCTCAATTTTTTTAATCAAAATAGTTTCAGCCGTTTTTTAGATATTTTGAAAAAAAACACTTTTTTCTTGATTTTTTTATTTAGTTTGAAAATTCTATAATTTTAATTTTTAAACCTCCCCTAGACCCCTTCATTTTGGGTTCGATTTCAATCAAAATCTAATCAGTTCTTAATCTCAATGCACCAAAACTACTTGTGAAATTTCGTTTTGATATTCACATTAGTTTTTGAGCTAGAGAAGTACACAAAAATTTGGTAACGCACGTACGTACTTACAGATATTTTGACAAAACAGTTATTATCTCAAAAAATATAATTTTTTGATGTTCACTTATTAGAGCTTTTTTATAAACCAAAACCCCATGGTTTCGCTCAATTTTTTTTAATCAAAATAGTTTCAGCCATTTTTTAGATATTTTGAAAAAACGAAGCAAAAAAAACACTTTTTTCATACAAGATCATTATACTTGACTATATATATATACTATATTGTAAAGTGAAGTATTAAAGTACTGTTAGAGTACTATTACTGTAAAGTATACTATTGTAATATTGTACTGTACTATATTGTAAAGTGAAAAAAAGACATTGTTTGTAAATATGGACATGGGAAGGGAGTGTGGTTCGATGCCCAAATTATGTAACTAATAAATATCTAAATTTTAATTTGTAAAAAAAACATTTTGCTCAAAAAAAAAATGAAAATAGCGTACAAACTACCACGCACTTTATAAACATAACATGAAATCTTTAAAATATAAAACGAAATTGATCCTATTTAAGAATCAGTGTATGTTTTGTTCTTTGATATAATGAAATAAAGTATTTGCGTCAAGGTGTGTGATACCCGCCCGTTTACTCGTCTAGAAATCCGTCTGGATTTTTTTTTTTTTTTTTTTTTGTAATCGCCCCCGTTTCGCGAATCTTGTTGTTGCCTTGTCATGTCGGCTTTCGCGGTTCAAGTCGTGAGTGAAAACTGCACTAGAGAAGCCTGCGGGGGTGGAAACCAGAGACGGCCGAGAGAAATCAAGCACCTCTATAGAGAAATTAATCATATATATATATATATATATATATAAATACCTTCTTGAGAAATGCAATTTAACTAAATTGCTTAGAAGTTCAAATCCCCACTACCTAGCATAGGATTTCAAAGACATTTCACGTTTCAGTCTATTAATCTATCATCATAAGGAGATTAGATGATTTTCCATTTTGAAACATTTATCAACAAATTAATTAATTCTTAAATACAGTAAAACCTCAATTTTGAGGGCCATAATTGAACGGACTTCGAATTTAGCTGACAAAATTTTCGGTCCGTATTCAATATGAATACCTTAAATGATTATCTCCAAGCTTTCAATCTTTTATTAGATTATCTTCAGGGCTCTATAATATTACCAATTTATTTAGGTATTTCCACACCAACTTCCAAGTTAAAGTGCAGAGCACTTATTTTTTTACTTTAAGCTACCAACCGCGATTGGAATTAGGAATCTTTGGAATTATGTGGAATTATTTTGGAATTCATTAGATAATGCCCCTTCTTCTATTGACTTCTACTTGGAAATGAAAGTGGAAGTAGGTGTACACGATAGGCCGCGGTTCACCCATCGACTTTACCATACAGTCAAGTATAGTAATCGTGCATGAAAAAAAATGTTTTTTTATGTTTCTTTTTTTTCAAAATATCTCAAAAACGGTTAAAACTATTTTGATAAAATAAAATTGAGCGTAACCATGGAGTTTCGGTCTACAAAAAATCCCCAAAGAATGAACATAAAAAAATTATATTTTACGAGATATTCATAATTTCGTCAAAATATCTGTTAGTACGTTAGTTTAGTAAGCTACCAAATTGTGTCTACCTCAAAAACTAATGTGAATATCAAAACGAAATTTCCCATATAAATTTTTTACATTAAGATTAAAAATTGATTAGATTTTGGTAGAAATCGAACAAAAAATTAAGGGGTGGGGGCTCTTAAAAAATAAAATTATAAAATTTTCAAACTAAAAAAAAGCAAAGAAAAATGGATTTACTATAAATGAGACCTATAATAAAAAACAGTCATTATTTTTATCAGGGTCCAAAATTGTGGGGGGGGGGTTAAAAAATAGAACTATCAATATAACTCCAAGACTCTTTGATCGATTTTCACGAAATTTCTCATATGCACTCTTTATGATCACTAAGTGAAATTGATAATAACCCAAAAGAAGGGGGGGGGGGGGAATTAAAAAATAATTTAAAATAATATAATTTCCAACAAAAATCGAAGAAAGCTGATATTACATAAGAAGATTCTCATTTATAAGATGGGGCCTCTTGCTAGCTAGGGAATTTCGCCCCCTAGACCCCATCCTCATTCCACCAACCCTATAAATGACCTCTGGGCTCTCTCCTCATCCCCCCTTAAAAAATTTTATCGTCCTACTAATATATAGCGAGATATTCGCGAAAAACATTGCTGAAACTTTATTTATTTAATATTATTAATGATGCTCTGAGGCGATTCACCTCATAGACCAGATTACAAAAGTTTACTTATTAAGATATATTTAGAGTACAACTTAAAATATAACCCTGACAAATTTGGAGTAAAATAAATCATATAATATATAATACACACAGTAATACAAGGCAAAACAAAATATGTCCAATTGACAGCCCCCCATCGACCCCCACCATCAAGACCAGAACTAAATTGCCTGCTTTTATCCTTTAAATGACTGAACTAATGTAAAAAAAGAAAATGCATTTAATCTGGACTCAGACTGTGAATTTTCCAAGTTAATTAATATTTTTTTTTTTTTAATAAGACTCAATTAAAAAGTTAAAGAGAATATGTTTCCTGTTATTAACTCTTTTACTATTAAGAAAGCGAAGAGAGAGAATCAACTAAATGCAGGTTTGTTTGCCTTGCGTGTGTGAGTGCATGACCTTGGAGCGAAATCGCATCACCCTCAACTGACCCACTGGCCAGGAGGAATTAGAAATGACTAAAGGCGTGTGTGAGCACTTGATTGACCTCTCTAATGGAATTCCGCTGAGATTGAAGAAAAAAAGCAAGATATCTAGGTATAGTTAGTTAATTAAAATGGGAAATCTCTTACTTAGCTGAACAATTTATTTTACAAATCAATGGAAGATTTATTGAAATAAGGAAAATTCTCCACTGTTTTCTAATGATTCAATGAATATAATTAAGAAAATTTAAATAATATTTTCTTCTATTCATTCTTCTTCAAAGTCCATGCTAGTTTTTCATTGTTGGCTATTACTATGGAGAACATAGTAATGTTACTGGGAAAATTCTTCACAGGGGTGGTTTCCCGTTGTTTTTAACGCCTTGTTTTTTTAATAGACGTGAAAATTGTTATAACTAACGAGATTCGATCCCGAGTAAACTCGATTAGAAGTCAAACAATTTTATTTATTTAGTGACGAGCTTTGAGGCCATGGCGGGCAGCGTTTCGGACCAAAAAGTTTTTTCCCTTTAAAAAATCACACTCCAGAGGCATATCTACTAAGCTTACATTTTTTTGAATTAGATTTTTAATTATTTTTTTAGAGATGGTATTAGATATAGGTATTTTTATGTTATGTTATTTTTAAATATATTATACTTCCTCTGTCCGAAAATATGGTATACAATTGCGAAAAAACATCAAGTAAAACTAAAATTAAATATAAAAAAAATAATTAAATTCATCTTATTATCACAATATATGCTAACTAAATACAAATAATTTTAGTAAAATCAAAATTTAGCTAAAATGTGATTTAGCCTTGTTAAACGCTTCTTTTGAACATATCCTAGTAGCACAATGTTTCAAACTATATATTATGCCTATATAGATTTTGAGAATCTATATAGGCACTATATAGTTTGAAACATTGTGCTACTAGGGTACCTATATTCTTTTCAGCTAATCGACCCTCTCACGACCTTTTATAAGGGTTACTTAAAACTACAAAATTTCAAAAATAAAAGCTTACAGTGTTTCTGATGTCTAATAATTTCTTCATTTATTTTCTATTTTCTAGATATGGAGGATGATGATGATGAATGTTATCCATGCATTTCTCTGGATTCCGCTACTGGGCGAAGTGAAAGACACAATGATAGTGAAATTCTAATTCAAGTAAAAGAAGAACCGATGAGTGATCCAGGCTCCCCAGAAAGCTTCAGTAGCCATTCGATGTCCGTTGATTCTGAAATTGATGATTTCTTGCCATCACCAGCGGCAGTTCGAGCTGCTCTGGGATTACCTCTTGAAAAGGTAACATTATAATAACATTCCTATCCTTTTAATATTTAAAATTCTAATAATCTTGAAGGAGACAATAAAAAATTTGTCTTCTGCTGGAATTATAATATAAATTTTCAATTTATTTATAACGAGACTATAGTTTCATGTGAATCAATTGTAATAGACTGATGAAGAGGGCAAAGCTCTCGAAACTATAGTCTCGTTATAAATAAATTAAAAATGTGTAATTCCAGCAGAAGACACACTCTTTTATTGTCTCCTTCAATTTATAAAAATTCTGCTACTCTCGGCAAAAAGAAACTTTCAATTTAATAAATAAAAGATTCACGGGTTTTTGGACAATTTTTTTATTAATGTTAAATATCAAATTTTATACAACTTTTCGTCTTTTTCATGACTTTTTCAAGTACTCAATTACTTAAAACATTAATTGTTCATAAAATAATATCCTGAAAAGGACGAAACGTTGTCTGAAATTTGATATTTAACATTAATAAAAAAATTGTCCAAAAACCCGTGAATCTTTTATTTATTATTAAAATACACATGAAGCAACTAAATTTTTCAATGTAATTCTAATGATCTACCGAATTTAAATTAATATTTTTTTCCAAAATTCCGCTAAATCTAAAATTTGGTGATTAGAAAAGTGTTAATTGTGTCCCAGACAAGTTGAATAGTAAAAATGATATATTCTCAATTTTTCGTTCTAATCGAATATTTATATAAATTCTAGATTTCAAATACTGTTTTGTCTTCCCTATATCCAATGTCCCCCTCACAATCTAAGCAATCAATTTTGTAAAGTAAACCATATGTGCCCATAATTATGAAAGTGGTCTAAGTCATTGATTGTTAGTTTAGTTTCGAGATATTTAAAGTTTTGTAAAATAAACAAGATTCTAATTCTGTATAATGAAACAACTTTAAATGAATGGAACATATAAAATATGAAAAAACTAATTTTTTATAATTATTCTGTGCATTTTTCGTTGATTTTCTAGTAAATTTAAATTTTGGTCTGTACTTTAGTAGGTATAGCTAGCTCTACTTCATATACTTTAACTCTTTAACCTAGGACGCTATCACGAAGCGATGTCGAAAGTAAAGATTTTTTATTATAGACAAAAGGATCAGCCGGGGTTCGAACCCGGGATCTTCGCATGGCCGGTGCAATGCTTTTTACAAGAGCCCAAAGCTCTTATAATATACTCTTAGCCACTAATCCCCGAACTCACGCTAAAACTTAATGTCTATATGAATTCATAATATTATATAATTCCATAATATATTATTATCATCTTATATATCTAAAAATAAATTTTGATTTTTTTCAGAACGGCATACAACAAAGTGTTCTCAAACAAACATCAAACGGAACACGAAGTTCAACGCGTCTCACTATCAAATTGGAACCCGGAAATAATTCAGTTAATGGATCCGGCTTCTCCTTGCCTCCTACACCACCTTCATCCACAAACAGTGATAGTGAAAATGGTAGTAGTAATGTTCAAAATTCACCAACATCGCCACCCCATCCGAGGCCGGGTCGCCCACCAGGTTCCGGATCAAGTGCGAGAGTCTACTTGGGCGGTCAAGGATCACATAATCGACAGCCTATTCAAACACCACTTATCAGTTCACAGCCGGTATACCATTTTGTTGTTGTTAATGTTTTTTATCTTATACTATTAAATAAGTAATTCATGTTTATAATAAGAAATTAAGTAAAATTACGAGGTAGGTTTCACATATAATAAAACAAAAATGAGTTGTTATCTCGATATATTTCTTTATTCTAACCCAGCGATTCTTAACAGGGGGGCCGCGGCTTCTTAAACATGGTTATACTAAATGAAAACATTGAGCGCATAGGTAAATTTTGCACAAACAGACTTATAGAGAAAGTTACAAGTATATTATTTATATATATATTAGACTGGTCGTTAAAAATTACATTTTTTTCCGACACCCCCTAAAAAGCTTCCTTTTGATGAAAAACGCGAGGTTTTTTTAACAACACGTGCCGCAAAACAATCTTGGTTCATTTTTTTATAAAATCATGTATTTTTAGAAATTTCTTATCACAAATAGTATTTTTCCTGAAATATAACTAATATAATATAGTCAATGATTTGTACAGTACAACTATAAGAGAAATTTCGCGACATATTCTTTATTAAAAACTATAGACATATGAAAGCGTGGGTAATTTAATAAATACATATAAATAATGATTGTACATAACCTGCTAGCAAACTTACCTATAGGAAATTTTCTTTGGAAATTAGTTCAAATTCATTGATGAAAATAATGATAATAATAATAATGTAACATTGTTAATAATATCCAATTATCAAAAAATTATTATTTTTAATGAGAAATTCCCAAAAAAACATGATTTTATTAAAAAATGAACTTGGATCTTCTTGCGGCACGGGTTGTTTTTAATAAGAAAAAAATACTTAGCGTTTTTTCATCAAAAGGAAGCTTTTTAGGGGACACCAGAAAATTTTTAATTTTTAATTTACATAAATGTTATGTTAAATTCTGTTTTTTGATTTATTTATTATAACAATTACTTTTGAGAATATTTTTTTGTACGAGTAATTTACGAGTATGTTACCTAATGATGGGGGAGGTACTTCCTGCGAAAATATTTTAGTATTTTAAGGGGGCCGCGACTAATATAAGGTTAAGAACCACTGCTCTAACCCACTGGTTCTTAACCAGTGCTCCCTTAAGGTTTTTGCAAGTGCTCTTCGAAATTATGAAAGATATTTATTTCTTGATTGTTAGCTAATGGAATTACGAGATCTCATAAAATTAATCTACTTGATCAAGCTGTCCATTACTTCTTTCAGAGTGTCAATGTGTTCAATTTTCTACAAAGGGCTGCCTGGTGAATTATGCACTGATAAGATACTAGCCCAGCATTCTTATCTCTCCTTGATTCTCTTTACTAGTCCCTTTTCATTGCCGATCATCGCTGGGGCTCCCTCAGTTGAAAGAGACACCATTTTATCATAACTAATGTTTGATTATGTCATGAAATCATCAAAAGTCTTGAATAAATCTTTTCTGCGAGTCTTGAATTTAAACGGCAATATTTCTTGCAATTCTTCCCTAAATGCTTTACTTTCAACGTCAAGCATACTGTGTACTTACTTGTACTAGAAAAAATGATAACTCTGGCTCTCAAACGTATTGTTATCTACAGAGAAATATTTTTTAAATAATTTATTTGACTAATTTATACTTTAAAAAAAATTTTAGCTGTTCAGTTTTTGACCTTCCGCGATCCGCCAATTGACGACCGTTGGTTTATAATACAAGAAATACATTCTTTAATTCAGATCTTAAATAAATATCAGGTATCCTGTTTTTGTTTGTTTTTTTGCTAATTAATTTAAGTCCGTCGCAAATTTTTCATTTAATCAAAAGTGCTCCCTTACTTTAAAAAGGTTAAGAAGCACTGCTCTAACCCTTTTCAAACTCCTGAGAATGGGCCTGTAACCCGAAATATATCGAGAAAAAAACTCATTTTTATTTTATTTTATGTGAAACCTACCTCGTAATTTTACTTAATTTCTTATTATTAAAAACTTTTTCCACCTAGAACCAACACCTATCTCCTTAAAAGTTATTCTTGTTTATATTTATTTATATAGAATCTGTTTCTCGAAAACGGCTCTAAGGGTCCGAATACGCTCTAGCTATAGGGGGCGCTGTCTTCTAATCACAAGTGCAGTTTAGTTCAAATAATTGAAATAAACGACACTTAAGCCACCCCTACTTCATTCTGATTAGCGGACAGTCTACTCTAGCTAGAGCGTAGTGTTTTCGACCCTAAAGATTTCGATGAAAATCATGGATAAGGGAGGTTTTGGGGTGGGCAAATCGATCTATCAGGGTCTCATCTTCTGGTAACTTTAATTTAATTTTTTCTTAATTTAACTTCACATAACAGAAATTGAATCGTTCAAGCCAAAAAGACACAAAACGGAGCTGAATATGTACACCACTTCGGCTATTTGAAATATAAAATACTTTTCAAATCTTATACAATTAATAGTCCAAGAGCTGGTGACACATTTTGACTACGGATTTGACCCAACTAGAAATAATGCGTAATAGTACCGTCTATGATAGTTGTACAGGGAATGGCCAGTCTGGCTGGCTGTAGCAGGTGGACCAGGTACTGCGCATGGTGTGAGTGCGGTAAAAAATACATATGTGTTAAAAAATATTTTTGACCCACAATGAAATTATAAAAATTATAATTTATAGTCAATTATAAACATAATATATTCACCCCAGACCATTTGAGTGGTGGGACGTGGAACCAGACCACCCAAAGTGTATTTTTACAACATGAAAAAAAATATTTGATGTTATTATTCCATGTACCTGGTCCACCTGCTACAGCCAGCCAGACTGGCCATTCCCTGTACAACTATCATAGACGTACTATTACGCATTATTTCTAGTTGGGTCAAATCCGTAGTCAAAATGTGTCACCAGCTCTTGGACTATAAGAACAATTATTGAATATATGTATATGGCAAATCAATCTGTCAGGGTCTCATCTTCGGGTAACATTAATTTGATTGATTTTTTCTTAATTAAACTAATTATTCATAGGTGGGTGTGTCAATAAAAATTGATAATTAAATTTTATTTCAATTTCCTTTTATTAATTAATTGACTTTTTAAATTTTAAAACCCTCTAATAGTTCATTACAAATATTATCATATATTAAAATTGGGAAATTTAATTAGAGTTATTTTCTATTGGAAAAACACTGTATGCTCAATTGATACAAAAGCAGTCTAAGGATAATGAAAACCACAAATTACGAGTAAAAGAAGTGACTTTAGCAAAAATATTCCCAATACGCCAAATCAGAATCTGACCTAAGAAGTCGGGGTTTAATAATTTTATGATATTAATTTATATTTTCTATTGTTTTAATTTTTAGAAAGGGTCTACAGGGGTTTTAATGTTGACTGAAGAAGAAAAACGTACTTTATTAGCTGAAGGATACAAAATCCCTACAAGTCTTCCACTCTCAAAAAGCGATGAAAAATCACTTAAAAAAATCCGTCGAAAGATCAAGAATAAGGTAAATTACTATTATTATTATTATTATTTAAAAAAGGAATAAATTTTCATCACATAAAATGCATTTTGAAACGAGATGTTCCATCTCTTTTTCATTTCATATAAAATATAATAAATAAGTGTTTTTATCTCCTCATTCAAGTAAAGGATACCAAATATAATATATAGATTTTATTCTTCATATTATATGCTAGCAATTTTGTGGCTAGCAGTACTGTAGTCAAAATTTCTATATAATAAATTCTTAATTCATAATTATCCGTTTAACTTTCAAGCCAGAATTCACATTTATTAAGTAGAAGGCGTAATTTTATACAGGACAATTTTTTTTCATTTGTTTATTTATGCCTAAGAATGGTCGAAACTTGGAGAAAACTAATTTTTGGTCAAACGAACTACTCGTAGGCTTGCCTTTAAGAATTCATTAAAAATTTGGTGTGCCTTACGTGTTTAGAAATGTCTATAACGTGGAGAAAAAAATGTCATGCTTGATCTGGATTCAGACAAGCACGATAAGAACGACAAGTGGTAATAAGTTCTTTCTGGTGTTAAAATATGTGTATTTATAGAACAAAGAATTGTTTAGATTTTGGGTTTTCTAGCTTCTGAACTTACTGTTCAAAAGTGCAGAAAATGAGAAAAAAAACGTATAGTCATATGAGGAACTATCGATCTGTTCTAAATAATGAGGTGATTTTTTTTTATGAAAATTATAGTGAAGGAGTTACACCAAAAAGGTGAAACCCCTAAAGACCTGGGTTGGCCCCTCCATCGTGAAAAGAAGAAGAAAGAATTTTATGGGGTGGGCGGGGGTCGAAGGTATCTGTGGATACGGGTCTTAAATAGCTGAAGGTTATAAGTCGCGGGAAAGATGGTGGCAGGGAGCGAGTTCCAGTCTCTAGAGGTCATAGGGATAAAAGAGTTGGCGAAAGCGCTTGTTCGACTTTTATCCAATTTGACAGCGAAGGGGTGCTGAGCGTTCGAAAACCGCGTGTTTCTCGTAAAGAGGGCTTTAGGGGGGATAATTGATTTCAGCTCAACTGAACAGACACCGTGATAGTATCTGTAGTACAGGGAAAGAGCAGAAACCGTTCTTCGGTGAGCCAGAGAGTCGAGTGAGTTGGTTAGAGCCGGGTCTTCTATTAGTTTAATTGCTCGCTTCTGAATCGCATCCAGTGTAGCAAGAGAATGCTTAGAGGCACCCCTCCACAGATGAGAGCCATATTCGAAACAGGGACTAATTTGAGCCTTATACAGTATAAGAAGTTGACTGGGAGTATAACAGCGTCTAGACCTAAATAGGAGACCAAGCTTGCGCGCTGCAGCTTTAGCAGTGGTTGAGATATGGTCATTCCATGAAAGGTCAGACCCTAGAGTTACGCCTAGCATTGAAATTTTATCCCTGAATTCTAGTGAGTTTGAGTCGAATGATATGTTTGGGAGGTTTCTGTCGACGCGCCTAGAAATAAGACAACACTGAGTTTTCACTGCATTGAAGTTAACTAAGTTTTGGGATCCCCAGTTTTTAAGTTTGAATAAGTCTAAATTAATTGAGGAGGCAATGTCTGCACGGTTTTTATGCTATTCAGGGGCGTTATGTAGGGTGCTGTCATCTGCGTAACAATGTAACGGATTGGAGGACAAGTTTAGAAGGTCGTTGATATAGATAAGAAAAAGCGTAGGGGAGATAACCGATCCCTGAGGAACTCCAGCGTTGCCACTTGCCACACTTGTTTTTATTAATATACTCCGCTTCTTAAGAGAAATCAATGAGATTGTTCTCTACTTGATGCAAATAAATATATCCATATATACACCCAGAAAAAAGGGAATATTGGAGCAATATTCCTATGTCCGCCTCGTTTACATGGTAGCAACATTGCAGCAATATTGCCACTGCAATATTGCCAATAGGTTCGCAATATTCCAGTCTATCTGGGCATAGTTAAAGAATATAAATATGTATGTAAATAATTTATTTGTTAGAGAAAATAGTTAAATAGACCATCATCATTCTTTTTAATTAAAAATATTTAATCTCTTATTTCTCCTGGGTTCAAATACCCGATTGGATGTAGGTAAATTCGCTTTGTCGTAATAGCAAGCTGTTTACATAACAAACGAATGTGAATTACGACAAAGCGAATTTACCTACATCCAATTGAGTATTTGAACCCAGGAGAAATGACAGATTAAATATTTTTAATCAAAAAGACTGATGATGAAACCTTCGAAACTATTTTCTCTAACAAATAAATTATTTATATACATATTTATATTCGATATATATAGATATATCTCTATTTGCATTAGGCATAGGACAACCTCATTGATTCCTGTTTATTTATCAATATTCACTGGTCAAAATTTCAATTCTTTTATCGTAAAACAACTATATATACTTATTGTTTAAACCGCCTTTTGAATGATTTATTCATATTTTGTTAACTCGCAGATCTCAGCACAAGAGAGTCGACGCAAAAAGAAGGAATATATGGATGCCCTAGAGAGGAAAGTAGAAATTCTTTCAAATGAAAATTCAGAATATAAGAAAAAAATGGCAACTATAGATGAAACGTATAAGAAAAAAATCACTATTTTAGAAGAGAATTATAAGAAAAAACTTTCCAATTTAGAAGATAATAATACAAATTTGTTGTCACAATTAAAACAATTAAAAGAATTAGTATCACTAAATGGAAGAAGTAGGGTAAGTACTGTTTTTTTATTTGATTAATTTTTTTTATTTCCTTTATTAATTTTCTTTGTGATTTTTTTAGATAAATGGTTTGTCAAGAAGTACTGTTAAGTAAACATCTAAAACCATGGGGTATGTACTAGATGTTAATATTTTGTTATCAATATTTTATAAAAAAACAATCTAAAAACGTTTGAATATCCAATTTCGAAAAGGGCACATGTCGGAAAATTGAAAATGTTCAGGAATAAAAAAAAAAATATTTTCTAAAGTAGTGTAAAATTTATGAAATTTATTTTTGAGTTGCATTTTGGGGGCAGTAAAATTAATACCAAAGTTGTGCCTTTTTCGAGCATAGTAGGTGCAGTGGATTTTTTTTTTTAAATGTTAGTTTATTCAGCCAAATTTATATACAAATGTTTATTTTTTTTTAGATCCCCTAACATTTTGGGATCTAAGTACAGGGTAGGTGCAGTGGAGCTTTTAGATTACATTTATATGAAAAAGTGTATTTGTCAAAATATTCGAGATGTGCCCTTTTCGAAATTGCATATTCGTTTATTTAAAATCAACACATTTCGGGAGAAATTCTCTCTATAGATGGAAATTTTAAGAATTTTTTAAAAATTAATTGCTTTAAGGTAGTTGTTCCGCCAAATGGGTTTTCTTAGGATTTTTTTCAAATTTAGATAAATTATTATTTAAATACTTCTACATCGATTGGTGGCAAAACGAAATTTATGAACAATATAGTTCCCGGAGATATTAAATTTCAAAAATAGAGTTTTTCAGACTCTTTAACATTGCACTATACGGGATATCGGAAAATTTACATACATATTTAATTATAATTAAGAAACCGTTCTTACCATTTTTATAAAAAACTAAACCAACATTAAACAATAACCAATACATATTTTAAGACAATTTTGATTCATAGTTACAACACAGTTTCTGAGATAATAATGAATAAATAATGAAAAATGAATAAAAAAAATTTACACTAAAAACAATTTGGCAACAGCGCATTTATTTAACCAGCGAAAGATGTATAAAGCGCGCATGCGCTAGATTTTTTCAAAATTATAATTTTCATAAGGTGTAACGTAGGCGTTGATTACATTTGTTAAAAAATAACAAAACGATTTTTATAGAAATAAATCGACCTTTAAAATGTATTTTATCTGTCATTTTAATATAAAAATATTCAATCTCTTAAAATGGTGCCAGATTTGTCAAACGAGCACGGGATTGGCTAGAATCGGTACATAAACAGCAAAAAGTTTTGGAATTATGAGTTCTAATTGTCTGTTCTATATACTCTAGCATTAACTTTTTGCTAGTAATGTCGCGAAAGAACTACCTTAATAATAATGATGATGATGATGTATCGAAATGATGTACAATTTATTAATCTGTATATTTTTTTTACATTTTAGAAGCGGCGCAACATTCCACGGCTAGTCTTCCAAAAAGAAAGAGAGCAACATCAGCCGCATTTACATGTTCTTCATCATTTAAAAGGACTTAACAAAATCGGCATTTAAAATAAAGAAAGCGCTCCGAGAAGATTTCATTTTCATTTAACTACAAAGTTACTATTATTATATACCTATATATATAAATTAGTATCCGTTATACTAAGTAAATATTTACCTTAGATATATAGTCTATATATTATATTGAGAGATATATATATATATTAATATATAGATAGAAAATTCATGATTTTACAAAATATATTTAAATAATTTTAAAAGGGTTTTTTTTATTTTGTTTGAAAAATGTTTTTTTCATTATTTTAAGAAGTTTGTTATAATATATAAATATATTAAAGAATTTTTATTAATCATCTTTTACAAGAGTTGATTTTAATATGAACAATTTTTAAATGCTGAACCAGCATGGGATACGCATGTATTGATATATACATAGATAGATATAATTTTATAAAGAAAAGAGATAAGAGAATGATAAAAACATTATCCTTTTTTTGGATTTGTATTTTTCTCATTATAATTAAATTATTAAATCATATAAGACTTTGTAGTCAGTCCATCCATATTTATTTTTTTTTTAATGTTTGTTTCAATCATTATTTCGCATTCCATCCAAAAAGCCTAAAGTCCAAAGGGAAAAAAAAAATTGAAAAAGATAAAAAAACTTAAGTTATTTGAAAATATTTGAATTGCTCAATGAAAGCAAATTAAATAAACGAAAAAAAAAAATCGAAAATAAAGTATAAATTGTAATCGAAAGGTTTACTTTTCGTACGTACGTAAGCTCAGGCATTAATCAATAATTTATATTAAATATACACATATATATATATTTAGAAATTCAATCTTTAAAATTGTTAACACATATATGAGGAATTTTTACATGTATATAATTTTTTAAATAAATACAAATTTAAAAAATAAAGAACTATCTTCATACCTCATACGTTTATTAGAATCCAAATGTAATAAAAAAAGAAAAAAAATGCTTTATCTAATAAATATAAATAAATAAATAAATAAATCTTTATTACTCGACCTGCTTAGAGGGACAAGTCCTCGGTGGCTAGGTCAACAAAACATCAATACAAATTAATAAACATAAATACAAATTAATTAAAAATCAAGAAAAAAAAATAATAGAAATGTATGCTCATTAACAAATAACATGATCATAGATTTCCATCAAAAGATAAAACGTAATTTAAATTAAATTATTCCGCGCAAAAACCCGATACCAGGAGCAAACGACGCATTAACCATCTCGACATTTGCCATAAGTTGTTAAGGAAGCCTTGGTCAAAACCTTAACAAGGATGGTAACCAGTGTTGCTTTATATTCATTAGATAAAGCAAATTTTTTTATTTTTTTTATCATTCATAAATGAAATTCCATTGATAAAGGGAGAAATTCTCCTGAAACGAATGGGCTCTAATCAGGCCAGTGTTGGGTACCTCTGAAGAGCGGGGGACAAAGTAGGGTCATGGGGCGCTAGGGGGGGTCTTGCGGTAACCGGAAAAGTTTTGAAAATCTAACCTGGCTTCAAAAATATTCAAAATTTGGCATATTTTTACTACAAATTTATTTTTTAAAAATAAATATGTTTTTAGGAAACAAGAAATTGAAAGTTCTTTTACTAAATCATTATCTTTTAAATTCAAAAAATTACAAAATTACAAATTATTATACTAAAACAGTAACAGACGCCATTTCTAAGCTGATTTCACACTGACGAGATTTCTGAGAGTATTTCTAAGAATATGATTTTCAAATAAACATATATTTTTCTCAAAGAAAAACAAAGAGATTGTCCTCTGCTTCATGCAAATAAACATACACACATTTATATCGAAATGATATATCTGTATATATATATATATATATATATATATATATATATATATATATATTATTTATTTGTTTGAGACTATAGTTTCGAAGGCTTGGGCCTCATCATCAGTCTTTTTAATTATAAATATTATTTTTCATTAGATCAGCATCGCATGGATATTGAAAAATTTGAAAAAAAATTTCCTTCCTTCCAAGCTGAATAAATTTTACCTGGCTATTCAGCTTAGAAGGAAGGAAATTTTTTTTCAAATTTTTTCAATATCCACGCGATGCTGATCTAATGAAAAATAATTTTATAATTAAAAAGACTGATGATGAGGGCCAAGCCTTCGAAACTATAGTCTCAAACAAATAAATAATATATATATATATATATACAGATATATCATTTCGATATATATGTGTGTATGTTTGTTTGCATCAAGCAGAGGACAACCTCTTTGTTTCTCTTTGTGAATCAACAACTCTGCTACTCTCGGCAAAAACAAAAACTTTTCAATTACCTATATATTTTTCTCTTTAAAACATTCATTTCAAAAATTATCTCTAAAAATAACTAGCTAGATTCAATATGACTTCTTATATAAGGATATTAATATTATTCATTCCGAGAGTAAATAATTTTATTTTGTTTTTGTTGACTACATTAAAACAAATTTTAATTATTTTTGTTTATTAGATTTTTCACGATTTTATGTCAAGGGCGTAAAGAGCCATTTAGGCAAAGGGTGCGGGGCCACAAGTCCCCCTATCCCCCCTGGTGAGCACGGGCCTGGTTCTAATAAACGATTGAAGATTGTTTTTTAAAACATTTATATTTATTTATATTTTAAAACAATCAATCAAAAAAAATTTCATTATAATTTTTTAAGTTGCTCATGGAATCCCACATTAAATTGATCTCTAGACTTAGAATAAGAGCAAATCTTCCTACAGAAATGGAATGCTCTTTCGATAAGATGGTATATAATTTGCCAAATATTCTAATTTTTGTAAAATATATTTATTTATTCTCTTTTCCGGCTATAGCAATTACATTTACTTCTTTGCTACACAAATTACTGCTATTATCTTCCCAGGTAGCACAAGAGATTCTACGAATATTCACCAAATATAAAGTACATATATATTCCAATTATCCACAGGAGATTCTTAGAATATTTGCACCGGAAAAATTCTTGGACAATCTTCCGGGAATATTCTTTGGTGGATAATCTAAGAATGTTCAACTAATAATATTCTAGTAAATTGAATTAAATGTCCTTCACGAATATTTTAGTTCTAAGAAAATTCCCAGAATATCTATGAAATTTGAAAGATTATTCACAGGATATTCCAATGTCCAGAAAATATATTATCAGAATATTTAGAGATTATTCTTGTGCTACTGGGTTTTGAGCATTTTTTTTCCATAAAATTCTTCAATTTACCAAATTGCTCATTCTTACGGCCCTTCACAATTTTTGAGTTCCTTTCTCGCCTCATTTAAAATCCATTCAGAAAATAATACACGTAACAAATTCCTCAAATGTGTGTTAACATAATAATTTGTATTGTAAAGCATTTTGTGAATATTTTTCGATATTTTATATTATAAATATATTTTTTTATATTATAAAATGAGTTTTCTTATTTTTGACAACCGCATTTATTATTATAAAAATAAAATAAAAATTATATAAAATATAAAAGAAAAAAAAATTAAATATTGTAATAAAATTGATAGCTCAACTTTAAAGTATAAATTTATTTCAATTATTTATTTATTTTTTTGTATTAATTTTAAAAATTTTAGACTTCTTATTTTGTTTTTATTTTTCAAGAAAAAAAAATTACTACTTTTTGTTGTACTTAATTTTTTTTTTTTAATAAAAAGAATATTCCTCCCATGAGAATAATGCCTGTTCTTAAAACAAAACAAAACAAAAAAATCAGTAAATATATAAAAATGAATATAATGAAAAAAATTATATATATATAAAAATATATATATGTATATATATTTAAATATTTTCCTAAAATGTTATTAAAAAACAAAAACGAAAAAAAAAACAACAAAAATCATTCCATTAAACATTTTTTTTTATTTTGCATTTAATTTTATATGCTTTAAAATAGAAAATAAATAAATAAGATAAATTAAAAAAAATATATATACATATATTGAAACGATTTTAAATATAATTCGAAAATCGATAGACATATTTTTCTACAATGTAGATTATTTATTATATAAATATTAATTGATCACTGTATCAGAATTTAACTGAAAAAATGTACAAATATATTTTAGCTTAAATGAATTATTATTAATATTATTATAAATATAAGCTTTGTTATTTAACTAAATGGATTAAAGTCTAGCCATGGAATTTTAATATTAGTTTAAATATCCTAAAAAGATTTTAAATATACTTAAAATATAAATAATATCAACATAACTAAAGTTGATTTTAAATGATAAAATTAAAATAATGTTAATATTTTGAACATCAAATAGCGTTTTCTGTTTTTATAGTGCACACTGAGATAGGTTGCTGATGTCATCGCCTTACTTAGTGCGCACTAAACGCTTTAACATTGTACATAATACATATTATAAATCATATATATACCTATATATATATATATATATATATATATATATATCATAAAAAGAGAACAAAAATATTTTGGAAAATTAGAAATTTAATATTAATTGTAATAATTTTCCAAAAATGACAAATAAGATTCATTGAAAAGTTTTTAATCTCGAACCATAACAAGTTTAATGATTAAAAGTTTTCTTGAATTTTTACTTAATTATGGTGTAAACTAGAAAACTTGATAGAATATTTTAATAAGTCACAACGTTTTGAATTCTATTTCTAAAAGTCCTATCAAGTTTTTAAATATGCAACGAGAATCATGGTCTAATTCATTCAGGCCATAGAGTAATATTACTCTATGATTCAGGCATTTTGATTTCGAAGCTCAATATGTAGATTGTTTCTCACTTAACTTGAAAATTGTTCTTGAAATTCAGATTATATATAGTTAATTAAAAAAAAATTATTTTAATTTTCAATTTACACCAAACAAAAAAACAATCACACATCATTCATATATTTATGTCATATCTATAAATGGATAAAATGTGACTTTATTCTATTTTCATCATTTGAAATTTCTTTTATTAATGATTTTATTATAAAAAAAAAAAAAATAAAAATAAACTAAAAAAATGAAAAAAAAATGAAGAAATAAAACTACTCGAGAATATATAATAATACATTTGAATAATGCTCAGGGACGTTTTGATATGATGGAAAAGTTATTAATTTCTTGCGTTTATGTAAAAAAAAAATAAATAATAATAATAATTTAAATGTTACAGCCTAATTTCGATGTGTGGCCTTTTCGTAAAGTAACTTCACCAGATATCAATATATATTGGGCTCAATTCTGTTTAAATATTATTATATTTAACGTTACGATACTAGAAGAGTCAAATCGCACTAAACTAGGGCGACTGTTGTCATTTACTTTGGTAGATTTTTTCGTTAGTGGACTCGTTTTCTAGTACTAAGCTAACCATCCCTAAAAACAGTTCGAGTTGACGATTCTATTTTCTTGCATTCAATTATAGGCTGAACTTACCAATAACACTGCTCAACAAAAATTTTTATTCGTAAACCTAACAATGAGATACTAGTAGAGTTTTATACGCATATAGTGTTTTTGAATTTTTTACAACAGCTCAGGGTCTTGATATGTTTTTGATCTAAATACCGAAAAAGGCCATTTTGGTCTATTCTTGAGACGTCATAGATATGAAACAGCAGGATTTAGAACCAAAATATTTTGTTTCCTTAATAGAAAAAAGATTCCTGTTTGATTTTCAGTTCACTTCTTGTTTTTAGCTCAATTAGAACTTTAGTTATAACTTCAACACTAAGACCATATGTTTATTATCGTTTATAATCACGTAGTTTTAGTTTTTTTGCTTTAAATCGAGTTTTTATCGAGATAAAAGAAAGCAGTAATTTGACAATCAAACAGGAAGCTGTTTTCTATCACGTCAACAAAATATTTTGATTTCAAATATTGCTGTTTAATATCTAATGGGACTCGAAAATAAGATCAAAATGGCTTTTTTTGTCGTTTTGACCGATAACATCTCAAAACTCTGAAATGTGTAAAAAATCGGGAAATTGCATGTTAATCAGCGTATAAAAGTCTACCGGAATCCAAAGTATGTTATTTTCTATCTTTAATGATGAGTGGAAACGAACTAAACTTCTTACACTTTACAGAATTCTTTGACGTAAATGGTATTTCGTATGGATGGTATCAATCCTTAATATTTAGAATTATGAGTCGAAAAATTGGCGGTTCTACGCTAAAATAGTTTAGTTAATGTCGCCTAAGGAGGAGACGATACTATTTCGAATAAACTATGTATTTTATTTATAAAGAACCAAACCATAAAGAACTGAGGAGTAGTTTGTCTTGACTCATACTTTGAAATATTATAACCTAATCGAATTGGCTGGCTAGAGAGTAAAATTTAAAATCAAATCCCAACCAGTAATAAATTTCAGACTTTCGAATAATAGCTGTCTAAAACCCAAAGGGAGGGTAAATTATTATGACAGGGTCCTCTGTCTGATTACACTTCGGACTTAAGCTGTAACATAATAAAGAATTGTTTGCTGAATTGTATCCATAATTTAATTAATTTAAGATCTCAAGAAATTGGATGAATGAATTAAATTCAGAGATTTATATTGAATAAGATGGACGTTTCGTCACTATATTTACGACTTCTTCACCGACTTATTCTTTAGATAAGTGAGTTAAAGAATAAGTCGCAAATATAGTGACGAAACGTCTGTCTTATTCAATATAAAACTCTGAATTTGATTCATTTATCCAATTTCCTGAGATCTTATAAAATAAAATAATAACGAATTTTTATCGAAATTATCCAATTTAAAAAAGAAAACAAATATTTCTTAAAAATCCAATTTTAATACTGTTAATAGAGATTCATTGGAACTCTAATTGTCAATGATAATTTCAAAAACAAATTGTCATTGATAAATTTTTGACTATTTTAAACATACAATTATTGTTTTTAACGCATATTTTTCATCTTACAATGAAACTCCCCTAGAAAATGAATATTCCTAATTTATTTCCGGATTGTATTAGGTATTAAAAAGCACAGATTTTCGATTTCTGCTACTTTTATTCTAATCAATATTATTGAAAATGTAAAAAAAGAAACTTTTTTATTTATAATTTCTTGGTCACTAAATGAATTTGTCATTTAGGGAAATATACATATAATCATCTCATAGCTTTTGTTAATAAATTTCTAATATCGTAAATGTAATATTGACTGAATATTAACTTTATTTGTGCTTTATTTGTGCTATTCATTTTCTTGACTCGTAAAAAAAAAGATTCAACTTTTTAGCATTCTCTACCAATATCGTTAAAACAGTCTGTCTATCTTCTTACTACTTTATCTAGAGAAATGAAATTTTTCATAAATATGTGATATATAGAATAATTCTTGTCAATGATTTATTGTGTCATGTGAAGCTTCGAAGAGATGTAGAACAGCTAAATAATTTCAAAACAAGAATGTTGTACGTTTCGTCAATTTATTTGACTTTTTCAGCAACTATAAAAATTACCACAAAATGTGGAGTTGCTTGTATAGTTACAGAAATCCAAATAAATTGACGAAACTTTCAACTTAGATAAATTCTTGTTTTGAAATTATTAATCTGTTCACCTCCATTTCACTTCTTAATTTGAAATTATATAAATGAATACAAATCTTTTATAAAAAAAATAATCTTCAAACATTTAGTAAAATATCAAACGTTTCGGGAGAAACTTATTTCTTTTTTTAATTCCAATGATAAAGGGAAAAATTCTCCCGAAACGTTTGAGATTTTAATAAACGTTTAAAGATTGTTTTTTTTTTTGTTTTTTATCAAATATTTGTATTAATAAAAACAAAAAAAATCAAATTTTTTAATTTAATTGAAATTATATGTGATGTTGAGAATAAGGGCATCTCTCACAACCCAATGGGTCATATCCCTTTATTTATGAGCAACTAATTAAGATGGGAGGATATCATTTGCCTTGGGACTGAAGATATATACTAAAAGGTATTCATAAAGAATCATTTATTTTGACTTTTTTCGGGGATAATACCGGTAAGGAGTGTAAAGTACAAGTACATTACTAACACCCTAAATAATACAATCAACCAGTTCAAAAATACCCCTAAAACTCAATAATTTTAACCCGATCCGTTCATTTGTAATTAGTACATATATATTTCCATAAAAGTTTAATATCACATAAATTGACCAAGATTTTATAAAAAAAATATGTAATTTTTTAATAATTATTGATTAAATACATTAAAAACATCGAAAATGGAGTTTCAAACCTGAGCTTTTTTTAAAAAAATAAAACATATATCATAAATAAATAATATGGATATAAATGAAAGTAAAAATAAAAAAATTATATTATAATAATGTTTTACTTGGGTATCCTTGTTTGTAATAAGTTATTAGTAATAGTAGTAGTAGTCAATTAATTTTATTTTATTTTCGAAATATCATTTTTATATGTATAGTAAATGAGAAATAGAGAGTGTGTTTATTTATTGAGCATGTTTTTTTGTCAATCATCCTATTTTGCACTTTTCTCTTAAATCTTGATTTTTTTTTTGATTTTTTTCATTTCGATCATAATTTTTATTTATTTAATTGCATTTTGAATCAATAGTTTTTTATTGTACTTAAAAATAAAATAAAAAAAAATATAAGAAAGTATATTATAAATGAATTGCCATTTTGCATTCAATATATTTATATATCTAAATAGATAAAACATAAATTTTTTGAACATATATATTTTTTTGTAATATAATCTTTAATATTATATGTTCATAAATTATTATAAGTTATTTTTGTTACCTAAAGAAGATGAAAGTTTAATATTTTGATTTATATACATATATTTTAAATGGGAATGTTTTTTTCATTTCCATATTATTATTAGGAGTAGTAGTTAACATATTTCTCTGTACATGTGTGATCTTAAAATAATACTAAGTCCGGAATTTTTTCATGCACTGTGTGTTGGTGAAATTTTTATACTGTTTAAATAATTTAGATTAGAGAAATCCATGTATTCATTTATTCAATAAAGATGCATTTTTTAGACCTGAATCATTAATTAGTAGTGAATAAAAATCCTTAATAATATCTATGATCATGGACAAGAACATTTCAATAAAATTGAATTAAATATCCCATATAGCACAGAGACCAAAATAAAACCCAAATGCAACTTTTTTGATTGGTGAATTATAGTCTTTATATAGTTTTAATTAGGTTGAATTACGGTTTCTAAACTGTAGTTATGTCTCGTTTTTTCCGTTTTGCAACTGTTGTATTATCATTAAATTATAGTCGCAAAGATTATAATGCAACCGTTTCAAACAGGTTGTCGCCAACATTTTTGGCACCGATTTGTAACTGTTTATTTATAATTAAATATTTCTTTGATTTGATTAATATAATGAATAATTACACAATTCTTTAATAAAAAACAATAATCATCATTATATATATAAACGAGACATAATTACCGTTTAGAAACCGTAATTCAACCTAATTAAAACTATATAAAGACTATAATTCAACCAATCAAAAAGGTTGCATTTGGGTTTTATTTTGGTCTCTGTGCTATACGGGATTAGCAAAAAAAATATATATATATTTAAAATAAATACATCCTGAGTGGATTTCAAATTTTTTTTCTTTCATTTCGATTATTTAAATAAAGCATAAATTAATCTAGCCATTATCTTTTACGAAAGTTTTCTGAAACAAGCTTTAATTACACACTTTCAGTTAGAAATTATTAACTGGCTGAAATTCGACCATTTTCTCGTTAACTTTTCAATCAAAAATATATTATTGTAAAGTGCCTGGTTATAAATTTCGGACAAAATGAGGGATAAAAAAAAACTCTCCAAGCGCTCAGCTCTTTCTCTAGTTACGCTCCCTAATTGTGTATTGTATTAATTTTTACTATAAAAATTTAAAAGATTACAAATTAATGCACAGAAAAAATATATATCTTTAAAAAAGAGATAAAATATATTTTATTGCTATGTAATAAAAAAATAATTTGTTAGTTTTTTCGAAAAATGTTAATAAAAAAAAAAAGTATATTTTTTGAGATCATATAATTTACAGAGAAAAGATCTGTTTCACTATTTTTTTTTTATTTTTTTAATTATTTTGATTATTATTTTTAATGATAAATTCAATATATTTTTTTTGGAAATTTGAAGATAAATAAATATTTTTTAAATATTTTATAAAAATAAATGTTATAGAAAACTCACATTATATTTAGTACCGTATATAATATTATATTATATTTAAATGTGATAATAAAGTTTTCAAATAAAATCTATATTTTGATAAATAATATTATGTCGTAAGCAAATAGCTTATATTATTATTTAATTTCTATATGACTAGGCAAAACATTTTTGCCTGAAATTAACGATACGCCTACGACACAAACACAAATACTACCCAGCTAACACTTGAATGGCTCAAAGATATATTTTTTAAGCCAGATTGCAAACATATAGCCAAAAATAGATTTTTTTTATTTATTAATTCACTTTAAAATTGTGTGCGAGAGAGACAAAGTATTTAGTACTTCTGTTATATTTCCGAAATTATAAAATGTATTAAAGTTATTACATTTCGTCTATTATAAACGACAAAACCTAACGAAAAATAACTAAACTGGATAGCTTTGCTTGTTGTATATTAGATAGACAAAAGGCAGAAAAATGCCTATAAAAACGATGGATTGAAATTAATAATTTTTACCCTAAATCGCTTACTTCAATTTTATATATGTACAAACTTTTCAACCTGAGGGGCATAAAGACTTATTCAATTTTTAAAAAACAAATCTGTATTTCCAAATATTTATTAAATTTCATAAAAATTGTATAAATTGTGTAATTGAATATTTTTCTTTTACTTTTTAAGGTAGTTCTTTCACAAATCCAAAAATTCAAGAAGTCTTTGAAACTTGGAATATAAGTTATTAAAAACCTAATACACATACTGTTAAAATTTGAAGACGATTTACCACACCAAACATGAAATAAGTGCAATTAAAAATGACATTTTTAACATAAGGTAGATAGCAAAAGGGTGGGGATATGATCATTATTTTATTTTTTTTCATTGAAGTACTTTCACCATCTTGATCAAAAACTAATATTTGTTAGAATAATATATTCGGAGTAACTTAAAAAAAAAATTGAAATTATTTACCACGTAGTTTTGATAAAAAAACAAAAAAAAACATATTTGGGCAATTATTTTTAGTGGAGGAGATATAAGCACAATGTTGGCTTGGAAACGATCCGGCTAGTATGTGTGTATCCATATAGAGATTCGTAGTGTGAGTGGACACTCATGTTAAAAAACATAACCTAAAATTTTAGTTCCGTTCATATTTATAGGGTGGTTACGAGGCTAAAACTTTTTGTTCGGATTGTCGCGAAAGAACCTCCTTAAGTCAAAAATACTAAAAAAACCCTACGAATTCCAGGACATAATGATCTTTTAAAATTTAGAGGATTATTTAATTTGATTATAATGGCCATAAAGACGATTTTTTCCTGAAAATTTCTGTAAGTAATTTATGTTAGCTGAGTATTAAATTTAAAGTTTTAGACTTATAACAAAAAAAAATATTTTCCGAAATTTATTAAAGGCAGCTGATGAAATAATAATTCGTGAATTCCAATGAAGCTATATTGAATTTATCATTAGGAATATATAATAATAATAATAATAATAATAAGTGAACCCGAATAAATATTAAAAGAAAATATATTTTCTTTTATTTTGTAAATATAAATTATATAATGAAAATATATATTCATTTCTATTAAACTACTTTTTTACAATGCACGTATATTATTATTTTGAGTGCGAATAATATATTTTTTTTGTTTTTGCTTATTTTTGCATCGTCAGTGCAATTTTGTGAATTTTTCATAATAAAAATTAAAACAAAAAAAAAATGTTGATACAAAAAATCAAAACAAAAATATATAATATATTATTTTTTTTTTGTAATTTAGTCCAATTTCGCGTGCAATAATTCTTAATTTAATCAATTATTAAAATCGAACTTGCCTTTACTATTATTAGCGAATTGTTTTTGTTTTTATTTATGACGTCAACAAATTTGTTTTTGTTAAATTTATTAAAATAAAAAGGAAAATGCGATATATATAGCTATATATCGACTAATATTTTATCATTTATAATAATAGCCTATAGAATATAAAAAAATAAATATAGAAAATTTACCCACAATTAACTATATTTAAATAAGATATAATATTATGTTAAATTAAAAACAATAAATAAATACTGTGGCACACAATGTTATATGCATATGCATTCAAAGGGTTTCCGATTAATAATTGAAATAAATATCAAGTTCGAGAATTTTTCTGTTTAATTAATTTTTCATTCATAAAGCCCTAATATTTCCAATTCATTTATCCTAATCACTTTTTAGAGAGTGAAACTTCTTCCTGCTTGCATCTTTTTTTTCTGAGAGTTCAGAATATTAAATCCACCAGGGTTGTCCAACACGCAACCCGACATAAAATCACTACCACCTCTTCAAAATACTTCATTTTAGTACCAATTTTCTGTAAAATACCAGTAGCACTTGTATTAGGAAATCATAATACATGTACTCAGCAAATACAATCAAAAAATAAGCTGACGTGTTCTGATGTGGCCATCCACTTGACTTTACCATACAACCTGGCCACTAAAACTATTTATAATCATGTAGGGGGGGAGGTTAGTTTTTGCATTTTTATACTTCTGGTGTCCCAGTGATTATGTATACAAAATTTGGTTGAGTTTGGTAAATGGCCAAGATTTTCATTATTTGACCCTACGCCCCCAGCCCCACCCCCATTTTGGGCGGTTAATTTTTGCATTTTTAGACTTCTGGGGGTCCACTGATTATGTATACAAAATTTGGTTAAGTTTGCTAAAACGGCCTAGATTTTTAATTTTTAACCCCCCCCCCCCCTTAATTTTGGGTCGATATGCGCCAAAATCTAATCAGCTCGTAATCTCAATGGACCAAAACTACGTGTGATATTTGGTTTCGATATTCACACTAGTTTTTCAGCTAGCTCGTCCACAAAAATTTGGTAACGCACAGACAACGGACAACCAGACAGACTAACTAACAGACATTTTGACAAAACAATTATCTCAAAAAATATAATTTTTTCGATGTTCACTTATTAGAGCTTTTTTGTAGAGCGAAATGCCATGGTTTCGCTCAAATTTTTTAAACAAAATATTTTCAGCTGTTTTTGAGATATTTCGAAAAAAAGAAGGAAAAAAAACACATTTTTCATGCACGATTACAATACTTGACCATACCCTTTATGGTAAAGTAATACAAGTATTCTTGTATAGAGTTGAACCTTTCAGTACAAATTATATGTGGTGTGTGTGTAATACATATTAATAGGGTCATGGTGAATACCAGTACTAGAGTATTCTAATATAGTACATGGTATTGGTACTCAAATGTTGAGCATTAAGAGCCATGTTTAGACAAAAAGTACCAATTTTTAAAATATTGGAAAATGTGGTAATTTTGGCAGCCGCTACTACCGGTTTTACTAAATCGAAATTGATGAAATTATTATCATATTACGCGGAATTTAAAGAGCTTTAATTTATTTAATGGATATCTTTTGATTTGATAAGCCGTTATTCAAGAAAAACTGAAAAACCGCCAGAAATTTGCTAATTAATTTTGAGACGCGCAGCGGAAATTCCACAATTCAGATTTGGGAACATCTTGGAGTAGTAATATTGGGGCACCAATAAAGCTATTCTAGCAATAAAATCCCTATTTTCACCTAATTTCCCTGGACTATAAAACATTGAGATTTATAAGTAACTACTGGAAAATGTATCTGATACAATTTGCCCAGATATTATTTTTTAAATAAATGAAAATCTACTGAAAACTTTTCGAAAAATAGAAGAGGTAATTTTAATTTGGATCTGGAACTAGATTTCAGGATTTCCGGAAAAATATTATCATCATTTTGGAATTTCGTCTCCATTTTCATTAGATATCAATTTTTTACCTGCAAACTTTCTGATAGAAAGTACATATGGAACTACAATCAGATACCAATATGAAAAGAAAATTTAATAATGTCTCTATATTACAGTTTTATATCGTAATAATATTATCTACCTAGAAACTAATATTACTGGCTTCACAATATTCATGATAACACTTTTTGTAAGTATGTAATATATCTTTTTGCTTAAATTATTTTATTTATTTATTTGTTATATTATATAATCGTACATTCAAATATATTAAATTACGAGCTTTTCATGCGTGCCTTAGGCACGCCCTTAAACTCGGCCCTCCGAGCTGGTGCCCTGGCGGGCAGCGTCTCGGTCCAAAAATTGTATTCCTCTTAAAAAACCACACTCCAAATGTATACCTGTAAACTCCCGAAAATACATACCCTCTTAAAAGTTTCGCCTCATTTTCTTGATGACACAGCTACAGAAATGAGGCTCTAGATATGAATCTGGGAGTATTTTCTTTTTTCTATAATCTACAGCATTGTGATATTTTTTGATGTTGATTTATTTAAATAAGTGGGATCGTGTGTGGAGGAGAATTATATTATATCATTTTTTTAAAACTCGGGATCGATAATCGATATAAGGCTCCAAATATTAAAAAGAGATCAGGTGTTGTTTGTATGACAGGCTGCTCCAGTATTGCCATGAGAAACTAGGGCATGCGTGCCTTAAGTCGTTCAATTTCGTAAAAATCAAAAAAATAAGAATAACAAAATTTAGATTTTTAAAAAATTATAAAAAGTGGCAAATTATTACAAAATAAACAAATAATATATAAAATATAAATCAAATAACATGTGATTAATTTCTTGTTCTGCGCAAAAAAAAACAAATTGAATATTTAATTTTTAAGTGTTCAGAGGGGCGGGGAGGAGGAATAATTTTCAATATATTTAATGTTTCTTAATTTAAAATCAATTGGAGTCTTTCATTTCAAAATTCGAGTCCAAATTTGACGCAAATATACCGACGGCATCAGCGCTCCCAGTCGGCAGCATTACGTCAGCGTTGCGCCAAATTAATCTGGCTTAATCTATATTTTATAATGTAAAAAGATATCTATTACGCTAGGGCAGTATTTGGTGTTGTCTATAGTTTTTAAGGAATTTGGTGTTGGTACTTGGTGAAACATTTTTTAAAATTATTGGATAAAAATACTTGGTAGGTTTCACATTAAGATATAAAAAAATAAAACGAATTTATTTTTGGAGAATCTTTAATCTCGATATATATATATCTCGGGTGACTAACCCATCTTCAGGAGAAACAGAGAGTAACAGACCTGGATAAGTTAAAGATTCTCCAAAAATAAATTCATTTTATTTTTTTATATCTTAATGTGAAACCTACCAAGTATTTTTATCCAATAACTAACTCTCTAGCTAGTTGCATAAATTGTCATCGGAGATAATTATAGATAATGAACTTTCTTTTGGAAAATCAAAATATCAAATTGTTTCTTAATTAAAGATTTTTAAAATGTACAGTATCTGGGAGCGCTAGAAACTGTATTTTAACATAAATTTCACCATTACTTCCTAACCCTTTGAGGTACACAAATTTATATAATGACCTTTATTAAAGAAGATTTAATTTGCAACGGAAAAGTTCATATAAGCAAAATGTCTAAAATCAATAGTTTACGACCCCCCATTTTAATCACTTCTAAAGAGATTATTCCCTCTAAATTAGTTAAAGTGGGTAACGATCCTGTTTACTATGATAGAACCATTAAGAATTTAAAACGGAAATGTAGGATAGCATATTCTAATAGGAATAAGTCTTCGAATCATAAAAGAAAATTCCTATTCGTTTCTTAAGGAATTAAATGTTTCGGCAAATGTCCCTGCGCTTTTATGGGATGATGGTGAATTGGTTGAGGATAATGTGTTGAAGGCAAATTTATTAAATATACAGTATTCGTCCGTTTTTGTAGCTCTAGAGGAGGGTGAGTTAGTTGATGGAGGTTCTAGTGATAGTCAGATGGAGGATTTAGTCATTTTGGAATCGGATGTAGCATTAGGTATTAAGAGGTTAAAACCAGGAAAGGCCTCGGGGAAGGATGAAATTAATAGTGATCTCTTGAAATTTGTAGTGGATAGTATTTCAAAATTTTTATGTTTACTTTTTAATAGATGTTTGGATGAGGGAACTATGCCTATTGGTTGGAAAAAAGAGCCTTAGTTATTCCTGTTTATAAAGGGGGAGATAAGAGCTTAGCTTGTAATTATAGGCCAGTGAGTTTAACAAGTCTGGTGGGCAAAATTTTAGAGAGGTTGGTAGACTCTCATATCCGCTCGTATTTGGAAGGGCAAGGATGGTTCTATCATGAGCAACATGGTTTTAGAAAAAATTATTCCTGTAATTCTCAATTAGTTTCTTTTATTCAGGAATTACAGGAAGCTTTAGATAAAAGTCAGTGTGTAGATGCAGTATTTTTGGACTTTGCCAAGGCTTTCGATAAAGTCAGTCATAAAATTATTTTAGAAAAATTAAACTCGTCAGGGTTGTCTGTTAAGTTAATTAAATTTATTCAGTGTTTTCTTGGGATAGAACTCAAATTGTAAAAGTGGGTAATGGTCTGTCTGATAGAGTAGATGTCACGTCTGGGGTGATTCAAGGTAGTGTTCTGGGTCCTCTTCTTTTTCTTATATATGTAAATGATTTGCCTTCTATCGTGCAATCATCTATTAGGCTTTTGCGGATGATTGTGTCGTATATAGAGTAATTGATAATGATTGTGATAGCCTTACTTTTACAGAATGACTTGGATCAAATTGAAGGATGGTGTAGATCAATTCAATGGAACTAAACCATTCCAAGTCAAATTCAGTTAGATTTAGTACTAGAAATCTGGATTTAGTCCTCAAAATTATTACATTGGTGGAAATATTATCAATGAATCTAAATTTTATAAATATTTAGGCATACATATTCAGGCAAATTTAAAGTGGGATATGCATATTAGTTATATAGTCAATAAGGCTTATAGGAAATTGGGGATGTTTGGTAGAATTTTGAAGGGTACATCTAGAGAAGTTAAGTCAAAAGTTTATTTAACTTATGTAAGACCTAATTTAGAGTATTGTTCTGTGGTTTAGGACAAACATCCACAACGATTAGAGAAAAATTGATATGGTACAAAGGAGGGCGGCTAGATTTGTTTTTGGTAAATTTGATAGGTTTAGTAGTGTCACTTCAATGATTAATGAATTAGGATGGTCTAGCTTATTGGAGAGAAGGGAATGGGCTAAATTGAAAGTGATTTTTCAAAGCCTATGAGGGTTTTAGGAGTTGGGAGGAAATAACGAATAGATTTCAGGAACCAAATTATTTGGGTAGAGCTGATCATAGAAAAAAGATTCGTAAGCCAAGATTCTTGAAAAATATCGGTTTACATTCAATTGTAGGATCTGGCATTGATTTGTGGAGCTAATCTGTCTGTTACTACTTGGGATTATAGTCACTCTGCCCCCTATGATTAAATCAATTATAAATTTTGTCAAGTCCTAATGTCCTAGAGTTGTGCAAAATTTTATTTAGTTCTCACAAGCAGAGATTAGGTGAGGTAGAGAAAGGTCATACCATCCTTGTTAAGGTTTTGACCAGGTTTCACTTAACAACTTATGGCAAATGCCGGGATGGCTAATGCGCCGCTTGCTCCTGGTATCGGGTTTTGTGCGGAATTTTTAAATTACTTTTTTGTTTTTTGATGGAAATCTATGGTCATGTTATTTATTAATGAGCATACATTTCTATTTTTTATTTTTATTTTTTTTTTTTTTACTTGTTTATTATTTTTTAAATTGTTGTAATTAATTTGTATTGATGTTTATTAATGTATTGTATAGCTAGATTGTATTGATGTTTGGAGGACCTAGCCACCGAGGACTTGTGCCTCTAAGCAGGTCGAGGAATAAAGATTTATTTATTTATTTATTAAGAATTAGATGATCTTTTGATCAGTTCATGTTAAGTTTCTATCAGCCTCTGAACATCTATCGGTCCAAGATATTCGAACTAATCAATAATCGAAACACCCACAATTCTTGAGCTGTTATTATTTTACATATTCGTTAGGCAGCTTAGATGACCTAATGAAAATGTCTCATTATGTGAATTTGATAGTGGCCCAGAAGAGAAGGGGTTCAAAAATAAGAGAGAGAGGCCAGGTGTATGGTAAAATAATGTGGATGTCCACATCAGCTTATTTTGAATTTATTTTTGGTCGCTGCCCAATATAGTCTCTTCATTGCCATTGTTGCTTTATGTTTTTGAACCCAAAATTTAGTTAAGTGACTCAAAATGGAATGGTCGCGACCATTTACCTTGGTGGGAGGGAGGGGGCACCCAACCAGCTGATTAGCACCACAAGGTTTCAATTTCGGTAATCCGACTAGCGATCAACTAACTTTGTAGTAGAATTGACCAATTTTTGAAAGTAACCAAATAATTTAATGAGAAATACATAAGTGATGACTCGTAAAAAAATGGAGTTTCGATTTTTCTAGGGGGAAGAATAATTTTCTAGGGATTATTTATCTAACTATCCACTTAAATTTCATCATTACTGCCTAACCTTTGAGGTACACAAATTTATATAAGGACCTATATTAAAGTACGTTTAATTTCCATTAGAAAAGTTAATATGAGAGAAATGCCTAAAATCAATGGTTTATGAGATATATAAATGTAAATAATCTTCAATTGCCAGGTAATTTTTTTAATCAAAAATATGGAATTTGATTGATGTCACGGGTTTCAATAAAAATTTTCTCATTCAATCTAAGGGAAACCATACCCTTTATATACAACCGCTATTTTTGTAAAATAATGTTTACTTTTCTCAGAAAAAAATATTTAATTTTGAATGTTTAATCCTCACTAGATATTTAATGTTAATTATGCACAATGAACTTTCTTTTAGTAAATTAAATTATCAACATGTTTTTTAATCATAATTTTTTTATACGTCGAATATCTAGGGCGTTAGAGAAATTTTTATCCAACTTTCCACATAAAATTCACCTTTACTGCCTAACCCTTTGAGGTACACAAATTTATATAATGACCTTTATTAAAGAGGATTTAATTTCCAACAGAAAAGTTCATAAAAGTAAAATGTCTAAAATTAATAGTTTACGAGTTAAAAGATATTTCAATATTGTAGTGCGAATAGACTTGAATCAATCACAAATGTCTGATAGGCGAGACATCCTCTCGATATATGAGACGAAAAAATTATAAATGAGAAATAAATCGATCTTATTTTATCGATTTAATCTATCCTGAGGTTCATAGTATCTTTATAATATAAGAAAATAGCAATTTGATTAAGAATTTTGTAGTTTAAAAGAAATTGTATGAAAATATTCAATTTCTTTTCTCGGAAGCGAATCAACAAGAAATGCCAAAAAGTTTTATTTTTTTCTTATTAGATATTTATTCAAACCTATTGAAATTTGATATCTGTGTGTTATTGACTTTTATCTTTTATATCAAATAATTATTATTAAGAAATTTGAATTTTAAAGGGTAGTTTATTTGAAGTCCAATTTGAAAAAACGCAAATAACTGCTTTGAAATTTTTTTTAAAAATATGAAATTAATACATATTATAAAACAATTAATTATTGATAATTTAATTCAATTTTGAAAGAAATCGATTGAGTACTTTTTGAGAAAATCGTCAAAAACCCTGAAATCCGTCTACGAAAGGCCGTTTAAGAAACATTTTAAAATTCATCTCCATGTCACAAGTCAACGTTTCGTTTCATATGACTTTTTAAACTTTTTTCAAAAGCATCTCGTGCTTTCAAAAAACATCGTTTTTTGACGGTTCAGATGGTTTTTGACCATTTTCTCAAAAAGTACCTAATCAATTTTGTTCAAAATGGAATTAAATTATCAATCATTATTTGTTTTATAATATCTATTAATTTTATATTTTTTAAAAAATATCAACTGAGTTATTAGCATTTTTTCAAATTGACTTCAAATAAACTACCCTTTAAAATGCAAATTTCCTAATAATAATTATTTGCTATAAAAGATACATGAAAATAAAACACAGAAATGAAATTTCAATAGATTTGAATAAATAACTAATAAGAAAAAAGATAAAACTTTTTATCATTTCTAGTTGATTCGCTCCCGGAGAGAAGAAATAGAATCTTTTCATAAAATTTCATTTAAACTAAAAAATTTTTAATTGAAGTGCTATTTTATTATATTAGTGAACCTCTAGATAGATGAAATAGATAAAAGAAGATCGTTTTCTTTTTATTTATAATTCTTTTGGCATGTTTTATCAAGAGGCTGAGTCGCAAGCTTGCCGCCATGAGCAAGTCATTTGTTAAGGATTCCACAATATTGAAATATCTTTTAATATTATGATTTAATATATTTAAATTTACGATTATAAATATAATAAATTAATAAATAAAATAATTTAAGAATAAAGATATGTTATATACAAAAAGCCTTGGTTTGGCAAACCATTGACCCAAGACTCAGAGGGCAGCAGAGCATAGCTATATTATGGTATTATTAGTTTTAAATAAATAATTTTAGTAATAAATAATTAGAAACGTTAATAAAAATTATTTATTATTTTATTATAAAATCAAGGAATTGTAAGCCTGAGATAAATATAATTGATAAAATTGATCTCGTTCTTTTTTTCTATATAATTCTAATTAAGAGAAGTTTGTCGTGACGAGAGAGTCCCCTCAGATATCATATATTTTTTATGGATTTTTTTCTGATTAATATTATGAATTCATCAAATTACTAGTACCGTCTTAAAAAAAAGTACCCCCCATTTTATTCACTACTAAAGAATTAGATGATCTTTTGATCAGTTCATGTTAAGTTTCCATCAGCCTCTGAACATCTATCGGTCCAAGATATTCGAACTAATCAAGTCATTTGTTAAGGATTCCATAAGTCCATTCACTCTACAATATTGAAATATCTTTTAACATTATAATTTAAGTTAATAGAGTAAAGGGTGTGTAGTTTCACAGTGAATGAAATATATTGAGTTTGTATAAACCTCTTTGAGTTTTATTTCATTCACTGTGAAACTACACACTCTTTACTCTATTAACTAACATCATGTTTCACCTAAAACCTACACCACTTTCCATAAGTAAAATTATAATTTAATATATTTAAATGTACGATTATAAATATAATAATCAAATAAATAAAATAATTTAAGAAAAAAGATTGTGTCATGGTGTCATCTATTAAATCCGATGGAAAAACAACCCCTCTGACATATAATTAAAAATATTCCATTCCATCGGATTTAATAGATGACACCATCTTATGATTTTCTAGTAAATTTGAATCTATTACCATCGGCAAATTAATATCTTTCATATTAAATTAGGAAAAGTCATTCCATTGCCCAAGCTTGAGTTGTTTGCCATAAAAGAATTTAGTCTTTTTGATTTTAAGTCGATTCTTCCACATTTTCAGTAGAGGTTTCCATTAATAGTCAAAACATTAAAAATGAAATGCAATAAGGTTATTCCTCTAGTATTAGATAAGAATCGATCGTTATTTTTGATTTTAAGTCGATTCTTCCATGTCTTCAGCAATGGTTACAATAATAACCGAAATGTCAAAAATCCAATGTAGAATGGTTATTCCTCGACTATTAAATGAGAATTATTTTTGAATTAATGTCAATATGAACTACAAATCGCAAGTGATATCTGATTAATAATAAAGGAACAAACATATTAATATTTCAAATGAATTTGGATAAAGTTTAGCAACGATCCGTTGCAGTTTATTTATTATTATTATTTTCCTATTTATTTTTTTATAATGTTTATCAATATGAACGAATGTGGGCAAATTGGCGTACGAGTAAACAAATATACACATAATATGTGGACCATTAGAAAGCTAGAAATGCAAAAACTGGGTGCGGGGTGGGGTGGATGTGTGATGTGACGGAGGTGGGGTGCAGTTGTGAGAAATCCGGGGGTGGGAGGCGCGTTTGGGGCGGAGTGAGGGTGCAGTGGTGGGGGCGAGGTGTGTGGTTTCGCGAAGGGGGGGGGGGGGGGGCAGGAGTTGCCGTGCATCGCTCGGTGGCTCCAGCTACTAAATATATATATAGGTATATAAAAAACAATTTTGCTCGTTTAATAAGAGTAGATATATAAATATATAAACAAACAATTTTTGCTCGTTTAATAAGAGTAGATAATTCTTTAGTAATCTTTGACTATGCGCAAAACCCCTCAAACCGTTCGCGGTTGGCCAACAAAAAATTACCAAATATTATACGAGCGCTAAACTCTAAGCCATGTATCATTTTCATCGAATTTAATTTTCCCTCCATTTAGTAAATTTAATTTTTTTCATCTATATAATAAAAAATTAAATCATTAAATTATTTAATTTTAATTATTTGTCAATTATATTTAAAATAATTTTTTCTAAATGATGAATTTAGATGCTAATTTGAATCGAAATTGAACGAGCACATGGCGTACACGGCATAGATGTCAAATTTTAAAAACGACAAGACAATCAATTAAGTATTATTTATAATTAAATATCAACTAAAAATTATCCTTTAACATTAAATAGTTTTATTTTTTTAACAGATTTTATTGACAAAATTATGTAATAATATTTTATATATTTTAAAAAAATAAGAAAACCAAAATGTCAAGAAACATGAAAGAAACTCCGGTCTCCAATTGCGAAAAAACATTTGTTCTAGAAGCAATCAATAAAAAATTTGGTAATTATTATTTTTTTTATTTTCAATGGCTTGCTGCACTTTAGGGTGGAGCGAAATATGAAGGGATTTTTAATTTTTGGATTTGCAATCTGTAATAGCGAAAGAAAGTTGTGTATCAAGAGGCTCTTTAATATACTGTTTTTATAAAAGCTACGTCTTCAGGGCTCTAGCGGCAGTTATAATTTAGGAAAAGTACCTTTATTTTCTGTACATGTTGCAGTAAAAACCCGTTAGTTAAGGTAGTTGTTCCGCCAAATGGGTTTTCTTAGGATTTTTTTGAAATTTAGACAGATTATTATTTAAATACTTTTTTTTTTTTTTAATGATATTGATGTGAGAAGGAGATACACCAGAAGGTGGATCCCCTAAAGGCCTGTATGGGCTGGCCCCTCCATCGTAAAAAGAACAGAGTAGAAGGAAAAGAAGCCAGGATCACGAGCCAATCTCAGAAACTTAGATACAATTCAATATCCAATTTACTAAGGTTTTAGGGGCTTCGAGCAGTGGTAAATTCTCCAAGCGATAAATTCGGTTAAATTTATCTCCCACTTAATTTTTATTACCAGACCCTATACTTACAGAAAAAATGTCTGGGTATAGCCGGGAATCGAACCCGAGACCTCCGGGTTGCCAGTCAGTTATTCTGACCATTACACCACGGAGGCGGACTTCTGCATCGATTGGTGGCAAAAACGAAATTTATGAACAATACAGTTACGGAGATATTAAATTTCAAAAATCGAGTTTTTCAGGCTCTTTAACATTTACGGGATATCGGAAAATTTACATACATATTTAATTATAATTAAGAAACCATTCTTACCATTTTTATAAAAAACTAAACCAACATTATTAACCAAATTTTGTATACATAATTTGTGGGCCTCTAGAGAGCTAGAAATGCAAAAACTAACCAGCCAGAATGGGGGGGGTCAAAAAATGAAATGCTCTTGGACCAAACTCAACCAAATTTTGTATACATAATCTGTGGGTCACTAGAAGGCTAGAAATGCAAAAACTAGGTGCGGGGGTGGGTTAGGGCATGGGGTGTGCGGGGTGGAATGGCGGTGGAGTGAGGTAGTAAGGCGAAGTAGGGGTGCAGGTGGTGTGGGGGTGGGGTTTGGGCATGGGTGCATGGTGCGGGTGGTGGGGAGCTGGGTGGGTGGTAGTGGGGTGTGAGGTTAGGGTTCGTAGGTGGGGTGCAGGATGGAGTGTAGGGGCGGGGGTTAGGCACGGGTGTGGGGGTAGGGGTGCTGGGTGGATTTCAGGGGGTGTGGAGTGTGAGGGTGGGTTTGGGGTCCAGGGGTCGAGCCCCTGGCTAGCAAGAGGTTCGCCGAAGGCGGAGCCTTGCAGCTAGTAATGAATTATTAATGAAAAATGTATAAAAACAATTTGGCAACAGCGCAAAAGATGCATGTGCTAGATTTTTTCAAAATTATAATTTTCATAAGGTAACGTAGGCGTTGATTACATTTGTTAAAAAATAACAAAACGATTTTTATAGAAATTTAAAATGTATTTTATCTGTTATTTTAATATAAAAATATTCAATCTCTTACAATGGTGCCAGAATCAAGCCAAATGAGTTTTGAAACACCTTATGAAACTTGAGACTGCTTTTATGTCTCTAGTATGGAATACTATTTTTACACAAAATGGAAAGACAATGACAAAATTGCAAAAAGAAGATATGGATGTCTCACGAGCTGTGTTACTGATTGATTCCTTAGTTAACTACATTGAAGAGTTGAAAAAATCATTTAAAATGTACTATGAAAAAGCCATAAAGTTAAATAAAGAAACGGTTAAAACACAAAATGTATTCTTGGCAGAAAAAAGTGAACCAGCTCCAGAGAGAAAACGCAAAAGGAAGAAGTTTTTTGACGAATCTTCTTCAGAAGCAGAAGGTGAAGAAACATTAGAAGAGAAAACAGATTCTAGCAAGGGTAAGAAATTGTTAGAGGATCGAAATCTAATCAACGAAGGAAAAATGCAGTCATGTTTCAATTCAGTAACAAATTCATTAGTTGAGGATATTGAAAAACGTGCTACGGCCTGCGAAGAGTTTGCAACGATGTTTGACTTTTTAACAAAATTAGAAATCATGGACCTGCCAAACATGTCTAATTCAGCTAACAATCTGTGTGAAATGTACAGTAAGGATATTAAAATTAATTTTGAAGAACATTGTTTACTCTTGAAAGGATGTTCGAAGAACATAAAAAATGAAATCACCAACAAAAAAGGAGAAAAAGTTGTAGTGCCATGGACTTTGCCGAGCTTATACAAGATGATAGTGGAGAAAAACCTCCAAGATATTTCCCCAAACATTTGTATTGCCCTAAAAATATATTGCTGTACACATTCTACAAGTTGTTCAGCTGAAAGATCTTTTTCAGTTTTACGCCGGATTAAGAATTACTTGCGACAAGATAGACTCGTCAACAGTGCAGTGTTATCCGTTGAATCAGACATTACCGTAAAATTGGATTTTGAAGATATTATCAATACTTTTGCTAAAGACCGATCAAGAAGGAAACCTCTTATTTGAACGAACTTTGGTTAATCTTTTAAAAAATCATGTAGGTTAACAATGTATGTTTTTTTTATAAGTACAATGTACATTAATAAAATATTGTATCTGTTAACGTAAACTATGCTTTGTTATTTATTTTCTTTACTATTTCCTACGTATGAAAACCACAGGCCTACCTTACATCGTTGTCAAAAACTTAAACATTAGGCCCTAATGTAAGTTTTTGACAACGAGGTAAGTAGGTCCTAATGATTAGGGTGTCGATGAATGGCCGGTGGGGTGGGGGGGGGGCAGTGTTAATTTTTCACATGGGCGGCAAACATCTAAATCCGGCCCTGCCCATATTAGATTTAGATCCACTATAGACATTTTTTGGAGTAAAAAATTGAAATATAATGAGTTATTATTATTGTGTTTACCATTATTATTCTTACATGTAAACATAGATAATATAAAAATAATGATACTAAACGGACATTGTAAAGAAATATATAACACTTTGGCCATTATAAAATAAATATATTTTGTAAAAGTGTTATGAATCTCGAGGGCTGGAAAAATGTTCAAAGCGAGCCTCGGGTTGGGCCACCCCTGGTCTAGAATCTTCATTTTTGACCTTCCGCCTCATTTTGGGTATTTATTTTCAAAAAATTTTAAACGAAAATGTCAAAAATTACATCCTCTACAACTTTTCATCTAATAAAAATGTAGTTTTTAAGTGGAGATAAATTTAACCTAATTTATCGCGCGGAGAATTTACCACTGCTCGAAGCCCCTAAAACCTTAGTAAATTGGATATTGAATTGTATCTAAGTTTCTGAGATTGGCTCGTGATCCCGGCTTCTTTTCCTTCTACTCTGTTCTTTTCACGATGGAGGGGCCAGCCCATACAGGCCTTTAGGGGATGGACCTTCTGGTGTATCTCCTTCTCACATCAATATCATTAAAAAAAAAAAAAGTTTTTGACATTTTCGTTTAAAAATTTTTTGAAAAGGTCAAAAATGAAGATTCTAGTCCTTTGGACCAAACTCAATCAACATCAGTAAATTCTAGTTGCCACAAAGGTATTCAGTGAAACGCGTTTTAACTAATAAGAATCCGTTCTTAGTAAAAACGGGTTTTACTGCAACATATATAAATACTTAATTGAAAAAATTACTGATTTAAACATTATCTTTATTCTCAAAAGCAACATTAAGCTCTATAAGAAGAAATTTAATGGTTAAAATAATCCTTTTCCCCTATCCAAAACAAATTCATGGCCATAAAATTATCGAAAAGTGGTATCGGGTCGGCCTCCCTGGTGTAATGGTCAGCATGTCTGTGGCTGGCAACCCGGAGGTCTCGGGTTCAATTCCCGGCTATACCCAGACATTTTTTCTGTAAGTATAGGGTCTGGAAAAAAAAAATTAAGTGGGAGATAAATTTAACCTAATTTATCGAACGAAGAATTTACCACTGCTCGAAGCCCCTATAAACTCAGTAAATTGGATATTGGATTGTATCTAATTTTCTAAGCTTTGGCTTGTGATCCTGGCTTCTTTCCTTCTACTCTGTTCTTTTTACGATGGAGGGGCCAGCCCATACAGGCCTTTAGGGGATGGACCTTCTGGTGTATCTCGTTCTCACATCAATATCATTAAAAAAAAAAATACATAGGAGGGAGGGGGGGCATTTCCAAAAAATCGGTGGGTGATGGGGGAAACGGAAGTCATATTCGGATTCAGGATGTCATTTTACATAGGTATGAGATAGACAATGAGAGGTACCATCAATGGAACATTCTTCCGCGGACGGCTTTCGGTGTCTGTATGGTTTGGACAGACATTTCTTTGGGGGCGCGTACGGAATTACACACCGTGGAAATTGGGTCAATGAATGCTGAAAGGTATATTTCAGACACTCTGGAAGATTATGGAATGCCTTTCGCACCATACATTGGCGAACAATTTATTCTAATGTATGATAACGCTACCACTCACGAAGCCCAGAAAGTTTGTCTCTATTTGTCAACAGTGAATTTATCAACAATCAATTAGTCTGCACGCTCTCCAGATTTAAATCCTATTGAGCATGTCTGGGACATGTTGGGAACATCATTTAAGAAGAGATCTCTAGCTCCTGTTAACCCAGAGGAAGCGAAAAATGCCCTACTTGAGGAAGCGTATCGAATACCTCAAAAATTCATTGATTACACAATTATGAGCATGCCTAGGAGAGTTAAATGTGTTATCAGAGCCAGGGGAGGGAATACAAATTATTAAAACAATTTAAATTTTTTATAAAGTAAAAAAATACATTCAAACATTAAATCACTTAATTTCAGATAAGACATATTTTTTTAATTTTAGATTATTTTAAAATTTTGCAATTTATTAATTAATGTCAAAATTAGTTCAAAATTATCAAAATCACTTTAAATAACTAAAAAAATATTTATATATTTATATAAAAAAGCATATTTTTCTGGCTTTTATTCGACGTTCCGCTAATTTTGTCCACGAGTATATTTCATTTTTTTTTCATTCTATCTCCTAAAATTTACTTTTAAAAAATCCGTATTTGGCTCGAAATAGGCAATAGTTGACAAAAAATCCTTCAAATATGCAATTTATGCAATATCACTCAAATGTGCAAAAATATGCAGTATAAAATTGAACCCACAGTATCCTAGATGCATGATTCGGATAGATAATTGATCCCCTGGGTCGTACGTACCGGCAAACAAAATATGCAATTGCATAGGAATCCGGTCTCTAATTATAATATAAGATAGATAAATAAAATTTCGTAATCTACTTCATAATTAGCTTAAACTTTTAAAATATATAATTAAACAATTTCTAGCTTATAATTAAAATTATACTTAATTTTTGTTTTGAATTATTGTTTTAGCGAGTGGATGGTCGTCAACTTGATGAATGGCGTGAACTACAGATTACTTTTGGAACTGATTGGGGTCTTGCGGTAGTTGAATTGGGAAAAACCAAAGTGCTTTGTCAAGTTTCCTGTGACATTCAACAGCCTAAAGCTACCCGGCCAAATGATGGATTATTATTTGTTAATGTGGAACTGAGTCCTATGGCTGCGCAATCATGGGAGCCAGGTCGACAACCCGATGTTTCTGTACTTGCCAACCGACTGCTTGACAAGTGCATAAAAGACTCGAGGTGCCTCGACTTGGAATCGCTGTGTATTGTTTCCGAAGAGCATGTCAGTGTCATATTTATATTACCCATTTACATTTAATGGAAAAATGCTTTTCCTCTATTATATTATTATTAAATTCAAAATCATTGAGAAAGGTGTCACTTTTCTTCATAGAAATTTTGTATAGAAAACATATTTAAGGTAGTTCTTTCACAAATGCAAAAATTCAAGAAGACTTTGAAACTTGGAATATAAGTCATTAAAAGCATAATAAACACACTGTTAAAATTTGAAGACGATTTACCACACCAAACATGAAATAATTGCAATTAAAAATGAAATTTTTTAATTTTACTTAAGGAAATTGGTGTAGGTTTTAGGTGAAACATGATATTAATTAATAAAGTAAAGGAGTATAGTTTACAGTGAATGAAATAAAACTCAAAGAGGTTTATACAAACTCAATATATTTCTGGATTATTAGTCCGAAATATATTGAGTTTGTATAAACCTCTTTGAGTTTTATTTCATTCACTGTGAAACCACACTCCCTTGTCTATATTAATGAATTTTTTTACATATGTTAGATTGGGAAAAGGTGGGGGAAATGATTATTATTTTATTTTTTTCATTGAAGGACTTTCCCCATCTTGATGAAAAACTAATATTTGCTAGAATAATATATTCAGAGTAACTTAAAAATTTTTTTAATTATTTACCTCGTATTTTTGATAAAAAATAAAAAAAAACATATTTGTGCGATTATTTTTAGTGGAGGGGATATAATGGCTTGGAAACGATCCATTCATAAAGAGGATTTAGCAGTGTGAGGAAGTACAATCACGTTAAAAAACATAACCCAAAATTTTACCACCGTTCATATGTATAGAGTGGTTACAAGGCTAAAACTTTTTGTGTGGAGTGTCGCGAAAGAACCTCCTTAATAAGGAACTATTTTAAAATAACATTATATTTTAAAGGGCCTTCTCGATAGTAACGGAGTTGTGAATTTGCAAGATTAAATCAAAGATGCTTGATGCAAATAAACATATAGTATATACACTGTGGTGCAAAAAAAGTGGAACACTTAGATTGATTCGGTGTCGAAAGAGGGCCTGTATTATTATATTATATCGAAAAAAAAAATGAATTTAATGAAAATTGATCATTTAGCTAGGGCATACACAGTCGATTTTCAGTCGAGCGATAGTTTAGTCATCATCATCATTGAGTATACAGTCCTAAGACTGGTTTGATGCAACAATCCGTCTCCACTCGACTCTGTCCCCCGCCAGCTGTTTAACCTCTCTAAATGTCTGGCATCCCATATCCCCAATTATTTGGTTGAAATATTCTAATCTGGGTCTTCCCCTTCCCCTTTTCTTTCCCACCTCCCCCTCCAAGATATCCCTAAGCAGTCCCCCATGTCTCAGTGTGTGCCCCATCATCTGACCTCTTCTCTTCTTCAGACTCTCCCACAAGGTTCTTCTTTCTCCGATTCTTCCAAGAACTTCTTCATTTGTAATTTTATCCATCCATTTGATATTCATCATTCTTCTGTAGCACCTACATTTTCGAAAGCCTCCAATCTCTTTCTCTCCGCTTTTCCAATTGTCCAGGTTTCACACCCGTACATGGCTATGCTCCATACATGTGTCTTCAATAGCAACTTTCTGTTTGCTAAGATAGTTTAGTTGATGGACATAAATATATTAAGTTTAACGCAACTGCAGATCATCTCGATTATTTAATGAAAAGCGATCGAAGAGCACTTATGATAAAAAAATCGAACTTAGTTAATTAAAGTTAGTTATAAATTGATAATGCATCACGATTTCAACCAACCCAACTAAATTGTTGGGTCGACTGTGTGTGCCTAGCCCTATCTTTGTCTTCCTAACTGTTACCATACTCACATCGTATAAAAGCTTTTATACGAGACATAAACAGACATTTTTTAATTAATCATGTTTTTTACTTTAACATACAGGGTATGGTCAAGTATTATAATCGTGCATGAAAAAGTGTTTTTTTCCTTTTTTTCGAAATATCTCAAACTAATTTGATTAAAAAAATTGAGCGAAACCATGGCATTTCGCTCTACAAAAATCCCAAATAAGTGAACATCGAAAAAATTATATTTTTCGAGATAATAACTTGTTTTATCAAAATGTCTGTCTGTTAGTTAGTCTGTCTTTAGTTTGTTAGTTAGTGTGCGTTACCAAATTTTTGTGGACAAGATATCTCATGGTCAAAAAATGAAAATATAGGCTCTTGTACCAAACTCAACCAAATTTTGTATACTATAGATAATCAGTGGACCCCCAGGAGTCTAAAAATGCAAAAACTAACCCCCTCCCCTTCATGATAATAAATAATTTTATTAAATACTAGCTGCAAGGCACGCCCACGAACCCCACCCTCACACTCCACTCCCACCCACCACACCCCCCGAAACCCACCCAGCGCCCCTACCACCATGCACCCGTACCCAACCCCCGCCCCCACCCCAACACTACTCCATCCCGCACCCCACCCACCTCGGACCCCCAGCCCACGAACCCCAACCTCACACAATATTCTATTTATTCATTTTATCTAAAAATTATCAAATGTCCGGTATTTTTACTATTGAGTGTATAAACCTTTTTGGAGGACTTTGAAATAAAAAGTTGTATCAAAATGATTTCTGTACTTTATTTTTTCAAAAAGGGCTTCTACGATTTTGATAAAATAAAGGTGGTCCCTAACAAGAGACGAATATCAATTACAAAATGCATTTGAGATGATTTTATTATCTTATAAATTTTCTTAATAAGATCACCTAAATTGCATTCTACAATTGAAATTTGTTCCTTATTAGAGACCACATTTTTAAGGTAGTTCTTTCGCGACAATCCACACAAAAAGTTTTAGCCTCGTAACCACTCTATACATATGAACGGTGATAAAATTTTAGGTTATGTTTTTTAACGTGACTGTACTTCTCACATTACTATACATCCTCTTTATGAATGGATCGTTTCCAAGCCATTGAACTTTTCCTCTCGACTAAAAATAATCGCCCAAATATGTTTTTTGTTTTTTTTTATTTTTTATCAAAACTACGAAGTAAATAATTTCAATTTTTTGTTAAGTTACTCCGAATATATTATTCTAACAAATATTAGATTTTCATCAAGATGGTAAAAGTCCTTCAATGAAAAAAATAAAATAATGATCATTTGCCCACTCTTTCCCAATCTACCATATTGGTATAAAAAAATTTCATTTTTAATTGCAATTATTTCATGTTTGGTGTGGTAAATCGTCTTCAAATTTTAAGAGTATGTGTATTATGCTTTTAATGACTTATATTCCAAGTTTCGAAGACTTCTTGAATTTTTGCATTTGGGAAAGAACTATCTTAAAGTAAATTTATCAAATCAAATTCACAATGTGTTTTACTTAAATAATATAAAAAATATAATTTCATCTCGATTTTCAAATATTTATTAAATTAAATAAATAAATATAAAACTAAAGATTTGAGCATCTTTTTATTTTTTTAAAAATACTTGATATCGCAATATAAAAATATTTCTATTAAAATCCTAAAATTTGTCTTAAAATTAAATTCTTTCTCTTTTAAATAAATAAAATTCATTTCTTTTTTCTAGGTCTGGGCTATACGTGTGGATGTTACCGTTTTTAATCACGAAGGGAATTTTATTGATGCCGCATCAATTGCAGCGCTCGCTGCCCTCGCTCATTTTCGATATCCACAGGTGACCGTAGAAAACAAACGATTGATAATCCATCCGGAATCGGAAAAGGAATATGTAGCGCTCACGCTTTATCATCATCCAATTTGCATTAGTTACTCGATATACAATCAAGGGTAAGAATTGAAAAGAATTAAAATCTAAAAAAAATTGATCGTTTTGTTGAATTTATAAAAATAAATCAAAGAGTGTGTCCTCTGTTTGTTGTAAATAATTACACTAATTTTAACAATGTAATTAAAGCTCTGGTGATTGAATAGTTTATTAAAATTAAAACATTATGAAATAAACCACATTACACAGTGGATGGCCAAATTATTATACTCATTTGAAAAATTATATCTTTCATACTTTTTTAAGGGTTTAGCTTACTATTAAACTCATAATATCGTTTCAATTGTTATCTTCATAGGTTTATTAGCTTAGGACAATACAAATACAATTCAAAATACACTTTTAATATTTAGTGAATGCTTCCTTTCGAGCAATCCCATTTTGTATGCGCTGCGGCAATGCTGGCTGGCATTCATTTTTTTGGCTATTTCTTGAAGTGCAGGTGTATTGTGCCATGCTTTAATAATATTTTCTATCAAGTCCCTTTTGTTAGTAATTATTTTATTTTTGCAAATTTCTTTTTTAAGGGCCGCCCATACATTTTCGATCGGGTTGAGGTCTGGCGAGTTGCCAGGCCAGTCTAAATGGGAAAGAGACTCAAAGAATGAAAATTCTAGGTTTTTTGACCAAAATGAACCATTTTTTTATACGTACATATTCTGTGGGCTCCTAGAGAACTAGAAATTTAAAAACTAGCCACCCAAAATGGAGTCGATGGTCAAGAAATGAAAATTCTAGGCCATTATACCAAACTTTACAGATCTGTCTGTCTTCAAATTTTTGTTCAATATAGACAGCCAAACGAAAGGCCATATATTCCCCAATTTGACTATTATGTATAGAAGTGTTCTTACCAGGACCACATTTATTTCTCGAATCTAAAGAGGAAGAGAGGGGTACAGGGGCGCGAAGCTCCTTGTCCCTTAGCTAGAAAGAAGTCCACCTTTTTGCTGTTGAGTTTAGTAACGGTTGTAATGATTGTTGAAATTTAGCACAAAAGTGTATATTAATAAATTACAGCTTTGTGCCAAGTTCCAACATTCTAACCTAAATGGTTCTATGAAAAAAAATTCCGTACAGTGTACTTAGTCTTGAAAAAGTTTAAATGGATCTTGAAAGGGTTGAGTTAAATATGAAAAGTTTGAGATGGATTGAATTTTTTTTTAACTTTTGATTAAAAGAAGAAATGAATGCATAAATCAATATACAAATGATAAATTAGCTTTTTAGGAGATTATGAAGCCACAGAATCGATTGAGCAGTCATGGAAAAGTTTACTAATATGTTTTGCTCGGGTCCCATTCAAAAGTGGTCTTAGACCAAATTTGATGAACTTCCAAGTTCGGAATTGATGGCTTAAGATGTTGACTCTTCCGAATGCTGTTCCCTTATCTTTCTTTTTTTAGCTCCGATTATCCGGATATAAATAAACCCATCCATGCCCAGAAAAACAAATTCAATTAATTATTACTTATGCATTCATTCTTTCTTTCTTTTTTTCAATTAATTTTAAATTAGGTAAATAATTTAATTTTTATAGTCAAGAGCTTGTGACCAATTGCTACGTTTTCACTCTTCCTCCAATTTATTTCTGTGGTGTTTGAAACGTAACTCCAAATTATCGTTTTTCTGTTTTGATATCTATCAGTGCCATATATAGCCTATAAAGGGCCCTGTGCTTGGTGTTAAATTTGGGCCCTTTAAAACAAATATCAATAAATAATTAAATAATATAAATAACAATCGATTTTTCCGTAATAACTTAATTTCATTATTAATAATATCGTCGCCTTAGAGTGTATACCTGCTAAATCCATTTTTTTATCACATATGACATATTAATACCCTGTAAAATTTCCTTGCTGTGAGTTAGCAGGTTTACACTCTAAGGCGACGATATTTAGTATTATTCAATTTAACTTTATTATCATTTTTGCTATAAGTTTATTGTATTTCGAGCGCATTTCAGGGCTCTCTAGACAGCCCCGATCCTGTGCGAGTGCACGTTACACTTATCTACATAGCTACGACACTGCATGTTAATATTATTTATATTAAAGTTTAAATTTTTATTTAAATCACACATGATTACTTTATAATTATTTATTGAAACAAATAATTACAATTTTAATACGACGTTTCGATCGACTTATTCTGCGATCGTTCTCAAGTATTATTATTTGTTTCAATAAATAATTATAAAGCATATCTTGTGTGATTTAAATAAATAATTTAAACTTTAATCAAATTAATCACAAAAAATAAAAGCTTCAACAGCTTCATTACTAATTATTTATATTATTATTTTTTTGTCTATATTTTCAATTAATAAAGAATAATAACTCTTAAATCACTAAAAAATAGCTACTATGAAAATATTTTGTATTTATTATGCCTTAATTTCTATATCTAATTATATTTTAACTGCAAAATCCATTTTTGAAGTTTTCCTCTTAAACACCCAATTCATTTATATAATATTTATTTATGTATGTATATCAATATGTGTATTATTATTATTTATCTCATTAGAGAAAGCAATTTTTTTTAACGATTTAAAAATTCCATTGATGAAGGAGATATTCTCCGGAACGTTTTGGCTTTTATTATTAAACGTTTGAGGATTGTTTTTTAAAAGATTTATATTTATTTTATCTGTATATGTTTATTTAAATCAAGCAGATGACACACGCTTTGATCAACTTCCTATAAAGGGAAAAAACTCATTTTTTAAAATATTTCTCTCTTTTTAATTCATAAAAAAACATTTGTATTTTTAGAAAAGATATAATTGCTGACCCAAATCTTCTTGAAGAACAAGTATCTGAAACACAGATTATATTGGCAGTGAATGGATTCGGAGAACTCTGTGGATTGCATTTATATGGAAGACCTTTGTCTAACCATGATTTAATTATAGCAGCCTCTTTGAAAGCTTCCAAACGTTCCAAACAAGTCATCAAGTTGATTAAAGAGGCTTTGGCTAAAGATGTGGAGGATAGGTAACTATTTATCTTGTTATATTGTACCTTTAACTTTATGGCTGTAATATGATATTGGAGAAATTAATGACGAGGCAGCAGAGTAAAAACACACGGCCTATTGGGTCTATTGCTTTCTCAATCTTCCTGGATAGAATTGTGGAATGGAATTTTCACCCAACTTCTACCGAGCTTTTTTTTGTGAAATTTTGCGCAAAATGAATTTGATATGCGATAAATCGACTCTGGAATTGGCTAGATAAATATAAATTGTAAATTTTGAAAAATATCTAAACCAAGGAACACCCAGAAGGCATCCAAGACTCCTACCCGTACAATAATCATCTAGCTTGCACTAGATATGTATAAATCCACGAAAAACTAATATTTATTTATATTGGATTGGCAACTAAGTAATTTTTTTTTTTTTTTAGAAAATCATAGACAATTTTTTCATGGAACTAAATAATTTTATTCTGTAATGTATTGCCCATTTTGATCAATGACCTTTTGCCATCTTTCAGACAGCATCATAATCCCACGTTCATAAAACTTCTGGTTTTTATTAGCAAAAAACTGAATCAGGTACAATTTGACATCATCATCATTATTGAAATTTTTACCATTCAAGGAGTTTTGTAAAGATCGAAATAAAAAGTAATCAGATGGTGCAAGGTCAGGACTATATGGTGGATGTGGCAAAACATCCCAACCAAGCTCCAATAATTTTTGCCGAGTGACCAAAGATGTGTGTGGCCTTGCATTGTCATGATGGAATACAACACTTTTTCGATTTGTCAATTCGGCCCGCTTTTCTTCAACTGCATTGTTTAATTTCGTTAGTTGTTCAATGTAGACAACAGAATTGATCGTTCGGTTGGGTGGTAAGAGTTCAAAGTAGACAATTCCTTTGTAATCCCACCAAACTGATAACAAAACCTTCTTTTGATGTTGTTTGAGCTGGTTCACCTGGCCTGCTCCACGATCTTTTCCGCTTGATATTGTTGTAAACAACCCATTTTCATCGCCAGTTATCAGTCGTTTTAAAAATGGATCATTTTCATTACGTTTCTTTAGCAAATCGCAGATGTTAATGCGTTGCGTTAAATGCGTTTCTTTCAGTTCGTGAGGAACCCATGTATCGAGTTTTTGAACATAGCCAAGTTGTTTTAAGTGATTTTCAATGCATGTATGTGATACATGAAGCTTCTCTGCAATCTCACGTGTTGTACTGTGACGATCCGAATCGATTATTGCTTTGATTAGGTCGTCATCAACTTCAACTGGACGACCAGAGCGTTTTTCATCTTTGAGTGAAAAATCACCAGAACGAAATTTGGCAAACCAATTTTGACACTGCCGTTCTTTAAAGGCTTCGTCGCCATAAACAGCACATAACTTTTGCGCTTTGCGTTTTTCCCTTTGCGGAAATAAAAAAGCAAAATATGACGAAAATGTTCCTTTTGATTTTCCATTTTTCAACGAACGCCAAACGAAAACTACGCAACCGATCAAAAACTTTTTTTACTGATTGACAGCTGAATTGCCAACTATCAAATAACAAAATGTGTTTTACATTTGGACTACGCCAGCAAACCTAAAAATTCAACTGAAGCCATCTATGAGTGAAATCCGCAATTACTTAGTTGCCAACCTTATATTATTTTTGTTAAATAAAACTTCGGCCATTTTTTGCTATAATAAAATTTATTTACTTTCAGATCCTCAAATTGTATCCTTCTTCAGGGGCTAAATATTTTTTTTTAAAATGGAAACGTCACATATTACACATATTCATCACTGTGTCTGTACTTAGAGAAGCTAGCTAACAAATATTAAAATTTCCAAAATGTTTCTATTTTTAGGGGAGTAAAATAAAATGTTAAGGCTCTGAAGAAGGACAACTTTAAATAAATTATACTACACCGAGATATTATTGGCAAGATAAAGGCAGCAGTAGTTGACCGTGCGCCAGTAGTTGACTATTTCGACATAAAACTTTAATTAATAAGGATCCAGATGGAAGGATTCCCTTGAAAAAATCTATAGACAGGTCATGCTCTCTAGTGTGCAAAGATTATTTTTTTCAAGGGAATTCTTCCATCTGGATCCTTATTAATTAAAGTTTTATGTCCAAATGGTCAACTACTGCTGCCGTTACCTTAGCAGTTTTATCTAAAAATCTATAAAAAATATAAAATTTAACCGTGTCTCCATCTTCAAAATTAATATTTATTTATTTATTAAATTATATAAATAAAGTTAGTTTTCTTTTAAAATAAAATAAAATAAAACTATTCGAGTTCCGTGATGAAGGGTGCTACTTTGGAGCAGTGGAATGATGAGGCCGGAAATAAAAATTTATTTTGTATATTTTTTTTTATGATTAGCCAGATTTTCTATTAAGTAGACAAAAAATATTTAGATATATAATACGCACCTAAATATTTTAGTAAACATTTGACTTATCATAATTCTCATTTCAGAAAATATACATTATAAATTTAACATTTTATACAATTAAACCTTGTAAAAATGAATGATTTCTAAACAAAATTTTCAAAACCAATTTCAACAGATCTGTTTCTTTATGTTAATTCCAATATTATTTTTTGTAAAAAGGGTGTAGCTGCTCAGTTAAATTACTAAATGAATAAATAAATAAAAGCAACGGGGCGCACCGATTTCAATTACTCCAGGGCCACTGAATATGTAGCTACACACAATATCCGTGATCCATATAAATATAATCATACAAACGAACTAATTCTATCAATCTATTCTATTTTTCTTAGAAAATCATAAGAGAGTGTCATCTATTAGATCCGATAGAATGGATTATTTTTAATTATAAAGGGTTGTTTTTCAGTCCCTCGGGAATCGAGTGAAAAACAACCCTTCTGACTATATAATTAACCGTTTTAGTGCCATTGATTTTTACTCATATCTACTTAAAAATGCCAAAGAAATCTTTTGTTTTTTATGTCATTTACCCTTGTCTCGAAAAAAAACTGTATCTCTTCCAAAAATTATTCAATTTTAATAATTTTTTCGGTGTTTTATTAATAAAAACTTGTACAAGAATAATAAAATACAAAGAACATTTATGGAACTTTGAGGGGAAGATGTAGTCGGAGTAGCCGTTTCTGGTCTATTTTTGTGGAGCAACCATTTCTCTTCTAAATCTTCAATTATACTCGTTGTAAATTTCAATCTCGTCATTTTTTTGCCAATATTTTTCTCACTACACAATATATTTGCATTCAGCAACATACTTCCAAATACAGCAAATACAACCTTTTTCCAAAATTTGAGAGTTTTTTGTTCATCCAAATAGGTGTATAGCATTTTGTCGCTCTCGTCTACTCCGCCCATAAATTGATTATATGTGTGATACATTGATGGTTTATTTTTTATAGATTCGAAGTTTCCTCTCTTTTTTGTGACAGATACATTTGCCGTATCGCTGCACCTAGAAATCAAAATAACCGGATTTTTTTTGACTTTTTCTCTCTAAAGGAACACATTAAGCGCCAACGCGCTCGTGGCATTTTTGGATAGAATGCGCACGCGCGCGTTGGCGCTCGTCGGCACTCTAACGATTAAAAATAATTCATTCCATCGGATCTAATAGATGACACTCTCTTATGATTTTCTAAGAAAATTTAAATCTATTTCTATCAGCAACTTGAAATCTCTCATAATCTGTCTATTCTTTTAATTAGGACGTATATCTTCTGGATTAGATAACCCCTCAGGTATTCCCATCAATTTGTCAATAACTTCCCTATTTTAGTTCTAAAGCCGATGGGTCATGTCGTTATATGTTCCGACGTTTCAAAATTCCTGGCACACCCTCTGCATTTTCCATCATTTTAAAGGGAAAACTAATACAAGATATATTTTAATATTGCTTTTAATATTCCCATATATTCAAATCAACATATTCTTAAACACATTTTCGGCTTCAACCTTGATACAAGTCATCGTTAAAGGAAAAAGGCTGATATAAATAAATAAATTCCTAAGTACACATTTTTTTTAAGTTTCGTGATATAAACATTAACAAGAAATTGAAATATTAGTACTATGTGAATTGAAAACAAAAAATTAGTTCAGTGAAATTAATAAAGTAAAGGGAGTGTAGTTTCACAGTGAATGAAATAAAACTCAAAGATGTTTATACAAACTCAATATATTTCGGATTATTCGATCCATCACCAGGAGTTTACAGATTAAAATCTGAGTTTTTAATCTGTAAACTCCTGGTGATGGATAATAATCCGAAATATTGAGTTTGTATAAACTCTTGGCTTTTATTTCATTCAGTAACTAACTTCCTTTACTTTATTAATTAATATCATGTTTCACCTAAAACCTACACCACTTTCCCTAAGTAAAATTAATTCAGTGACGTTTCGCCTCCAATCGAGGCTTAAAAGTATATGTACTGTTTGTGATTGATTGAGTTGATTTGTAATTTGATAATTGAACTTATGAATGCAAGGTTTCTATTATCATTTGACTACGATACTAATAATCGAATGTATAGTCAGAGGAATCCTTGATTGGAGGCGAAACCTCGCTGAATTAAATTTTAGAAACTTTTTTTATAATATGTTTATAATATAATATATACTATATATATTTGTCTAGATTAATTTGTAACAACGCTTAGCGAAATTTCTCTAAAAAAATTACGCTCTTGCCTAAAATCGAACCGACGAACTCTTGAAACAATGGCCATTAGCTCTAGCGATCTACACCATTGCAACATTAATATTTGTATCTTGATTTGTGTTACTAAAACTAGATATTTTGATTTGGTCTTTTGTGTCGAGATAATATTGTATTCATTTGAACTCGAATGAAAATGAAAAAACACCAATAGATTTTAAATTAAGAAACATTAAATATATTTGATAGAGATTTTCTTTAGGAGACGGACTTAAATATATTAATTAACGAGGCAAATTTGAAATATAATTGTCAGCGCGGATTTTTAAACTGATGGCTCCAATCGATTTTTCATTAACCAGGCAAATTTGAAATTCTAATTTCTAATTTGGACTCGAATTTTGAAATGAAAGACTCCAATTCATTTTAAATTAAGAAACATTAAATATATTGATCATTATTCCCCCCCCCCCCCCCCCCCCCCCTCGCCACTAAAACTTTTAAGAGACAATGTATTTTCGGTAGTTTACCGGTATACATTTGGAGTGTGGTTTTCTAAGAGGAATAAAATTTTTGGGCCGAGACGCTGCCCGCCAGGGCTTTCAGCCCGGAGGGCCGAGCTTCGAGGGCGTGCCGAAGCACGCACGAAAAGCTCGTATATCAAAATAATTATGATTCAATAATGTGAAATTTAATGTTGTTAAATTTTAATTTTAGAATTGATCCAGATTTTGGTGGACTTACAAGACTTATAAAAGATAGAGATGAAACTTTAGCGATTGCAATGAGCAGCTTGAATATTCAATTAGATAATAAAGGTCTCGATATTGATTTCACTCCTAAGCCAGACAGCAAAACAGAAGAAAATCCACCAGAAGACAAAATGGAAACGGAAACGGAATCATCATCAGGTGGGTGCTTTATTATTTTTATTTTTATATAGAGACACACATGTGCCCCAGCAAGATTAATTCAATTGGAACTTGCGAGCCTCGTCGGTCTACCCGTTGCTGGAAGCTCCTGTGTAACTTCGCTTTGGAAATATTTACCTGGAAGAAAATTATTTCTTCAATAAGAAGTCTCTTAACTTAACTAAATCACAAATTAATAAAGAGAAATTAAGGTCCTCTGTTATGCAAATAAACAAATACTAATCTTTGAAAAAACAATCTTCAAACGTTTATTAAAATCTAAACTTCCCTTGATCAATGGAATTTCAATTTATAAATCGTACAAAAGAAAAAAAAAGTTGCTTAAGGTAGTTGTTTGCGACAATACTAGCAAAAAGTTAATGTTAGACTATATAGAACAGACAATAAGGATTCATAATTCATAAGCCCAAAACTTTTTGCTGTTTATGTACCGATTCTAGCCAATCCCGTGCTCGTTTGACAAATTTGGCACCATTGTAAGAAATTGAATATTTTTATATTAAAATAACAGATAAAAATACATTGAAGGAGAGACAATAAAAAGTTAGTATGACTATCTGCTGGAATTATAAATTTTATTTATTTATAACGAGACTATAGTTTCCATTGTAATAGACTGATGAAGAGGGCAAAGCCCTCGAAACTATAGTCTCGTTATAAATAAATAAAATTTATAATTCAGCAGAAGACGCACTCTTTTATTGTCTCCTTCAATATATATAAATTCTGCTACTCTCGGCAAAAACTTTCAATTTAAGATAAAATACAGTTTAAATTTCTATAAAAGTCGTTTTGTTATTTTTTAACAAATGTAATCAACGGTTACGTTACAGCTTATGAAAACTTATAATTATCTAGCGCATGCGCCCTTTATACATCTTTTGCTGGTTAAATAAATGCGCTGTTGCCAAATTGTTTTTTAGTGTAAATTTTTTTTTAAACATTTTTCATTATTTATTCCTTATTATCTCAGAAACTGTGTTGTAACTATTAATCAAAATTGTCTTCAAAATATGGATTGGTTATTACTTAAACTTGGTTTAGTTTTTTATAAAAATGGTAAGAAGGGTTTCTTAATTATAATTAAATATGTATGTAAACTTTCCGATATCCTGTAAATAAGAGTTTGAAAACTATCTTTGGAATTTAATATCTCGGAACTATATTGTTCATAAATTTCTGTTTTGGCATCAATCGACGCAGAAGTATTTAAATAATAATCTGTCTAAATTTCAAAAAAATCCTAAGAAAACCTATTTGGCGGAACAACTACCTTAATGTATTGAATATAAAGCAACATAATATACATTACAATATAACACTTCAATATAAGTATTAAGTAACTTTTTAACTTTTTACTATTCATAAATTAAAATTCTATTGATCAGGGAGAAATTCTTCCAAAACGTTTGGATTTTAATAAACGTTTGAAGATTGTTTTTCAAAGATTGTATTTATTTATATTATAAAACAAACAATAATTTTTTTTTCAAATACCTGTATAGAATATATAGAGACTATAGTTACAAGGTCTTGAAACCTTCATCATCAGTCTTTTTAATTAGAAATATTTTATCTGTTATTTCTTATAGGTTCAAATACCCAATTGGATGTAGGTAAATTTGTTTTGTTATAATAGTGAGCTTGTCACAAAATAAACTTAGTACTTTACAACAAAACGAATTTACCTAAATCCAATCGGGTATTGAACCCATAAGAAATATCTTCATTATTGAGTATACTCGTACAGTCCTAAGACTGGTTTGACGCAACCACCCGTCTCCACTCGACTCTGTCCCCCACTAGCTAGCTGTTTGACCTCTCTAAATGTCTCGCATCCCATATTCCCAATTATTTGGTTGAAATATTCTAATCTGGGCCTTCCACTTTTCTTTCCCTCTTCCCCCTCCAAGATATCCCTAAGCCAGTGGTCGGGAACCGGGGTAAATTACCCCAAATGGGTTAAAAATGAAACTATCGGGGGTAAAAAGGACATTTTTTAAATTTTTTTATTTTATAAACTATTATAGTATTGTTAGTTTGATAGCTTTTCCAGGAATTCAAAATCTTAAAATTAATAAAAGTTAAAAAAAATATAAAAACATTAATAAAAGTTATGCATTTTTTGTCATGATGAGTGTTGGTGTATTTTTTTCTTTTTAAAAAGCAGTCAGTTAAACCCGGCAAGAAATCGGCTGAATGCCGAGGATTGTATTCAAATTGCGCTCATGTCAAAAAGTCCTAATTTTGAAGTTATTTTAGCGAAAATGAAACATCATTTTTCTAAAACGTAAAAGCGTTTGAATTATGTTAATGTTTACAATTTTTATTTACTTACAGAGAGTTTTCATGTAAATTCCAATTAATTCAATAAATAATAAATAAGTGCTTGGAGCACCGAGCGATGCTCGGTAACTTTTTGCTTCTAAATAGCTTAAGTTTCAAATTTCAAGGCTCTGCGACTTTCCGAAGACGAGATATGAACAATTAAAATATTTATTTTCCGACATGACTAATTTACACCCCTTCCCTTATTTTGACCCTTTTAAATCATGAAGAAGGAGGTATGATCCTTCGAATTGTCGGATTTTTTAAGAGAATAAAATTGATATTCTATTAAATTATTCTATAGAAAAATACCTTTATTTAATCAAATTGGCAAATTCTAATATATAATAACATTTGTAATGATCTATTAGTGCAATTTAAAATAAAAAAACCAATTAATTTTATTAAAAATAAATTATAATATAAAATAAGAAAGAAATGTAATTATAAATTTTTATTCCTACAACCACCTGTGAATAATTATTTCAATTACCAAAAAAACCCATCAAAAACAACTTAACCGAAGATGAGACCTTCATAGATCGAATTGTCAACACAAAAACCCGTCTAACCCGTGAATTTCATCCAAATCGTTAGAGCCCTTTTTCGACAAACCGATTCTAAATATATATCAAGAATTGCTCGTTTAATATAAAAGATAAGATACATTTACCTTGCTTTTTTGCTTTTCATGTAGGGGTAATAGCGACCTATGGAAAAATATTTTGGGATAATAGCTAAAAAGTTCCCCGGCCTCTGCCTAAGCAGTCCCCCATATCTCAGTGTGTGCCCCATCACAACATCTGACCTCGATCTTCTCTTCTTCAGACTCTTCCACAAGGTTCTTTTTTCTCCGATTCTTCCAAGAACTTCTTCATTTGTATTTCTATCCATCCATTTGATATTCATCATTCTTCTGTAGAACCACATTTCGAAAGCCTCTAATCTCTTTCATAAGAAATAACAAAAAATATTTCAATTAAAAAGACTGATGATGAAAGTCAAACCTTCGATCAACAATATATATATATATGGTATATTTAACATTTATTTTATATATCTTAAAAATTTTATGATATTGACTGGCAAAATGGGTTTTTACCCGATGCCAATAAATAAATAAAAAAGAATAAAAAAAATTTATTATTTTTTTTTAAATATTTCTCATTTCAAAATAATAAAATAATTCCTAAGATATATTGAATAAACTATCTGAATTATTTAAATTACTTATTTAATTTAAATACTCGCTGATATTTACATAAAAAATAATTATTAAATTAGTTTAAAAACCAACTTCCCTGATATCATGTTGCGACCTCCAAGGAGATGAACCCTTCTGACATCTAAATTAAAAATATATTAAATAATTTCTTTGATAATAGCTGAATGAAGATGAAAAATGTTATATTTTTTAAAATTCAAAAAACTCACAAATTGTTAATAATAATCAGTGGCGGATTTCGGTGTTTGGGCTTCCAACCGGTACAACTGAAAAACTGTTATTTATTTATTAATCCATCCATAGGTACCTTCGACTCCAACCCTTTCTCTTTGCAGGGTCTAATCCAGACCTAAAGAAGCCTCACCTTATCCTATACTCTTTCTCTCATCAATATAATTAAAATTTTTATAATAATAATAAATTGGGCCCCTTTTGGTTCATGGGCCACTAATCATAATGGTAAATTTTCAATTAAAAAAGTTTCTCTTATAGTAAACCCAGAGGGGTGAACCGCGACCTAATATCGTGTACACCTTTTTTTCAATGAAAATTATTAGAGAAGGAGTTACACCAAAAGGTGCATCCCCTAAAGGTCTGGGTTGGCCCCTCCATCGTGAAAGAAGAAGAAGGGTTTTTATGGGCTGGGTAGGGGTCGAAGGTATCTGTGGATACGGGTCTTAAATAGCTGAAGGTTATAAGTCGAGGGGAAGACCGTGGCTGGGAGCGAGTTCCAGTCTCTGGAGGTCATAGGAATAAAAGATTTGGCGAAAGCGCTTGTTCGATTTTGACAGCGAAGGGGTGCTGAGCGTTGGAAAACCGCGTGTTTCTCTTAAAGAGGGCTTTAGGGGGGATAATTGATTTCAGCTCGACTCGAAAAAAAACCTACTTCCACTTCTACTTTCAAAGACAATAGATGAAGGGGCACTATCTAATGAATTCCAAAATAATTCCACATAATTCCAAAGACGTGTCACACCTAATTCCAATCGCGGTTCACCCCTTGGTGAACCCATAAATCCTGTAAATATATAGATTCGTGCCTACTCCTTGGAAATTTCATGATATTCCATAAGATTCTACAATATTCTGGTCTATTATACAAATTATTATAAATAAATTAGGATAATATTGAAAATAATTTAAGTCTCCCCGGATGTAGTCTTCCTCAGGACCCCCGAAAGTCCTAAAACGGCATTGAAATAGATAATTAATTTATTAATCGATCTTAAAATAAATATTTTTTATATTTTAGATGACGATGATAATTTAAAACCGGTAGTAACTAAACTAGAAAAAGGAACAGCGGAACTTACAAACCTACAAGACTATAATGAAGAGATTGTAATTGAAATAAGTGAAACTGAATATGAGGAGGAGGATGTCGTAGAAGATAAGGATAAAAAAACGGCTAAAAAGGATAAAAACAAAAGAAATAAAAAAAAGAAAATTGTTAAAGAAAAAATGTCTGATGAAGAATCCCATGAATCGTCATCTGACGAGATCACCTTTGTCAAAGAAGTCTCACTGATGGAAAAAAAACAAAATTTAGAATGCATAGGTAAGGTCTTTGGTTTGTTTTTAGAATATAAATATATTATATGTTTACAGTGTTGTTGTTGAAAATACTTTTTTTAAGTATTTAGATACAGACACTTTTGTGAAAAGTTATATAGATAGACCGGGTGAGTTTTTTTATCTTGAGACAGTCTTATAACTCAAAAACAGCGCATTATATGGAAAAAAGTTTCAAATCAAAGTTTGTTTATATCGAGGGGGAAACTAAACTACGCTATTGTTTGTCGACGTAGAACAAGTTTTCAAGGGTATTTCAATGTCAAGTTCTGTTTTTTAAATGGAAACCTATATTTTTCTATAAGTCTACTTAATCTACAAAAAAAAAACCGAACAACTTTCATAAGAACTATTTTTTTCTCGATTTTTTATACATCAAATAAACAAAATACATGAATCAATTAGATCTCAAAAAAAATTCTTAATAATTATTTTTAAAAATTATTTAACTTAATTATCAAATAATTAATTATTAAATAAATAATTTAATAATAATTAATCATTTAATCATTTTTTGACATTGTTCTGTGACATTCCAGAGTGTATGCAAGTGTTCTGGATGAATTCCAGTTTCAATTTTATTATTTTGGCCTGTTCCAGTATCTTCGTAGCCTTTACATTTCCCTTTTTCTTTTTTTTTTTAAACAGATTTTACAACACAATAAAATGAAGCTTGTGAGGGTGTATTCCTTTCAGGAAAAGGTTCGGCATCGATTTCAATGGCAGCCCCTAACACTTTCTCCACATCCACCGCATAAATTAAGACCATTTTAATTCTCTCTTCAAGGAAAAAATGCTCCATTTTTATTATAGTAATACAATATAACTATCTATTAGATTGACACGAGAAATAAACTTTTTTAAATTCAAGAATTTTAAGTAGTTCTATTAAGTAGAAAATAATCTCTTAAATCTGATTATAACGAAGTTTTAAAATCATTATAAACACTTATCTTCATTGTTGTGACTTTTCGATTTAATGATTATTTATTTAATAATTGATTATTTAATAATTATTATTTGATAATTAAGTTAAATAATTGTTAAAAATAATTATTAAGTTTTTTTTTAATTAAGTAATGGAGAGGATTCAGCCAATGGGTAGCCTCTGCTTAAGTTTTTTTTAGATCTAATTGATTCATGTATTTTGTTTATTTGATGTCTTATAAAGAAATAGTTCTTATGAAAGTACTTATGAATTGAAAAAAAAATTAGTGCGTGTTTGAAGTAAAACTTTTTGACGTTGTGGCAGATATTACGATTAAACTAAAAATAAATAAGTCATGCTAGAATTTTGTAATTACTTTTTTGGATCTTTAAATGAAAAGATCAGTAAAATTCTCAACTTTAAATTTTTTTTTCACGAAAACAAGGTTTCCATTGTTCTTTTAGAAACAATTAAATAAATAGAATTTTTGGGGGTCAGATAGGCTAGGGGTTAGCGTGCCAGCCTGCTAACCAGGGGACCCGGGTTCGAATTTGACTCGAAGCATCCAGCTAAAGTCTAACGCCGGGGGTAGAGACAAATTTAGAAAAAATATAATTAGTATCGTAAATTGGCGTATGGCTAGAAAGGCCGAAAAGCAAAAAAAAAATAGAATTTTTTATAAAAACAATATCAAAATGTTTAATAAAAAATCAAAACATTTTGAGAGAAATTATCCCTTTATCAATTGAGAATTATGCATGCAGAAAATGTGCTTTTTTTACTTTACCATACAGGGTATGGTCAAGTATTGTAATCGTGCATGAAAAAAGTGTTTTTTTCCTTCTTTTTTTTGAAATATCTCAAAAACGACTGAAACTATTTTGATTAAAAAAATTGAGCAAAATCATGGCTTTTTCGCTCTACAAAAAAGCTCTAATAAGAGAACATCGACAAAATTATATTTTTCGAGATAATAATTGTTTTGTCAAAATGTCTGTTAGTCTGTCTGGTTGTCCGTTAGTTAGTTAGTCTGGGCGTTACCAAATTTTGTGGACGAGCTAGCTCAAAAACTAGTGGGAATATCGAAACCAAATTTGACACGTAGTTTTGGTCCATTGAGATTTAGAGCTGATTAGATTTTGGTGCATATCGACCCAAAATTAAGGGGGTGGAGGGGGGTTAAAAATTAAAAATCTAGGCCATTTGAGCAAACTCAACCAAATTTTGTATACACAATTAGTGGGACCCCAGAAGTCTAAAAATGCAAAAACTAACCGCCCAAAATGGGGGGAGGGGAGTGCAGGGTCGAAAAATTAATATCTAGCCCATTTGACCAAACTCAACCAAATTTTGTATACATAATCAGTGGGCCCCCAGGAGTCTAAAAATGCAAAAACTTACCCCCCTCCCCTACATGATTATAAATAATTTTATTAAATACTAAATATAAGTGAGGGGCCAGGTTGTATGGTAAAGTCAAGTGGATGGCCACATCAGAACACGTCAGCTTATTTATTGAGATTTTCAAGCAGAAACAACTAAGCAGGTGTTTTTGAATTTATTTATTTTAATACCCATTAAAAGTCTATTAGAAATAAATAAATTTTTAATTTATTAAGCATTTGAATTCATGCTTAATTAATTCACAAAGTAAATTTTTAGTTTATTATATTTAAATTTAAATATATGCCAAAGCCGGCTCTAGGGCTAAGATAGCTAACTTTCTACCCCTAGCTGCAAGAATACCTAGTCTTGGAAAAGTTTTCACTTTTCCCCCTAATTTACTATTTATTTCTTAATTTATAAATTTACAAATGATTTCTATTTAATTAATAATTTAATATTATATAATGATTTCTAAATCTATTTATTTTTTTTCAGAAATTGATGATGATTAAAAAGCAAATTAAAACATTAAAAAAAAGACATTATTTATTTTTATCTTAAAACTTTACTTTAAAAAAAAAAAAAAAAACGAAAAAAAATACAAATTTGAAGATACAAATTGTCTGAATAGATGATACTTTTTATTTTTAAATTAAATAAGATTTATTATTATATTTTAAATAAATATTTTATTATTAAATCTATATTTTATTAATAATTTTTTTCCAATCCCATTAAAAATAAATATCATTAAGACAAATATTAAGACATATAACAAGTGTTTTACTCAAAACAAATTTGGTAGTTGTATATAAAGCTTCCAGAACCAGTTTGTTGATTATAAGAGTAGTATCAGCAAAGTTGCCATGCCAACTCGTTCACTTCACAAAAAGTCCCACATTCCATATTTTTCATTATCTGGGAAAAATACACCAATCTAAGTTTTTCATTTCTTTTTTACTTATGGAAAGTGGTGTAGGTTTTAGGTGAAACATGATGTTAGTTAATAGAGTAAAGGGTGTGTAGTTTCACAGTGAATGAAATAAAACTCAAAGAGGTTTATACAAACTCAATATATTTCGGATTATTAGTCCATCATCAGGAGTTTACAAGACAATACTAATAATAATTGAACGAGTGGTCGCCATTCTTGACATTCAAATCATGGTTCCCAATATAACAAAATATAACATTCAAATCTTACACAAGAAAAACACCAATGAAAATTTAAAATTTAAAAAATTTAAAAAAAAAAAAAATTGTTTTACAAAGATTTTTCTTTTTTAATTATAAAATATATAAATGTAAATATAAGAAATCTAAGTAAATATGAATATTAATATAAATAAAAATTACAAGTATAAATATAAAGTCTTTTTAGAATTGAATTAGAAAGTAAAATTACAAATTTAAGTCATAGACACAAAATTAATTATAAATATCAGTTTACAAATAAGCCTAAATAACATATAGAGATGAAGAATTAAGATAAAATATAATAGGGATAAATTAGATGAGATAAATTACAATATACAACAATTTTTGTGGTTATCTCATATATCAAACTGTCATTTATTTTAAAGACTGAAGGCGCGTGATTTGAATTTAATTTTGATTGTAATTTGGGAAATAGTATATATTTGAGAGAGACTGAGGTTAAGTTTTTTAATTTTTGTTAATTAGTAGATCTATTATTGTGGAATTTCTAATGTCCTGCTGGTTATTGAGAATTTTATCTTTTTCAATTATAGCTTTCTTAATTTCGGTTGATTCTAACAGGTCTAGTTTTCGGCTTTTAGAGGCAAAGTGTAGTGGTATAGGATTTTGGGGTGAAGGTGAGTGATTGTTTTCAATAAGGTGGTCTGCGAAGGCGGAGGTTGGATCACTCTGTATGGTGTCTGATTGCAACTTTCTTAACGAACTCAAATGTTCTTTATACCGGGTTTTGAAAGTTCTGCCCGTCTGACCAATATAAAACGAGTCGCAGTCTTGACATTCAAGTTTATAAACACCAGATTTCTCCTTTGGGTCAATTTTTTCAAAAACTAATTTAAATTGTCTGATCACTCTTTAAGACCTTAAAAGAGTTAACTACCTTTAATCTAATATTTCCTATAAAAAGATGTTTTTTACAGGATTTAAAGTAGTTGTTTCACCATATGGATTTTCTTAGGATTTTTCGAAATTTAGAGAGATTATTATTTAAATACTTCTGCATCGATTCGTGGCAAAACGAAATTTATGAACAATATATTTCCGGAGATATTAAATTCCAAAGATAGAGTTTTTCAGACTCTTATATATTGCACTATACGCGATATCGGAAAGTTTACATACATATTTAATTATAATTAAGCAACTCTTCTTACCATTCTTATAAAAAACTAAACCAACATTATACAATAACTAATACATTTTTTAAGAAAATTTTAATTCATAGTTATAACAGAGTTTCTGAGATAATAATGAAAAATTTACACTAAAATCAAGCTGGCAACAACGCATTTATTTAACCTAAAAAGTGGGTTAACTTTAGTACTTTTTGACGTTTTTTCGCATCAGCCATTGCCGCAACAGCTTTCAATCGCTTATTAAGAACTTTTTGTTTTATAAATCTTGATTTATAATGTACTTTATCTGACATTTCTATGATAAAATATATACAAGCTCGGACAGTGTTGCCAGATTTGTCAAACGAACACTGGATTGGCTAGTAGTGGTACATAAAGAGCACAAATTTTTGGGCTTATGAAATATGAATCCTTATTGTCTGTTCTATATACTCTAGCATTAACTTGTTGATAGTATTGTCGCGAAACAACTACCTTAATACAATTTAAAATTACTAAGAACGAAAAGAGCGTGAATATATTTTTGTGGTCCCCTTTCCCCAACAAAAGGGGGTGAGTACCCTTAACTATTTAATTTTTGAGGATGGTTTCCAATTCTCGACTAATAGGGAAGGAATAAACATTTTAAATTGCATTTTTGAAGTTTCGACCATTCGTGCTAATCACTGCTTAAAACTTAGAGACTTGGTATATCAAAAATAGCCAATGATTCCCGATTAATAATTGAAGAATAAATATTACTCGGTACTCTCGGAGGGCAGACGAAGCCTGTCTGTCGGGCGTGCCTAGTATTGAAATTTCAAATTGTTTTTTTTTTGCTCAAAGGTTTGAAAAATGTCTGGAGCGTGGAGAAAAGTGCTTTTCAACCATGATTTTTACTGCCTTTATCTGGATTCAAATACCCACGATACCTTAACAACAAAAAGTCGTAAAAAGTTCATTCTTGTGCTAAAATGTTGTATTTCCAATGTGGAGAACTGTTTAGATTTTGAGCTCTCTGGCTCAAGAACTTCTCTTTCAAAAAATCATTTTTCCAATGAGTTTAGTGAGTTTTTCAGGTGATGTACTAGTATTTATAATACAGGCATAAATGAACAATTTATGTTTATTAGTAATTACTTTTAAGGTCGTCTCTAGCGTAAATAAGTTTTTGCTTTTTTTATTATTTAATAAATATACGAGTGAGCGATTCATTAATTTGAATCTGATCTAGGAAAATTACTAAAAAAGGCCACGCATAGATTATTTTTTCTTTTAGAGCTAAGGTATTGCAAGGATGCCAAATACAAGTCCAGATCTGTTTGAGACTAGTAGAGATTAATTTCTATTATTCTGGACGCCCTTTTGACTCTAGCTAAGATAATATTAATTGAAATGAATATAATTTAAGGACGTTCCCTAATAAATCGGTTTTCTTGCAATCCTTTTAAAAGTTTGAATACACCTATTTATAAGTGTCCTTTATACGTAGAAATTTTCAATAGTCCTTGTGGCACTAAATTTATAAATATTAACCATTGAAATTTTCATATTTATCACGCGATGGAAAGGTCTCTTTAATTTTTAAATAAAAACAATTTTCAATTCAAATTAAACATTTAATTTTCAAATCGAGAATGAAATTAAAATAGAGTGAAAAAAAATTAAAATAAAATAATTAAAAAAATAAAAAATAAAATAAATAAATAAATTCAAAAAAATAAATACCTACCTATATATAAAATATATTAAAATATTCTTTAGTTATCATGAAAATATCCTTTTGACTTTCAAAAATACTTTAATATATACTAATATATTAGTGTAAAATGTAGCAAATAGAGAAAAAAATCAATTAACCTATTTAAGGAGGTTCTTTCGCGACAATCCACACAAAAAGTTTTAGCCTCATAACCACTCTATAAATATGGTCGCTGTTAAAATTTTAGGTTATGTTTTTTTAACGTGACTGTACATTTTACGGTACTACTTTCTATTTATGAATGTATCGTTTCCAAGCCATTGATATTTTATAAAAAAATATCCAGTTCTCTGGGCGTATCGAGTAATTTTAATTTGCCATTTTTAAGGAAACTTAAAAGGAAATTTTCAAAAGTATTTCTCTGTTTGCATATTAATTTAAGTTGTAGTATTTTAGACAAGTGCAATTGATATTTCTCTACTCTGCTTAAATGTATATAAAGAATATATTTCTAGTCCAAGCGACGAATCTTTATTATTAAGAATAATTTCAATTTGACTAAAACGTTTCTGAACTTTTTTTTATCCCTGCATCTTCTTAGATGTTAACAGATAACAAGAGAAGGATTCCTTTATCTGGGGGCCTTTTCAAAAAATAAATTCTCAACTCCTTTGATCACATTCAAATTAAGAAATGGATTTCAACACAACGATTATTCTTTCTTATGATGAAAAAAATTCGAATTAAATAAAAATATTGATGTATAATACAATTTTTCATTCTTTCTTCCAATCCTTAATAATTTTAAAAAAAATTCCTTATGAAAAAAAAAACTATTTTATTTAATACATGTTTCGGGCTTACTTTAGTTATTTGAAATTTTTAAGTGCAAAAGGGGGTCGCGGACCAAAAAGTTTGAAAAAAAACTGATCTATCTATATATATAAAATGTAAAAGTATGTTTGTATGATCCAAACGATCTGATTGGCCAGTGCATAGCGAATGGCAAAGCGTTAAATTATTAGAACGATTCAGATTGGTCGGATAGTGATCGTGCTTAGGCATTGTGTTAAATAAATCTTTCCATATTAAGGAACTTATTGTTGAATCAATTTCATTCAGCACATTCTTTCAATACTTAGAGTATTATTTTAAATTTCAATAATTAATGAAGCCACGGTCGTCAGCTGGTACTATAGAGTGCTTATGGCTGTGGGCGCCTCGACCCGAGAAGATCCGGACACTAGCGGAAATACCCGATGACATACTAGCAGGCTCTTTTGTAGAAATCAAGTATCTATGTATTAATAATAGCCTAATAGCCTCGAATATTCTCTAATAAATGGGACTGAAATGTCTTAAGACGTCTGGTCGTCGGTGGACCTCATAAAACTATTACTAATAAATAGTCTTAAAGAATACAAAAATACAAATAATAAATTTTAAATTCTAAAATTAGGTGAAAAAAATATCCCCGATAATAAAGATATAAATTAAGTGTAAAATTTTTGACTAACTTACTATGAATTGGAGGCTTGAATTATAAGAAACAGGCCGTTCGTTTCGCTTATTGTTTCTTTGACATTGACAAAACAAACCGTCCCGTTGCAAATAAATATACTAGTCGATAATCTGTCATAATTTATCACCCTCCAGATGGCGCCTGATTAATTAAACCTGCCCACGCCCTGAGCCTCGTGTCGCTGCCAATATAAATAATTCTACACTTAAACGTTTTGTTTAATTTATCCTAACTCTATTAAATAAAATGCAACAAGCTTAAGAAAAAAAAGATGTACAAAAAAAACTTCAGGCTTAGAATTTTACCAAGTCTTGATCATTGATTATAACATGGTTATCTTTTACTATATTCGAGTTGTTGTGGATAGCCTGGATGGTTATTTGCCACTTGGATTTAATTCCCAAAGGAATACAACCCTTCTGACATGTAATAAAAATTATTTCCCACTTATTTCAGTAAATTCAACTTTTTCAAATGATAATTCACTGTTCAGCTGGAATAATTTTATTTATTTATTTATTTATTGAACTCAAAAAAACCGTATGCAACAATGGGACAGGTGCTTTAAAAAGCAAAAAGCTACCATTAGAAAATTTTGTTACTGTTAAGTTGTCTATTTATATTTTGCTAAAGTTTATATTGGGAAACTGAAAATTTAAATACGTCATCTTGTGGTCAAAGTTAGAACTAGCGGATGTAGGATAAATAACCATTGAGATTATTGCACTCTCAATGACAACAACGTTTAAAAACCGTTTTAATTTTCATTTCAAATGAATAAACTTTAAAACAACTAAATAATTTAATTTATAAACAATATATATATCTTTATAAACATGGAATTCTCTTTTCATAAAAATAAAAGTAATGTGTACTGTTGTGTTTACGGGTGTAAAAGTCATGAATCAAAACATGGATCAGTTCGCTATCATTTATTTCAAAAAAATGACAGTTTTGTTAAAATTGCCAACATTAAGATGCTATTGATAAATGGTAAGTACGGTGTTGCCGCCATGTGGTAGAGATTGAAACTTTGGCAATCGGGTCACTGTCACAAAAATGACATATGGATAATCAAAGAATAAATAAACATTAGTTTTTATTGGTGTCATTTAAACACTGATCAATCAGGTGTCAGAAGACCCAATTGAACTAGTTCAAGCTTTCACCACTAGTTGGCGTTCTGTAATTTCCAATTACCAATTGTAGTAAATATTGACTTACCCTCGTAGATATTGATTTTTAATGATTGTAATAATGACTCTTGAAAACAATATAGGAAAGCACTGTGTTTTTCATTCAAAACAACTTTAATCAAATTTTAAATTTAATTACTTTTCTTATATTATACTCGTATATAAACACTTGGTTGAAACCCAAAAAGTCTGTTTTTTTATCTAATTTAATTAAGTTCAAAAATAATATTACCTTTAAAATATTCCCTCGAGAATAAAAAGAAAGTGAATCGTTTCTATGGCTTACTAATTAATTTTCCTCCCACAACAAATACATGACTTTCTCTAGATACCTTCCTAATATAAAACGGAGATTCTCTCTGAACCAATCTTTGATGTCGAGGGAGCGAGAGAGATTAATCGTTTGTTTACCAAGTATTATTGTGTGGTGTATCCTCGACTTAATTAGGCAACTAAAATTCTTCCGTAATTTATGCGTCTTAGTGGAAGATCAGAAACGAGGGGCTTAATATCTTCCCAAAGGGGAAACTTTCGAGGGAAAACCAGAAGGTCTCAAGGTCCAGCCCTAAAAGGATGATCGAAACTCACTCTAACATAGATTATGACTTTATCCACTGACTCGAGTTCCAAACTCGATTAGCATAATTACAATGCCCTTGGGCAAAAGGTGATTTAACGATTTTTCTCCATATGTTCAAATAATTTTGGATTTTAATTGAATTTCACTTGTTTAATAAAAATATTTGTTTAATTTTTAGGTAAATAAAATGTGATCATAATATTATTCATTGCGGGAGGGTGGCCCTGGCGGGTAGCGTCTCTGATTGAGATTATTACTTGTTCAAAATTGATTACATCTTAATAAAAAGATTTCTACGATGACAGGAAGTGCTTCATTAACTCATGTGTATTTTATGCCTCTTTTTCAAATTTGGGCCCCTATAAAAGAATATAAAATTTGCGATTTTTCTTGATACTTTGAGATAATCTTCTTTAAGATGATTACATTTCAACTTTCTTCGGTTATTAAAAGTGCTTCATTTAGCTATGTAGAGCTTTTAGAAACCTCCTTATCTTTACCACTAGAAAATTTTTCCAGGATTTAGATTTTTCTAAAATGTAGAAGACCATCCCCTTTATGTCCTGAAATTTAAAAAAAAATTCAATTATCTAAGAACATGGGAGGGATTTTATAATTTCATGTCTTTGTAAAACTCCTACAATTTTATGAATATAGATTACAATCATCAATGTCACATATAATAATAAAACTTGAGCAAGATGCGAGGTAGGTTTATCAAAAAAGAAATAAAACAAAATTGAGTTTTAAATTCGACATATTTCGGGGTGATCCCATCATCAGGAGTCAAAGAAAAGTTTATCTTTGACTCCTGATGATGGGCTCACCCCGAAATATGTCGAATTCAAAACTCAAATTTGTTTTATTTCTTTTTGTGAAATCTGCCTCGCATCTTGCTCAAGTTTTATTATTATATCAAAATGTTTCACCTAGAACCAACACCTAACTCCTTAACAGTTATATCAATGTCACGTTTATTAGAAAAGTATAAAACTATATTGTTGACAATTTTTAATTACATTACAATGTATCCTACATTGTGTGTAGAATAAATTCAATAAAGAGAAGCACAGTTCATAAAGAGAGTTATTTTTAGAGTATAAATTCAAAAAGAAAAAGAGTATGGATTGATCAATAAGAATTCGAAAGGCAGAGAAGATATATTAATATTAAAATTTAATTTTTATTTTTAAATTCATAATGAGGTGTATATTTTTGGAATATATTTCGAGAAACGGCAATGGAAAAAGATTAAAATATCGGACGAAGCCAGACAAAACAAAAAGCGATCAAGGAGGGAGAGACCTCGTGACAACAGAGCGAGCCCATATCATATAGGCATGATGAGATGACTACTGCTTCTACTATCATAAAGGCATTACTATATAGATTTTTATCATATAGGCATCCATTACCATATGATTGCTTCGATTATCATATAGGCAGCCATATCATATGATTATTACTATTATTATTAAATGGACATTATTAATCATTGCCATTAATATTATTATATAATACACATCACCATTATATATATATATATAACACGACACGCTCCATTGCACTCGTTCGACATACAAGCCACAATATCATTCATCTTGGCCTGGCGTCTTCGTTTCGACGGTATATTAGGAGTACAGCCGGACGTCTACGTGACCACCTCCTGCTTGGTCACCATACCGAAAGACGAGCCATACCTCCGTTCCACAACTGATTGGATTCGCACCCATTGCGATAATACCTGCTCACCATCTGAACATCAGCGCAAGTCCAATAATCATGAATCAATTCTAAATTTATACATTTCATTTTTTTATTTTTATTTTTAAATATTAATTTTCCAACTATCAATATAAATAAATTGTCATATATTAATCTCTGTTTTTTATCATTCTTTCGAGTACACCTTAAAGAAAATTTTAATTCCCCTCCTTTAGTCGTTAAATCACCTTACCTACCCTTCCCAAACTCACTTCAACCCCTCTAGTATTTCAATCATCCTTTTTATTTTTTTATTTTTTTATATTTTTTTATAATATCCATTTATCTCAATTAAAATCAGTAAATTCATAGGAACCAATTTAAGACAAAGAGAATCACCCTGAGTTACACCACCCAGCGAAGCAGATCCATTTATTAGAAAAGAGTAAAATAAAGTAAGTATTATTTTCAAAAATAGGTTAATAGCGTACTAAACCTATTAAAACATGTTTAAAGTAAATGGAAATACAAAGATTTACAATTCCTTCAAGAGGTTCAAAATTGTTGTTTGTTTATTTATTTATCTATTTGATTATTAAGAATTAACTCCGTTTGATCTCCAATAGAATGAACACATTTCCTCTGAGGCGAAATATGTATCAAAGTTTAGTATTTTCAGATTCTGACTATTTTTCATGTCCTAGTTCTAGTAGTTTCTTACCCTTTACAATACCCAAATACGCCCCTGTTTCGAATAAGATTGGCATTTGTGGGAGTCACGATCCTTACATCTCTTTCGACTCAGTCGCCCATCGAAGAAACGTTTCTGCGCTTTCCTTATTTTATAAATACTATCATATCTTATTATATTAAAAGAGCAATTCTTGTATATAGATATATATAAAATCGGATTCTCGAAAACGGCTCTAACGATTTCACTAAAAAATCGTGAACTTATCAAGTCTCAAGATTTATTAGTCGTGTATAAATTTTAATCCGATTGACATAAAGTAAGGGGGTATAAATTAGTCATGTCGCAAAATAAATATTTTAATCGTTCATATCTCGTCGTCGGTAAGTCGCAGAGCCTTCAAATTTAAAACTTAAGCTATTTAGAGGCAAAAAGTTACCGAGCATCGCTCGGTACTCCAGGCACTACTCCACTAATATCAATAGACTCCCCTTTCTTAGGAACATATTCACGTACCACGCAATTCGCTGACACTCCTTCTCGATAAAATCGGAGAAATGTCGAACCAATTCACTCCCCAAAATGTTTAACACAATGACTTCAAGGGGCTGGAAATTTCTCCTTGCATCCCTTTTTCCGGGCATAGACACCTACGTCTTCACCACTTCTCTTGATTAATTTCTCTTCTTCTCTTCGGTAATGTAAGGGTCCTCCAAAGGATGCATCTCATTGTGCGCCCCTTGTTGAATTGCATTAAAATATTTATGATACCAAACATATAGTGTATGCACACTACGTGTTTTGCTTACAACACCCCTTTATTGAATTTATCCATCCCTGTTTTCACCCATATTCTTAGAAATAATTAAATAAATTTTATAGTCCAAGAGCTGGTGACACATTTTTGAGTACGGATTTGACCCAACTAGAAATAATGCGTAATAGTACCGTCTATGATAGTTGGGAGAGGCCAGTCTGGCTGGTCTAAGCAGGTGGACCAGGTACTGCGCATGGTGTGAGTGCGGTAAAAAATACATATGTGTTAAAAAATATTTTTGACCCACAATGAAATTATAAAAATTATAATTTATAGTCAATTATAAACATAATATATTCACCCCAGACCATTTGAGTGGTGGGACGTGGAACCAGACCACCCAAAGTGTATTTTTACAACATGAATAAAAATAGCACGTTCCACCACTCAAATGGTCTGGGGTGAATATATTATGTTTATAATTGACTATAAATTATAATTTTTACAATTTCATTGTGGATCAAAAATATTTTTTAACACATATGTATTTTTTAACGCACTCGCACCATGCGCAGTACCTGGTCCACCTGATTAGACCAGCCAGACTGGCCATTCATTGTACAACTATCATAGACGGTACTATTACGTATTATTTCTAGTTGGGTCAAATCCGTACTCAAAAATGTGTCACCAGCTCTTGGACTATTAAAACATATTTTTATTTTGTATAAGCAGACTAATTTTGAAATAAATTTACTGACATTTATGAAGCCACTTCCTAGCAAGAAGATTTGCTGGAGAGGGTCTTGACGATCTTGAGGATTTTATCGGACTGGTCTATCTATCTAGATCAAGATCAGTGCTTCTTAAACTTTTTGAAGTCGCGGCCCCCTTGGAACCCAAGTCAATATCTCACATCCCCTCTATTTTTTTATTAATCCAGATTGGTTAAAAAACTGTTTATAATTTTGAATTTCGTATATGCATACACATACTAGTCAATGCATGCATTTACTAAGATAAACAATAAAATCATGAAAAAAATAAACACGGTTATGTTTTGATTAATGAGTGTATGCATGTGTAAGTACATGGCTAAGTACATATGTGCACAAATCAAATCAACATAATCTCAATTTTTTTATTTTAAACATTTACAATATTTTAGATTAGGTTAGATTAAAAAAAGGTCAGGTTAGGTTAGTTTACTTTTTTACATCTGGTTTCGACAAAGTTATAGGTTAAATTTTCTACGAGAAAAAGCTTGAAAATGTAACATACAATTTAATTAAGTGTGATGGATGTACTTGAATATAGCAGATCTAGATCCAGCCTTATATTTGAAATTGCGACTTAAAGACTATTTTCCAAAGATTTTGTTGATAGACACGATATATGCTTGTTTTTATTTAATAATAAAGTTTTCGTTTTTTTTTCTGGCTTTTCGGCCTTTTTAGCTATAAGCCAATTTACGATACTAGTTATTTTTAAAAATTTGTCTCTACCCCCGGGGTCAGATTTTAGCTGGATGCCTCGAGTCAGATTCGAACCCGGGTCCCTTGGTTAGCAGGCTGGCACGCTAACCCCTAGCCTATTTGACCCCCCTGAAAATATATTATCATTTCAACACATTGTCGATATTTTATAATTATAATCCAAGTATTTAAACTTATTTAACAATAATAATTTATTTGTTATATTTGCGACTCTTCGCGCCCCCTGCGGGTAATCCATGGCCCCCTAGGGGGCTTCATGCCAGTACTTTAAGAAGCATTGATCTAGAAAACCTTTTCTCATGAATTGGTGGTCCAATCCGAAAATATTTCCCCGATCACCTTTTTAATACAACTCGAATTTTGCTAGAAGGGTTGGATTCTACTTCTATGTGAATTATTTCTGACCCATCTGAAGACGATTTACTTTTATCAATATCATTTCCTTTTACATTTTTTTTTACTTTTGTCTGGTTAGTCTCAGCAAATCCATTAATCTAGTCTCTTGAATCTGAAATCAATTTAGAAAATTTGCTAAATACCTCAAATTCTTTTTTATTATTTTTTTTTATAAACGAGACCCTTTCCAAGAGGTTTATAGGTTAATTCAAATGTCGACAAAGGTTATACAAAATAGAAAAACCGAATCAAAGGTCGAATGAAGTACAAATGACCTTCTCGAAACTGACCAACAGCCTGTTTTAAAAAGAATAAAAACAATAATAATAGTATGTTTTTTGACCCGAAGATCTATTATACAACAAGTTTATTTTTGCCATGAATTTTATATATCCACGCTCTGGGTTCCCAAAAATATATTTAATTAAACATTTGATAAATTCCTTGTATAGTACCATATGTTTTTAAATAAAATTTACTAGTGACTCAAGGTCATATTAGAATTTAGCGAGATTTGATCAGGAAACTTTTTGAAACTTTTTTTCATATTAAAGTAATGGTTTATTTATGACAAGATTTCATTTTAATAAAATTAAGGGTAGATTTTTAAGGTAGATAATATATAATAATCTGATTGTGAATGATATGATAAATTGGTTAATTCTTTTCTCCCCAGTTGAGCGGTCTTTCTATTATTATAATATATTTCCCACATATATTAAATGATTCTTTAATAATTATTAATTTATGATTCATTTACAAAATTAAGCCTGGAATTTGGAATGGTTCCGGCGTCCATTAAAATTATTTCTAATAATAATTTATGAACCAATTCCTATTCAAATAAATTAAATTTACTTCTACTTAAACTGATTTAGAGCGGCGAATTCATTTAACAATTGAATAATTTTTCATTTGTTCTTTAATCATATAATTTCTGAAATACACCTTTGTAATATTCTTTTATCTATATAAATAAAAATGTATTGTTACGCTTAAGTGATACGTTGAAGGATCTCCGAAAGTTCTTCACCGATTTCTTTGAAATTTTCACACAACATTCCATTCAAATACATGAGTGTTTTTATATATAGTTTTTTTATAGATATCACACCTGTGACAAGTAATTTTTTTTTGGGGAATCAACGCCAGCGCCTCTCTGGGGGGTAAAAGCAAAGAAACAAGATAGTTTTTAAGGAATTTGGTGTTGGTACTTGAGTGAAACATTTTTTGAAATTATTGGATAAAAATACTTGGTAGGTTTCACATTAAGATATAAAAAAATAAAACGAATTTAAATTTAGAGAATCTTTAATCTCGATATATATATTTCGGGTGACTAACCCATCTTCAGGAGAAACAGAAAGTAACAAGATAATAGCTTTTTGGAAATCTTTCAACTGTCAATATTATTTTTGGTTAAGGGAACAATTTTGACAAGTAATATATAATTCATTTACTGTTTTAATACCTACGAGACGCTCCCCGCCAGAGGCTAGGTGACGCCGGGCCAAAGGCCCGGGCGTCAACTAGTTTATAATGTTTTCTCCACTTCGATTTACATTAAAAGATAAACTATATATTAATTTAAACACCAGGGAAGTATATTTTAAATTAATAACATTGTGAAAATTATTAGACCATGTATAAAATGAATGGCATATTTTAAATGAAAAAAATTTGCGGATGTACACATTCAGAAAAAAGTATTTTATTTTTTATTTTTCAGGTTCCGTTCCAACGTAAAACGGAACCCTTTTAGAGTCGATAAAGACGTCTGTCTATTATATCTAATTTACATCTAATTTTTATTTGCCAGCCAGGATCAAACCCCGGACCTCCACTCCAACATCGTCATAATCGATCGATACCGAAGCGAGGCCAGTGCGTTAGCTGACTGAGCTACCCGACTCCCCATTAAAAAATTTAGCTTAAAATGAAAAAATTTTTTTCATAAAGTCCTCTTATGTCTCGAGGGTGTGAGCTGACTGTCCGGAAAGCATGTTAGTTCTCAGGTTCGACTCCTGAAGGGATGAATCGCCTCTGATATCGCAATTTAATAATATGTATTTCTACTAAAATCTTAGAATTTGTCCAAAAATTAAATTCTTTCTCTTTTAATAAACATTGTTTAGTTTTAACCTGGGGTGATTTTTGAAAAACACTCCAAATTTTTTCAAAAAAAAAGATCTTTAGTTTTAAAATTAACTGAAATATTTTCAACGCATGTCCTTTAGATTAAATATCTAAACAAGACCTGTCTGTTTTTATTACCAAATTTAATTTCATGTGAATATAGTTGTTATGAATTACTCGAGAAACTATCTGACTACGGAATGCACAATTCCTCTTGTTTTTTTTTCACAAGCGAGGGCGAATAGAACAGTTTGCTTATTGGAAACGGACTTCTTGAACTTACTTAGTCTGTTGTTGCTCTGGCATTTAATTGTCAGTGATGGGTCTTTGTTCTGTAGTTGAGCTGGGGCTGAATCCTCCGAATTCAAAACAAGCCTCTGCCTTAAAGCAATTTGCAATCCAATAATAACATATAGCATCAAAAATTACTGACCAAACCATGCTTTCACTGTGATTAAAAAGCATGATTTAATTCAGCTCGTACTGCAAATATGAATTGGATACCGGATTGGAATAGTACCGTCCCATAATATCACAGATAGTATCAAAAAAAACTCTTGGATAGTATTATATTGTCAAATAATTTTCGAAAACATCAGATATGACAGCTAAATTAAGATTTGCAACAAAGAATGCTATGAACGACACAATTTAAAGGACACAGAAAAACACCAGCTGAAAGCAAAAAATTAATACACATTATCGCATTTGTGAGTTGTGAAGAGAAAATTATTTTCGATCTTTGCGGTCTGCGGTTTGTGGGAGGCGCTGGAATAATTAATTGTTTAATTAATGAATCAAGGCCTACGCTGCGAAAAATGAACGAGGAGAGAATTAAAAAAAAAAGTAATTCCATAATTCATATAGACAAAAGGTATTATTTTGGGTTCGGGGATCAGTAGCTTAGTGGATATAGGAGGTAAACCTCTTATGACAAAGCATTGCAGTACATATGCAAAGATCCCGGGTTCGAGCCCCGGCTGATCCTTTTGTCTGTAATAAAAATAATCTTTTCTTCGTTCCCTAAATTTGAATTTGTTATTAATTGTCTTTACACGGCCTCGTTGTGGTCGCGCCCCGGGTGAAGAGAAAATTATTTTCGATCTTTGGGGTCTGCGATCGATTGGGAGGCGCTGGAATAATTAATTGTTTAATTAATGAATCAAGGCCTACGCTGCGAAAAATGAACGAGGAGAGGATTAAAAAAAGAAATTCCATAATTCATATAGACAAAAGGTATTAGTTTGGGTTCGGGGATCAGTAGCTTAGTGGATATAGGAGGTAAACCTCTTATGACAAAGCATTGCAGTACATATGCAAATATCCCGGGTTCGAGCCCCGGCTGATCCTTTTGTCTGTAATAAAAATAATCTTTTCTTCGTTGCCTAAATTTGAATTTGTTATTAATTGTCTTTACACGGCCTCGTTGTGGTCGCGCCCCGGGTGAAGAGAAAATTATTTTCGATCTTTGGGGTCCGCGATCGATTGGGAGGCGCTGGAATAATTAATTGTTTAATTAATTTTAACATTTCTGATTAAAAAGATGTGACTCTCGTTGATTTTTCTTATAAAACCTGCTACTATCGGAAAAATGAACCTTTTAACTTAAAGTTTTGAATAATAAGCTGCACTTTTGTGCCAGATTTCAGCTTTCTAGTTCAAATTCTTAGCTGACAAACAATGCCATTTTACTCCATTAAGTTTTGAAAACTATTTTACTTTGTAATATGTTTCTTTCTGAATGAAATGAGGGCAGAGATTCACCTGTTTCATCTGACAAGCTTTCTCTGCATCTATAATATACTGGAATAAATTCACAAAGACTCCAATCTCCGTGAAAAAAATTAAATCTACTTATATTCTATGTTTTAAAATGCAGATGAAAAAATAAATGATGACCAAGGCGGAATGTAACTGAGTGAAAAATAAAAACACATTTCCAGTGTTCCAACAAATCTATCACAGGTAATGATCAAATTTAAGATTTCCAAAGGACAAAAGGCGATAAAAAACCTCGCCACATATCACTAATGCAGGCGTTAATTCGTTTTAGGTGAAAGGCACACTGTAAGAGAAGGTCCATTATAATGATAAGAATGATGCTGAGGTTTTATTGCGCGTATGGGAGAGGGACCAAAAGGGCCGATGAAGGGCCCTGAAAAGGGGGGTGATAAAGTGAGTAGGATGGGGTATTCTTTATCTGTTTAATGGAGCGAAAACCGGAGGGGATTTGCAGTCATTTAAAAAATAAAACGAGTATGATTCTTCATTTCGGCTTTCTTTGTAGAATACGAAATTTTTAATAAATTATTAAAAGGGTCGGAACGCGGAGGGTTGGAGGCGCTCAGGTATGCTGTTATTATTATTGTTTTTTTCATAATGCCCGCCCTTTCTTTTTTTCTCTTTTTAGGTTATAATTTCAAAGGGTTCCAGGGAGAACATATTGTCGTAACAATTTCCTGCCTCTAAAATAATCATCAAAGATAGTATCAGTGTTTATGCTGATATCGGACCAAGCTTGAGATAAAATTCATGAGCACGTATTCCGGAGCTATTTAGATGGTGGAGAATAATTGCCTAATGGAAATTAGTTCACTTTAACTAGTGCCATCTTTTTAATCGGAAGGTCAAAACTATTTGACAAAATGTCATCAATTACTAATCATTAGAGATATTGTCTGCAAGGTTTTATTATTAATTGTGGGAACTAAATAGGATAAAATAAATCAAATACGATACAATAATTGTTGATAAAGCACAAGGCAGAATTGAGCTATATTTAATTTAAGAAAGAAATAGAAAATTCTCTAAAACTCGGTACTCTCTCTAGTGATTTTGGAAATTCCGAATTTTTTTTGAAGTGAAATTTTTTTAGCGACGTTCCTGTTTTGAAATTTTTGTTACAATAAAGATGGCTGACTCATTCGAATACGATACAATAATTGTTGATAAAGCATAAGAGAGAAATTGAGCTATATTTAATTTAAGAAAGAAGTAGAAAATTCTTCAAAACTCGGTACTCTCTCTAGTAATTTTGGAAATTCCGAATTTTTTTTTTAAGTGAAACTTCTTTAGCGACGTTCCTGTTTTGAAATTTTTGTTTCAATAAAGATGGCTGACTCAATGGAGTGTATTTTAATAAATAGGTTATTTTCAAATATTGATTGTTAAATATATTGCTAAGTAATTCATACTCATTGGAAAATTAAGAATCATATCGTCGCCTTAGAGTGTAAACCTGCTAACTCCATTTTTTATCATATATGACATATTAATACCATTCGAAAGAAAAAGAGATTCAGCATCGTCCAAGTAAAAGTGCTACTTAAAATTACTATCATAAGTTGTAGAAAAAAAATGTGAAAAATATTTTTTTCCATAACAATATTAAATTTTATTTGTTTTTTCTCTGCCCTGTAAAATTTCCTTGTTGTGAGTTAGCAGGTTTACTCTCTAAGACTACGATATATATTATATTTTAAAATTTGGTGTGATCTTCGGATTTTTTTATTTAATATAAGCATCTGTAGGACTTGACTTGCTCTACAATTTTTTCCTTAGTTAAAATTGGTATATTAATATTATTTTTAATTTTAAATTTAAGTAATATTTGCATCCAGAGTTAAAATTGAAATAAAAGTTAATTTATTATATCGTCAAAATTTCGACGGGCTCCGTCCATCATCAGGGCAAAATTCTCATCTTTTTCGAAACGTTGGCGAAAATTTCAATTCATAATTTTTATACCTAATTTATTTTATTTTAATTTGTTATCAAAAAGAAGTAAGTGAACTTTATGACTAATTATAATGTACTCGTATATCTGACCGAGTAACATTTTCAACATTAGTTAATTTAGTATTTATTAATATTCCTATTTTTTAATTGGTTTTCCTAAATTGTATAATTCATTCTAAATCCCAGGGGCTTTTTTTCGTTTTTGATTAGTTTGGAAATTTTTTTTGATGGACTGGATTTATTAATCGCTGCCAGAGAGAGGTAGGAATAGTATATAGATTTTTTTAATCGGTTGAAATCAATTCTCCCCTTGATTTTATATGAGCCTTGGGTGTTATTAAATTTGTACGAGTCGGCAGATGGAAATTGAGAGATTTTTATTCCAATAGAATATTCATATCAATTGTGAACATATAAAAGCACAAGAGTGAAGATGGATCTCTTTTTTTTTATAAAAGGGGTATTCACTAAACGTGGGAATTAAACGGGTTTTTTACCTTTGCCATATAAGATTTGTTTTAAGGGCCTGGGTTGGTTAAAAGAAACTTTGAGCTTCCTAATAGTACAAGATCCCGACTTAGGACGGCTTTCTATCGAGTTTCCTAATGAAATTAATATTTTGATAATATAATTTATTAATAAACAAAACTTGATAGGGTCGACATCCAGTTTTCCTGCATAGCTATTTTATCTAATTTATTAGATTTATTTATTTTGATGTATATTTTATTTATTTATTTATTTATTTTTAATTATCTACATTGTCATATATAACAATAAAAGAAACTATAACTACAAAATACTAGTTCGAAGTTGCCTGTTGATACCCTGTCTACCTGGACTTATGTAGAGAAAAAAAGATGGCGACCCAACTTTGGCATTTCATATACATATTTTACTCTCGATTGGTAATATATTTATTAAATTAAATTATTTTTATTATATTAAATTAAATTTTTGTATGGGTAAGTGGGGTTTTCAAATAATGTTCATAGTGTTAAAAAATTGTCATAATATTTCGAAAATTTCAGAGATTGTACACCTAGGATGGTCAATTCTGAGAAATAAAAAAATCAAATGATAAATAAAAAAATTACAGTACCTATATAGTCGAGGGGTGAACCGCGACCAAATATGATGTGCACCTACTTCCACTTGTACTTCCAAATATTTCCAAGTACTTCCAAATATTTCCAAGTACCTCCAAATATTTCCAAGTTCCTCCAAATATTTCCAAGTACTTCAAAATATTCCCAAGCACTTATAAATATTCCCAAATACTTCCAAATAATTCCAAGTAATTCCAAAAATTTCCAAGTATATAATTCTAAATATTTCCAAGTACTTCCAAATATTTCCGAGTACTTCCAAAGTACTTCCAAATAGGTGTACACCTACTTCCAATCGCGGATCACCCCTCGTATATAGTGCACAAATTTCAAAATGTCCCGAATCTCAGTTTTTCAAACCTTTTGGAGACATATATTTCCAAAATTTTCCGGGGTAGGGACCACGGATCACCCAGCCCACGGAATTTCAGCGTTCCGGCGATGTTAAATTTGTGATGAAACCACTGTTCAACACAGAATAAATGTCAAATTTTAGAGTGGATGAGTTCAGTTAACTCAATCGAAAAAATCAATAAGAACAAAAGTGCGTTGTTAAATTATTATAACAGAGATTTGTGTCAAATTAACTTGAGATTTAACTAGGGATGTTACTGGGGTGGGTTTAGCGGAACCAGAGTCGGAGCCGGAAGTGTAAAATCAATCGGAAGTTACGACCTTTCGGAATCGGAGTCGATGCTCCGTAATATCCTTATTTTTAACCGACTTCAAAAAAAGGAGGAGGTTCTCTATTCAAGTGAATTTTTTTTTTTTTTTTTTTGTGCCTATGTTATCTCATATCTCCGCCAATTGTCAACCGATTTTGAAAAAAAAATTGCATTGGGTCTAGTCTACGTTCAGATTGGTCCCATTTTTTTTCATAGGTATTAGACCTTTTTTGTTAGGTTTGTTCAGGACTAACTTCTTTGTTTATCAACCGATTTCGATGATTCTTTTTTTATTGGAAAGGGGGTATCTTAGGGATGGTACAATATTAATTTGGTCAAGTTCTGATGATAGGATCACTATTAATAACATCATTAAAAAGAGAAAAATAAAAAATTTTAAGAAAAAAATAAAACCGACTTCAAAAAAATTAAATGCAACAAATAAAATACACTAAAAGGTATAAAATAATTATTATCTTATTTAGTTACAACTAAACGACGAAATATTAACATGAAATTACTTTTTGAAGTCGGTGCCAAACATATACCTTTTATGAATCGCACTCGACGGATCTTACCTAGTACGCTTGGCGGGTACGCTCGCTTATAGGTATAGTTTGTTTGGCACCGACTTAAAAAGTAATTTCATGTTAATATTTCATCGTTTAGTTGTAACTAAATAAGATAATAATTATTTTATACCTTTTACTGTATTTTATTTGTTGCATTTAATTTTTTTGAAGTCGGTTTTATTTTTTTCTTAAAAATTTTTATTAACGTTAGAAATTGAAATCATGATAATAAAATCTAAATTCATAATCGAATTTCCTCGACGGTCTTTGGAATAGAACACAGTCCTACATAAACACATATAACTAGAGAGCCAAAAACATTTTTTTTTTTTTTTTGGTTAATTGGATTAATATAGGTAGGTATTCCAGATCTTAAAGAAATAAAACATTTGTTATTTTATTAATATTTTTTTCTTTTTCTAGATTTTACTGGTGCTGAAGATAAGCCTTTGAGATGCTGTATAGCTGACTGTTCCGTCGCTGTGATAGCTACGATATAAGGTAAAACTACTTAAATTAAAAAATGATTTCTATATAATTTTAATAATTCTTGGGTCGCATAAAAGGCTTGCTTGAATCTTTTTAATTTATCAATACATAATTACTTTATCAATACATAACTAGTAATATAAATAATTAATAATTTTAGTATAATTTTTATTTGAAAAGTTTTTATTTTGCCGAGAATAGCAGAGTTGTTGAATAAAGAGAAACAAAGAGTTTGTCCTCCGCTTAATTTGTATATATATAATATATATATTTTATTTATTTGTTTGAGACTATAGCTTCGAAGGCTTGGCCTTCATCATTAGTCTTTTTTAATTATAAATATTATTTTTCATGTAGTATCGCGTGGATATTGAACATTTTTTTTTTCATTTACTGAGCCGAGAGGCCAGTTAGCATAAAAAAAAAGAGAGTAATTATTTTATCGGTGAATAAAATGTCAGGGGGGGGTAAAAAAGTAGAACTATCAATATAAGTCCTATACCCTTTGATCGATTTATACGAAATTTGGCCTATGCATCCTATATGACCTAATGAAAATTTATCAATATGTGAAATTGATAGTGCCTCAGAAGAGGAGGGGTTCAAAAATAGGAGAGAGAGGCCAGGTGTATGAAAAAGTCATGTAGATGGCCACATCAGCTTATTTTGAATTTATTTTTGGTCGCTGCCCAATATAATTTTTTCATTGTCATTGTCGTTTTATGTTTTTCGACCCCAAAATTTAGTTACATGACTCAAAATGGAGTGGATAAAGAATTTTCCTAGGGGCGGCGGCCGGCCAGCTGATTATCATCTTCTATAGTAAATTAAAATACCAAAATGTTTCTTCATTAGAGATTTTGAATTTGTAGAATATCTAAGCCTCTAGAGCAGGATTTATCTAACTTTCCTAAAAAATTTCACCATTACTGCCTAACCCTTTGAGGTACACAAATTTATATAATGACCTTTATTAAAAACATTTAATTTAAAACAGAAAAGTTAATATGGCTGAAATGTCTAAAATGAATAGTTTACGCGTTAAAAAATATTCCAATATTGTAGAGTGAATGGATTTGAATCAATAACAAATAAGGTGGGTTGATGGCGAGACATCCTCTGGATAGAACAGGCCAAAAGTATTATAAATGATAAAGAAATCGATCTTATTTTATCGATTTCAGCTAACTTGAGGTTCATAGTTTTTTAATATAAGAAAATAGCATTTTGATTAAGAATTTTGTAGTTTAAAAGAAATTGTATGAAAATATTCAATTTCTTCTCTCCGAGAGCGAATCAACTAGAATTGCCATAAAGTTTTATTTTTTTCTCATTAGTTATTTAGTCAAATCTATTGAAATTTCATATCTGTGTGTTATTGTCATTTATATTTTATAGCAAATAATTATTATTAGGAAATTTGCATTTTAAAGGGTAGTTTATATGAAGTTTAATTTGAAAAAACTAATAACTCAGTTGAAATTTTTTAAATAATATGAAATTAATAGATATCATAAAACAATTAATTATTAATAATTTAATTCAATTTTGAACGAAATCGGTTCAGTACTTTTTGAGAAAATGGTCAAAACCCCCGAAAATCGCCATGAAAGGCCGTTTTAGAAACATTTTAAAAAGCCATCACCATGTCACAAGTCAATATTTCGTTTCATATGGCTTTTTAAACTTTTTTCAAAGGCATCTAGTGCTTTCAAAAAAACATCGTTTTTTGACGGTTCATATGGTTTTTGACCATTTTCTCATAAAGTACTTTATCGATTACGTTCAAAATTGAATTAAAATAATAATAATTTATTACTATATAAGATCTATTAATTTCATATTTTTTTTTAATTTTACAACAGAGTTATTAGCGTTTTTTCAAATTGGACTTCAAATAAACTATCCTTTAAAATGCAAATTTCATAATAATAATTTTTTGAGATAAAATATAAATGACAATAACCCACAGATATGAAATTTCAATAGATTTGAATAAATATATAATGAGAAAAAAAAACTTTTTTTGCCATTTCTAGTTGATTTGTTCCCGGAGAGAAGAAATTGAATATTTTCATACAATTTCTTTTAAACTACAAAATTGTTAATCAAAATGCTATTTTCTTATATAATAAACATACTGTGAACCCTAACATAGATCAAACCAATAATATAGGATATTTTTCTTTGTCATTTATAAATCTATTGGTCTATTTTATCAAGATGCTGGGTGGCAAGTCACCCGGCATCAGCGAGTCATTTGTTACGGTTTTCTAGCTTTTTACCATTTTCTTAAAAACTAATCAATCAATTTCCTTCAAAATTGAATCTAATTATTAATAATCTATTGTTTTATAATATTTATTAATATTTTATTAATATTTAAAAATATTAAATTTTTAAAAATTATTTTAAAGTAGTGGCATAGGGATCACGTTATTTCATCAACCCCATTCAATATACCCTAGTGAAATATAATATACTTTAATGTGAGTATATTTAATATAATAAATAAATAAAAGAATTTAAATATTCGAATAAGAGAAAGTAAGAAATTATTTAATATTCTGAAATAAGTTTGGAATTGTTTTTGGAATCCTTGCAATGCCTTAGCTCTAAAAAATAGAGATCTATCCCCATAATTTTTAGTCTTTTTCTTCAATCAGATTCTAACGAAACAGTCGCTCATTCGCGCAATTATTAAGTAATAAAAAGTGAAAACTTATTTTCGTTAGATACGGGTTTGTAATTAATTAATAATAAACTTAATTATAAAATAAATTGTTCAATTATGCCTATGTATATTATAACATTGATTTAATACTTGAATAAAATAATTCAAAAAATGATGTTTATTGGAAATATAAATATCTTAGCACAAGAACGAACTTTTATCGATTTTTCGTTCTTAAAAATATATTCTTCCTATTTCACCTAAGTATTCTTTAAAATTAAAAAAAATTAAAAAATAAATAAAACCTAGAATTAAAAATCAGATATTAATTTATTTTATTTAATAATAAAATTTAATAACATATTGAAAAATGTTTATAATAATAATACCAAGCTTTTTTTTGTTTAATATTAAAAAAAAAATTTTTAAGAAAAAAATAAAACCGAATTCAAAAAATTAAATGTAAATAAAATACACTAAAAGGTATAAAATAATTATTATCTTATTTAGTTACAACTAAACGACGAAATATTAACATGAATTTACTTTTGAAGTCGGTGCCAAACATATACCTTTTATGAATCGCACTCGACGGATCTTACTTGGTACGTTTGGAGGTTATGCTCGCTTATAGGTATAGTTTGTTTGGTACCGACATCAAAAAGTAATTTCATTTTAATATTTCTTCGTTAGTTGTAACTAAATAAGATAATAATTATTTTATACCTTTTAGTGTATTTTATATGTTGCATTTAATTTTTTGAAGTCGGTTTTATTTTTTCTTAAAAATTATTTTTATTTTTCTCTTTTTAGTGATGTTATTAATAGTGATCATATCATCAGAACTTGACCAAATTAATATGGTTCCATCCCTAAAATACCCCCTTTCCAATAAAAAAAGAATCATCGAAATCGGTTCATAAACAAAGAAGTTAGGACTGAACAAACCTAACAAAAAAGGTCTAATACTAATAAAAAAAAATGGGACCAATCGGAAGCTAGACTGAACCCAATGAAATTTTTTTTTCAAAATCGGTTCACAATTGGCGGAGATATGTGGTAACATAGACACAAAAAAAATCATTTGAATAGAGAACCTCCTCCTTTTTTGAAGTCGGTTAAAAATTAATAATAATCTAATATTTTTATGAATTTTCTAAACAAAGAAATTCATGGGTTTTGAGAGGAGGGAGTTGACCTTCTTTCCCTGAAAGATTAATGTTATTTGAATATGCTCAACGTCAAAAAAACGGAAGGTGTATGTGCTTGAAGAGTCGTCAGGTAGTAGGTCTGGCAAACGAGGGAGGTCACGAGGGTGGGTTTTCGGGGTGTTTTGCCAGAGGGTAACAAACGGAGATGTCGATCGAGGCATCAACTTGGTAAACAGCCGCATGTCAAGTCTATTTAGAAATCCCCGTCAATATCAGCAACTATTTATTTATTTATTTTTTTCACGTTCTCTTGTCAGAATTAACGGAACGGAAAAATGTCAAAAAGAATTGGAAACTTCTTCACTTCTATTTATTTATTTATTTATTCCTTACATCTATTTATTTTTACATCGAAATTTAAATCTTCAATAGTTTAATGAATTATATAGTACCTAATCACAAAACGATTATATCTAAATTAGAATAAGTAGAGGATAATCCCATTGGTTTTGTACCTTTTGAATCACAGTACCCACTTGTTCCTTGAAGGCGAAAAATCAGTTAAATCCGATTTGTCAGTTAGAACTGGTTTTGTCAAGACCTTTTCATTTTTACTAGTAGATTAAACTAGTCATTACAAGAATTATGAAGAGATTTTATAGAAAACGGATGTGTGTGATTTTCCCATTATTTCCAATATTACAATGTTTATTAGTTAAAAGTGATTTTTACTTTCATATTTCACATATATATTCTATATCTCATGTAATAATATAGGATAATGTAAAGAATTGCGATCCCCTGCCTGGGTCCTGACCAGTTCAAGATTTACGTATAAGCTACACAAGCTATAGCTTAAGGCCCCCTAAAAAAATTGTCCGGGTGAGCAATTGTCATATATACTTAAATATACTCCAGGATTATTTTTATTTTATTTGTCATAAACTATTAGTGGGGTTTAAAATTAAATAAATTGACACGTTCTGATGTGGCCATCCACTTGACTTTACCATACACTTCTGGTTGAGTTTGGTACAAGGGCCTAGATTTCAATTTTTGACCCTACCCTAGTTTTTTTCATTTTTAGTCTTCAGGTAGCGTTCTGGGGGCCCACTGATTATGTATACGAAATTTGGTTGGGTTTGCTCAAATGGCCTAAATTTTAATTTTTTGACCCCTCCCCCCTAATTTTTGCGCCAGAAAAAAAAACTATTTTCGTTATTATAGCTTCATTTTATAGAATATTTCATTTTTCTTTTTTTAGTTAGAAAATATTATAATTTTAAATTTTAACCCTCCCTTAATTTTGGGTCGATATGCACTAAAATCTAATCAGCTCTTAATCTCAATCCACCAAAACTACGTGTGAAATTTGGTTTTGATATTCACACAAGTTTTTGAGCTAGCTCGTCCACAAAATTTGGTAACACACAGAATAACAGACTAACTAACAGACATTTTGACAAAACATTTATTATCTCGAAAAATATAATTTTTTCGATGTTCACTTATTAGGACTTTTTTATAGATAGAAATACCATGGTTTAGCTAAATTATTTTAATCAAAATAGTTAAGTCGTTTTTGAGATATTTCGAAAAAAAGAAGCAAAAAAAAACACTTTTTTCATGTACGATTACAATACTTGACCCGAGAGGTGAACCACGACCTAATATGCTATACACCTACTTCCACTTCTACTTCTAAATATTTCCAAGTACTTCCAAATATTTCCAAGCAATTCCAAATATTTCCAAGTAATTCAAAATATTTCCAAGTACTTCTAACTATTTCCAAGTACTTCCAAATATTTCCAAGTACTTCCAAATATTCCCAAGCACTTTCAAATGTTTCCAAGTACTTCCAAATATTTCCAAGTACTTCCAAATATTTCCAAGTACTTCCAAATATTCACAAGTACTTTCAAAATACTTCCAAAAAGGTGTACACTTACTTCCAATCGCGAATCACCCCTCGACTTGATCATACCCAGTATGCTAAAGTAAAAAATCATATCGCCGTCGTCGAACAATAAGTTCTACAACAAGTAATATATGTAGAAAGTTTTTCTCTTATTTTATTCTTCATTTTTCACTTTGTTATCCATAATATGTTAGAGAAAAAATTAAATTCCTGTATTTATTTATTATATTTTCAATCTGTTTCTTTGCCAGCGACTTATCTCTGTTGAGATGTGGATGACGACTTCCTCCTTTCTTTTGTGTCTGGCTCCTCCACTGCTTTTTCCTCCATCTCTTGACACCTGTCTCTTTCATTTTAACTCTTCTTTCGCCCGTCAATCCATTGTCAGATTTTAAATACCAGTCAACTAGATAACGAGAAAGATTTAATTATCTTCAATATACTTTTTTTTCAATTAATAAATTGAATTTCAGAAATTGAATAGAGATTTATACTTACTATATATATAATTAAGTAAAAACAACACAATTTATCAAAAATCTTTAAAGTTAGATAATTCAAGATAGCCATTATATATTTAAAGAAATCATAAGTGAATCTACTAAATCCGAGCTGTCATAGATACTTTTTATTTTAAATATATTATCTATATATATAAAATGGAAAAGTATGTATATATGTTTGTATGATCCAAACGATCTGATTGACCAGTGCAAAGCCAATGGCAAAGCGTTAAATTATTAAAACGATTCTGATTGGTCAAATAGTGATCGTGCTTAGCCAATGTGTTAAATAAATCTTTCCTTATTGTTCCTTATTGTTGATCAATTTCATTCAGCACATTCTTTCAATACTTACAGTATCATTTTAAATTTCAATTATTAAATTGGTATGAACGAGACGCTCCCCGCCAGGGGCTAGGAGAGGACGGACCGAAGGCCCGATCGCCAGCTAGTATATTATATATTTATGTTTATTTGTATCAAGCAGAGAGCACCCTCATTGATTTTTATTTATACATGTCAGAAGCATTTTGTAGATTATATTCTTTCGTGATATCTTTAGAAATTTAAGGTATCATTTTATCAGAAATTTGAACACTTATAATTATATAGCGATACATATATATGTTTCTCAATAATATATTTTACTCGAAGTCACCCTTATTGATTTCTATTTATACATGTCAGAAGCATTTTGTAGATTACATTTTCTCGTGATTTCTTTAGAAATTTAAAGTATTATTTTATCAGAAATTTGAACACTTATAATTATATAGCGATACATATATATGTTTCTCAATAATATATTTTACTCGAAGTCACCCTTATTGATTTCTATTTATACATGTCAGAAGCATTTTGTAGATTACATTTTCTCGTGATTTCTTTAGAAATTTAAAGTATTATTTTATCAGAAATTTGAACACTTATAATTATACAATCATACAAATATGTTTAGTATCAATAATATATTTTTCTTGAGGTCACCCTTATTGATTTCTATTTATACATGTCAGAAGGGTTGTGTGGATTACACTCACTCGTGATTTCTTTAGAAATTTAAAGTATCATTTTATCAGAAATTTGAACAGTTATATACAATCATATATATGTTTAATAATAAAATTTCAATCATCTATCTATACTTATTATAATAGGCTTTCGCGACGAAGTCAACGTGATTTTTTTAATTTTAAAACCCACTAATGGTTTAAGACAAATAAAATTTATTAAAATTAGGAAATTTAAATTATTATTTTTGGGGATTGAGAACGGATTGAGAGAATTGGTGGGTGAAACCAATCGACTTGATTGGGGAATAATGGAATTGGAATAATTATCGGAAAAGAGGTTTTTTTATCTAATTAGATTTTTCCTCTTATTAAAAACAAGGACTAAAGATGAATAAGGACACTCGATGGTGGAGAAGTAATCTCCGGAATCGAAGCAAAAATACATTGTATACATTAATTAATGTAAAATAATTGGTTTAATAAAATTAAAAAAAAAAAAAATATTATTTTTAAACCCACCATGGAGTTCAGAGAGCCTAGTTCTCTGATCAGCAAGATGCCCACCGAAGTCGGGATTCGCAGCTGGTTTTAGTATATTGTAGAAAAATTAAAAAAAAATATATTATTATTATAACATTACTTTTTGTTTTGCACTCTATAAAAGATAAGCGGTTGAAAATTCAAATTCGAAAATTTAAAAATTATAATTGAGAATTAGTGGTGAAATAAAACAGCAAATAAATATACAAGCCCTTGTTTTGGTTTCTTATTGTATATAGATGAATTTATGACCAGATTTTTTCCCAATTAAATTCCACAAATAAATGTTAATCAAATAAAGAGTAGGTAGTATTTTTTTTGTTTTTATTTTTATTAAATTACATTCCATAGTTTGACTAGTAGTGAATATTAATAGTCAAAGTCATGTTGGTGTAATTGAAATTGAAAAATTATATATATAATGTCCAATAAATTGAGAATAAAATAAAGTTACATTTATTTCATGAAATAAATTTTAAGTGAATTTATAACATTTGAAAATTTAAAACAAAACACATAAATAAAAAGAACAATATTATAGAACATAGACGTAATTTTAGTTTATTGATTGTATGAGAAAAAAATATTCGTTTTAACATAAATCAGTGAAAAAAATAAATAAATACATGGTGTGTCTCTAGCAGTGTTGTCAAAGAAAAAATAAAATGAAAGGCAGCCAGTAAAATAATCAACTGGTGTGGGCCCCACACGACTTTCGCATTATTTTCTATCTTATTTGAAATAACTATACCAATTTTCTTCTTTCAAATTACTTCAATTTTATCCTCTAGATCAGTGTTTCCCAACGTGGGGCCCACGCCCCACAGGGGGGAAATTTGATTGTTAATGGGGATAATTAGAACATGAACACGACCAGAGCTTAACCCTATGGCGACTTTGAGTTACTACTCCTTCCTGTCGAGTGCAAAGAGTTAAAAAGCAAGAAAAAATTTTCAAATGGAAAAAATGTGTTATTTTGCGGTGGGGGAAATGTATCCTATACATTTAAGGTAGTTGTTTCGCGACAATACTAGCAAAAAGTTAATGCTAGAGTATATAGTACAGACAATAAGGATTCATAATTCAGCCCAAAACTTTTTGCTGTTATGTACCACTTCTAGCCAATCCGTGCTCGTTTGTCAAATCTGGCAACACTGTCCGAGCTTGTATATATTTTATCATAGAAATGTCAGAAAAATTAGATTATAAAGGAAAATTTATAAAACAAAAAGTTCTTAATAAGCGATTGAAAGCTGTTGCGAAAAAACGTCAAAAGAGTACTAAAGTTGACCCACTTTTTAGATTAAATACATGCGTTGTTGCCAGCTTGTTTTTAGGGTAAATTTTTCATTATAAATTTTTCATTATTTATTCATTTTTATCTCAGAAACTGTGTTGTAACTATGAATTAAAATTTTCTTAAAAAATGTTAATGTTGGTTTAGTTTTTTATAACACTGGTAAGAAGAGTTTATTAATTATAATTAAATATGTATGTAAACTTTCTGATATCCCGTATAGTGCAATGTATAAGAGTCTGAAAAACTCTATCTTTGGAATTTAATATCTCCGGAACTATATTGTTCATAAATTATGTTTTGCCACCAATCTGTCTAAATTTCAAAAAAATCCTAAGAAAACCCATAAGGTGAAACAGCTACCTTAATTAAATATGAATCTTTTAGTCTACGTTTACTCCACTTCATCTTAAATTAATTTTAACACAACTTTATTTTTGCTTGCGAATTTTTTTAATGTAATTTTAGTCCTTTTTCTTTTAAAATTAAAAAAAAATATTTTAAATTATCAAATTATCTTAGTATTAAAAAAAAATAATAATAAATCAATAACAACGCGGAAGAAATGAAGAGAGCAAAACAAAAATTTCAAAGTAACTATTTAGATTTAGTTTTAGTTTAAATATAAAAATCTACAAAATTAGTTACCTTTATTTGAAAAAATAAAAGTTAAAAAATTTTATAGTAAGTAATTTAGCAAAATATAGAATACACCTAAATGTATATAGAACCATAGAATATATATTACTAATTAACAAAATTTCGTTTTTGTAACTTTATATATTTAAATCAATAAAAAAAAAATTTAGGTCTTTTATAAAAAATGTTACATAGGGGACATATTAGAGAGGGTTAGGTGGAGCTTGGTACAAAAAATGTTGGGAAACACTGCTCTAGATTGCTTAAGTTTCAAATCCCAAAGCTCTACGACTTACCGTATAATATTCATTTAACAAGGACACCTTTAAGGTAGGCTAGTACGATCCAGGGGCGTCTTTTAGTTGCATAGATACAGGCGGACAGACAGCTTTCCCGATATTTACGTAATTTACCTGGCTTTAGTTAAAAGCAAAATATCTATTAATATTATTTTATGATAGATTGGGAGGCGTTTTAATATAGTTTAAATTAATTAATGTTCAAAACATTTTCGAAAATGCAAAGCTTGTCCCCACACGAATTTTAATAATCAGACAGATAGAAAGTCCTTTTCTCTACCTTTCAGAAAATAAGCCAAAATAAATTGATACGTTCTGATGTGGCCATCTACTTGACTTTGCCATACAATTCTGGTTGAGTTTGGTACAAGGGCCTAAATTTTCATTTTTGACCCTATAACCCTCCCTCCCCCATTTTGGGCCGATAGTTATTGCATTTTTAGTCTTCTGGTAGCCCACTGATTTTGTATACAAAATATGGTTCGAGTTTGCTCAAATGGCCTAAATTTTCATTTTTGCCCCCCCCCCTAATTTTTTTTCCTTTATTATAGGTTGATTTTATATAATATTTCATTTTCTTGTTTTTTTTGGTTTGAAAATATTATAATTTTAAATTTTAACCCTCATTCGAGCTTGAACCTCCGACCGGATTAGTCCTACGAAATTCGATCTATTTCTAATCTAATCCTGCTCGGAAAATAAAGCTTAAGTTTATTATAATATTTAAAAATATTTTCTGCATTACTATGTAGTGAATTACTTTGTTTTCTCAATTTGATTATTACTTACGATTGATATAACTCAGAAAAAATGAAAACGCTGTGTGAACCTGTTATCCAAACCACCAATGAACCAAACATGGAAGAAACCACCTCGAGTTCAGTCGACTGGCAAGTAGTAAAAAAACGAAAATTCAACGAAAATCCAACCAGATACCCTACGTTCAAGCCACCTGAAATCACACTTACAAATCAATATGCTCCTCTTTCACAGACACCTGAATCAAACACAAATTCCACTCCCGAAAAGCCCACAAATCCCATTAAGGTCCTGAAACCTCCACCTATATTCATCTACAATGTTTCTAATTTTGCTAAAATGACAGAAATCATTTTACAAATAATAAACAAAAATGAATTTATTTGCAAAGCCATGGCAAATACAAACAGAAAAATCAACGTCACAACAAGTGAAGCTTATAGAAAGCCTTAATTTTTGGTGGATATGCACCAAAATCTAATCAGCTCTTAATCTCAATGCACCAAAACTACCTGTGTAATTTGATTTTGATATTCACACTAGTTTTTGAGTTAGCTGGTCCACAAAATTTGGTAACTCACAGACTAACACCCTAACAGACATTTTGATAAAACAATTATAATCTCAAAAAATATAATTTTTTCGATGTTTACTTATTAAATCTTATTTGTAGACCGAAATGCCATGGTTTCAACCAAGTTTTTTTAATCAAAATAGTTTCAGCCGTTTTTGAGATATTTCTAAAAAAAGAAGCAAAAAACACTTTTTTCATGCACGATTACAATACATGGCCATACCCCGTATGGTAAAGTAAAAATTGAGTGGATTAAATATATACTTTACCCCCTCCATTCTCCCTCCCACAGAGAAGCCTTGCCTAGCGTACCGTGCAATAAATAAATAGTAAGGTACTATATATAAAACATGAATGTAATGTCGTTTACTCATTGATTGCATGAGATATTCGTTTGAATGCGGAGATTATTGAAAAAACAAGAAAAAACGACGATAATTTTCCATTAGATAACTGATATGTCGTGTTTTGTAATTATCCCGTTCGCTTATTCTCTTATTTGATTGGAGGCAATCTGAACCGTGAAATGCACTACCTTGAATTTAGTGCTTTTCCTGCGGCACTAATCAATAGCCAAGTTGAGTGGGGCTTAAATTGCCCTTAAGGCGCGCGCGCGCAACACAAAACAACCCGCAGCCCGTTTCATTTTAGGGAAAATTTTCAAAATTCTATTTCGTTAAATTTCCGCAAATAGGAAATTTATACTTAAATGAGTTAAAAATTAAAGAGATCGAAATATAAATTCTTCTGTATTATGGACATATATACACTTTGCCTGATTTAATAACAAACTAATACTAAATTAAAATAATTTTAAAGTAATAAAAATAGTAAATTAATGTATATGTAGGCATTTTTGAAGTGAAACTTCTTTAGCGACGTATCTGTTTGATTTTTTTGTTACAATAAAGGGGAAATGACTCAATAGAGGGGAAATAATTTTTTTACTAGTAAAACCCACTAATATTTAATGACAAATAAAATTTATTAAAATTAGGAAATTTAAATTATTATTTTAAAACCCACTAATATTTCATGACAAATAAAATTTATTAAAATTAAGAAATTTAAATGATTTCAATAACAAAGTTTCATTTCCCCCGTGAGGTTGTGTGGATGATGCTCACACATATTTATATATTTATTTTTTTCAAAAGGTCAGATAAAAAAATGAACTCAAAATCTTTACGATTCTAAATCTTAAATACGATTTTAAAAAAATATAGACAATCCAGAACAGAAGAATTCTTAATAACTACGATTGATAAAAGGTTAAGAACTACTGCTCTATATTATAATAGATTTGATATTTTCAACTAAAATCAGAAAGTAAAAGTAAAATTTATGATAATGAAAATGAAATTTTTTTAAGTTACGGAGAGGACATGTATGTATACTTCACTTATTCTATAAAAGTGAAAATAAAAACACAAAGCCTTAAATGAACAACTTGATTAAGTTTAAATCGAGGACGTTTAAGATTAAAGGAGGATAGTCAAGAAAGAAATAAAGAGCCATTTGAGTGGAAGAATGACAGACAAAAAGATAAGGCTTAAAGAAATTATAACGCGTTTACTTTTTGAAAATTAATATAATATTTTTTCTATAAATTCTCAAGCAAGTTGATAAGGGTCTCCCCTTTGTATTAATGTCGTTTTTAGGGAGGGTTGAAAAATGTGATTTTTTGAGTTATTCCATTGAAGTTATTTTCATTTAAATCTATATAAAATCTTCTATTTAAAATGCGTTTAGTTTTTTGAAAATTAAATTTTATTTTTTCTATAAATTCTCAACCAAGTTGATAAGGCCCTCACCCCTTTGTATCAATATCGTCTTTTAGATAGGGTTAAAAATGTGATTTTTTCGTGTAATCTCATCGAAATTATAATCATTTCTTTAAAATGCGTTTAGTTTTTTGAAAAGTAATATTTTATTTCAATTGAATGTAATGGAAGGCAGCCCAGAGGTAATGAGAAAATAAAAAATTAACACATATCAAAATAAGGTGTAATTTATTGGAATCCTTCCTCCTTTCCTTTCAAACCGACGTTTCGGGGTATTTTTCCCTCCTTCTTCAGAGTTTCAAAGGGTCAATGAATGAAACAAATAAAATGTTTCCTTCTCTCCACAGTAGTGTTCAAAAACTTTCTTCATTTTTAACAAAGGCATTGAAAAACATTTTTTTCTCCTTAATTCCTAATTAAGAAAAGGAGGAAAAAAATGTTTTTCTATGCCTTTGTTAAAAATGAAGAAAGTTTTTCAACACTACTGTGGAGAGAAGAAGGAAACATTTTATTTGTTTCATTCATTGACCCTTTAAAACCCTGAAGAAGGAGGGGAAAATCCTCCGAAACGTCGGTTTGAGGAAAGGAGGAAGGATTCCAATAAATTACACCTTATTTGATATGTGTTAATTATTTATTTCCTCACTACCTCTGGGCTGCCTTCCATTACATCAATTGAAATTTCTACCAGTCCGTCTCTCTCCAGAGAAAATTTCGTTGCCAAAAAAAGTAATATTTTATTTTTTCTATCAATTCTCAAGCAAGTTGATAAGGGTCCCCCTTCGTATTAATGTCGTTTTTTAGGGAGGGTTGAAAATGTGATTTTTCGAGTTATTCCATTGAAATTATACTCATTTAAATCTATATAAAATCTAGTATTTAAAATACGATTAGTTTTTTGAAAATTAATATTTGATTTTTTCTATAGATTCTCAAGCAAGTTGATAAAGGTCACCCCTTTGTATCAATGTCGTCTTTTAGATAGGGTTAAAAATGTGATTTTTTCGAGTAATCCCATCGAAATTATAATAATTTCTTTAAAATGCGTTTAGTTTTTTGAAAATTAATATTTTATTTTTTCTATAAATTCTCAAGTTGATAAGGGCCCCCTTTGTATCAATGTCATCTATCAGAGAGGATTAAAAATGTAATTTTTTCTAGTAATTCGATCGAAATTATACTAATTTAACTCTTTACAAAATCTACTATTTAAGGAACAATTCAAGGATGAAGTTATATTTTCATTATGTGAAAATTTAAAAACAAAACTAAATTACACACTTCCCATTCACTTCCCCATTAAAAGCCGAATCCGCGAAATATTTTAAAATGGCCTATGTTAAAAATTCTCGGATTAAAATAGAGATGAAAGAGAAAAGACATTTTTAAAACATAATTCCATTTGCTTTTCATTTTAAATATTTTTTTGGAGAGGAGGGAATTGAATTTCGAATTCTTTAGTCTTTAAAAATATCTGCAAAATGGAGTAGGTATTTATGAAAATATGAACATTTTCAGATTAAAATACCGATAAAATCACTAATAGTTAAATAATAATACTAAATTCAATGGATTCAAATGAGATGAAAATTTTTCAAAACCATTGAGAAATTTTAAAAAATTGTTTATTTCTGTTAATACAAAAAATTGTACTCTATTCAAATATATTAGATTCCATAGATTCAAAAAGCAGAAACTGGTAGACAATAATTGACAAATGAAAAAAGTAGTAACTTATGTCATTTCAAATTTTTACATATTTTCACAATAGTTTCTTTTTTCCTGTGAAATGTTGTCTCTCGGGACTGGCTGGAAGGGTTCTTATTTTAATTAGGAAAATCACAGTATCGAAAATTATTTTAATGTCGTTTCCTTATTCAAATTTAATTCCTTGAAAAATAATTAAACATTTTCTACAGACGAAATCAAAATAGATTACTGACATAGATACAATTATTGTTTTTTAGGAAATTAACCGTAAATTATTTATTATTATAATAATTATTATTATTCATCTTTTGCTACATTAAAGAATTGTTTTTTTTTTTGTTTTTTTTTATTCAAAAATGAGGCTTACCAGAAAGACTGATAATTATTCCCTCAGTGTATTAGAGTGAATTTCAGTTAATACAAAAATCTGTACTCTAAACATTTTTCCTCTATTCAAATATATTAGATTCTATAGATTCAAAAAGCAGAAACTGGTAGACACTAATTAACAAATGAAAAAAGTAGTAACTTGTGTCATAAATCATCATTACGTTTCATTTGGAATTTTTACATTTTTTCAGAATAGCTTCTTTTTTCTCGAAACTGACTTAACTGGAGAGAAAAGTTGGGATTCACAAATACTTTTATAAAGTTTATTCTAAATTAAATTCCTTTTAAATTTTTTACTGCACTAACATATGAATTAAGTGAGAAATTGTAGATAATAAAGTGATATTGTAATTTTGTGATGTACCCTTTTCCCTTAAGTACACTTTGCTTAATGGTTATTCCACAGCCCTAGATAACTACCCTTCATTTACAAACTTAAAACACTTGCTTTGTTCAAAGATCAAACAAAAATCATTTTTTTTTTCTTTAAATTATATACTCTAGAATATTTGATACTAAACACACCCGTTCAGCAAACTTGCGAAAGATTGCATTAATCAGAGCTCGCAGTTTTTACTGTTTACTTTGTACTGGATTCGATTAAATACATTTAGTGATTAATACCTAGTGAAATATTAAAAATCATGAAAAAAGCATCGAAGAATAATTGCTATTGCTAATAATAATTGTCTTGTTTTTATTTTTTTGTTTTTAGGTTGCTCAAACAAATATAACCGTTGCAAAAAAAGTCAATAAACTTTGATAAAAACAAACAATTTAGAAAAAAAGTATATTTACTTTATTAAGTTAGATTTAGTTATGTATTTATTTATTTATAATTTGGACCATTTTTTTTTTTGAAAAACTTAATTTGTTTCTCTCTCATTAAACGAGATCAAATATTTGGGAAAATAAATATGAGTAGCCAATTCAATATCGTTGTAACCTTTTTATTTTTTGATAAAAACTCTGTCAACAGACTGAATGCGCTTGTAATGGTAGGTATACATTAGAGTATGACTAATCTGCAAATGTGTAACGGAATTCATGGAGCGGACAATACCTCGGGTTGATAAACGGAATTGGAACTCTCTCTCGGCTTACTTATTTCCAGACACTTATAATCTTCAATCCTTCAAGACTCAGGTCCACATACTTCTTCACCATTTCTTTAGATCAATTTTTCTTTTTTTTCTGTAATGTAAGGGTTTTGCAGATCCATAGGAAATTCATCTTCTTGCATTCGATCGCATTAAAAAAGAAAAGAAAAAGCTAGGAGATACATCCAGGGTCATAAGTGTCAATCTCTGCAGTCTCTTTGATTGGTCCTATAAAAAATAGTAGCTCAGGTTGTTTTTCAATAATCGTACTTTCCTCTCATAAGTATAAGCATGACTTCACGTACAGACACACACACGTGAGCCCTGTTCTAGATCTTCTAACGATTTGGTGCATCTATATTCTTTGTAAGAGTGATTCTCTCCCTCGGGTCTACAATAATGAAAATGGCTTATCAAAAGTGTTTTTTGTAAGACTCTTATTTACTTAATAATAATCATAATAAGGGGTTACGGCAGCTTACAAGCTGATAGGGAGTGGAGCCCCTTCCCTTACTGGAGCCACCAAAATGAAACCAAAAAGATGCCTCAGAAAAGGATCGATGCCTGGAAACCGCCAGGGCATATCTGGAGTCGGTATTAGTTATGACAGCATACAGTGGGAGAGTGCTGATAAAGCAGGCACCCGTCATGCAAAAAACTATACCTTCATCTCAATCAAATAATACAGACAAGCACAACTGATCCCAGTCTATCTACTTTCTCGTATTCTCATATGATGGAATCTGCTAATAGAGGAAAAGTTAACAAGAGAAGAGGTTCAAATGGATACCCCTTTACAAGTACTAGGCAACTCTATTTTTTAAGTTCTTTAAAAACGGGCTGAAAATATTTTACCAATTCCATACCAGGCATGTTTAAAGTTCTTATCTGAATAAACTGTTTATATAACTACAGATTATTATTATTACAGTTATGATTAACAATTCAAATCTATTTTTAGCTATGAAATAGCCAGGTATCTCAAAAATGAATTTTTTGGAGTTACCTAGTTCTTGCAATTATATGTGCTCTTAATTGTAATGTTTTTAATTTTCTGCTCCTTTTAATTCGTCAAAATTGGGCGGTCATCTACGCCGATGATAATTTTCCCATTCTCATGGAAATGTGATTTTTTTTATTTTTTGGAGTGATATTGCAAATCTTCAAGTGTGCAGCGTTTCAATACTAAAATGTCTATAGATGTAATTCTACTTAACCTAAAAGATTAAAAAGAAAAAGTAGTCTCTCTAACAATAATTTATTGATAAAGAATCTAGTATGAGAATGGAAAACAAAGCCTTTGAACTATACAGTTCCATTTAAATATAATAAATACATACATATCAAGAAGAGGACACAAAAAAGTGGCTTGGTGTTGAATCAAATGAAGAGAAAGATTTGCTTCAAACCACTGTTTGTTTTAGAAAACTTATGATAAAAAATGTTAGGATAAACTTAAACCATCACAATATTATGAGAAAGACTACAAAAAGTGAAAAAAAAGAATCGTTTAGAAAAAACATCAAAATTAAATTTTCCAACATCTCTTTGTGGAACAACGTCAGATGAAATGCAGAAATAATCGACATTTCAATTCATGGCAATGGCATGACTTATTAATTAAAAAAGACCTGTTTGATGTCTACCCTTTTCAAATTATATTTTTTCATTTTAATTTGATTTCCTTATCCGATTGTTTTTTTGAACCCATGTCACTTGTGAAGACGGAAGTGAGTTTTATCGCATTAAATCTTTACAAATCCCAAAATGGATTCTAATATTTATTCTAATAAATCATTTAATGAACAAAAATAATTCATTTAATATCACTTTATTCTTAGTGCATTTGTCGTTTTTTAAATACGCCATTTACTAGTAAATAGAAGCCTCTAGAGCAGGGATTCCCAAAATTTTCCTGGTCGAGGCGCCTTTTTTCAATTACAATTTTTTCATGGCGCCCAATTCTATTTAAAAGTAGGTAGGTACATATATCAAAACAATAATAATATAATAATTAAATAATTTTTAATATTTATCAATAAAGTAAAGGGAGTGTAGTTTCACAGTGAATGAAATAAAACTCAAAGAGGTTTATACAAACTCAGTATATTTGGGATTATTAGTGCATCATCAGGAGTTTACAGATTAATTTTTTTTAATAAAGTAAAGGGAGTGTAGTTTCACAGTAAATGAAATAAAACTCAAAGAGGCTTATACAAACTCAGTATATTTGGGATTATTAGTGCATCATCAGGAGTTTACAGATTAATTTTTTTAATAAAGTAAAGGGAGTGTAGTTTCACAGTGAATGAAATACAAGTCAAAGAGGTTTATACAAACTCAATATATTTCGGATTATTAGTGCATCATCAGGAGTTTATAGATTATTTTTTAATAAAGTAATGGGTGAATGAAATAAATCTCAAAGAGGTTTATTTCATTGACTGTGAAACTACACTCCCTTTACTTTATTAATTAATATCATGTTTCACCTAAAACCTCCACCACTTTCGCTAAGTAAAAAAAAAATTTAATGTAATTTTATTTTAAAGATATTATTTTAATTGATCTGTTTGTTTTTTATTTTATTTATTTTTTGAGAATCGTATATAAGGCTCAATAGATGTTTGGACGCGTAGCTTGTTAAAAAATAATTGGAGAATTAATCGAAAATGACCTCGGGCGAGCAGACCACATATTCACATCGCTAAAAAAAAAGAAATGGCTCAGGGAAAAAGAAAATTTGAAAAAGAAAAAAATATCGAAGGAAGAGAAGTAAAAAAAAAGTGGATTGTGCGGCTTTAATGGCTGCGACTGCTGGAAAGGATTCTCCTCACGCTATCAGAGATACTAGGGGGAAATAACCAATTGAATTGGCTGACCTCGAAAGAGCCATATTGGCCGAGTTATGCACCCCGAAACGCCCAGCCCCCGAACAACCATGGAAACAACAAATCACCCTCATTAGAGCAATTGATATTTTCACTATATCATTTCGCTTAGATTCCTCAAAAGATAAATTGATACATTTGACCTGTTATATTTTATTCTAACCTAATGAATATATCAATTTTATTTATATTATATTTTTTTTATTGATTTTTTTGGAACTGTAGATAGGAAATTGTTAAATGAGAACACTATCGTGAATAATAATAATTAATAGAGATTGTGGTGTTGGTGCTCTTTAATAAAGAGTACCTGGAGGCACCGAGCGATGCTCGGTAATCCCTGACCCCCACACCCCCCTCCCGAAACCATACACCTCGCCCCAACACTGCACCCCCACTCCACCCAAACCGCCCCTTCACCCCCCACAACTACACCCCACCACCTGTACCCCCCACATCCATCCCCACCCCGACCCAGTTTCTGCATTTCTATCTTTCTAATGGTCCACATATTATGTGTATATTTGTTTACTCGTACACCAATTTGCCCACATTCGTTTATATTGATAAACATTATAAAAAATTGATAGAGATTTTCTTTAGGAGACGGACTGGTATAAATATGTAATTGGATGTTGATGAAAGCAGTCCACGGTGGTTGTAAAAAATAATAAGACTATAGAGGTTTTATTATTTTACATTTATTTGTTAAACCGACGTTTCGGAGATTTATTCTCTCCTTCTTCAGGGTAACAAAAAAGTCAATGAAAGTAGTTCAAAAAATAGTTACTTTCTGTCTCCTTTGACAATGCCAAAAAAACATTATAAAAATTCTTTTTCATCTCGAATAGAAAACAGTAAAAAGCAATTCAATTCAATGCTTTTTACTGTTTTCTATTCGAGATGAAAAGAATTTTTATAATGTTTTTGGCATTGTCAAAGGAGACAGAAAGTAACTATTTTTGAACTACGTTCATTGACTTTTTGTTACCTGAAGAAGGAGAGAATAAATCTCCGAAACGTCGGTTTAACAAATAAATGTAAAATAATAAAACCTCTATAGTCTTATTATTTTACAACCACCGTGGACTGCTTTCATCAACATCCAATTACATTATAAAAAATACATAAGAAAATAATAATAAAAAATATAATCGTATAGGATCTGAAATAAAAACATAAAATTAAAAAAATGTGTGCGTCTCGGGACGTGCGACAGAAGTGATAACTTTCCCCAACCAAGTAGTTTTTAGGAAAACAATTGTAAGGATAATTGCCCGGCGAAAAGAGAATTGAATATTTAATTTTAATTAGAAGAGTGGGGGGGGGGGGCAAAGGAATAATTATTAATATATTTAAGGTTTTTGGATTTAAAATTAATTGTTGTCTGTCTTTCAGCTTAATTCAATTATACATATTTCAAATTTGCCGCGCCGCAATACATCAAATAAATTATATTTATTAAATACATAGCTATATATAATATATTCAATTATTTCCACACTTATTCAAAAATATTCATTTTAGTAAAAGTAAAAAGCAAGGATTTTTAAAATAGTTCATTGGTCCAATGGTAGAGTGTCGGCCTCGGGTCCAAGAGGTCCCATGTTCTAATACGACTTTCGCCCAATCAATTTATTTTATTGAGATTTTCATCTATCAATGATTACTTTAATTAAGAAAAAATCAATTAAGATGAATTTTGATGAGGTCCAGACCTAGCCAGATCGTTTTTTCATCCTCAAAACTTGTTAATAGATTTTGTTTCATCAAAATCGGTAGGGCCGTTTTCAAAATAGAACCAAGATACAAATATATAAATAAATATATATATATAATTATAAATATATAAATATATATATATATAAATATAAATATATATATAAATATACAATTTTTGCTCGTTTAATAAGAGTAGATAAATGTAAATAAATATTATATGAAATATTTATTTACTATGAGTTAAGATTTCTAAGTCACTTAAAGTTCACATTAAAATTAAAAAAATAAAAAAAATAAAAGAGGTAAATTTTACAGCCCGAAATATATATATTGAAAAAATTTACCTCTTTGATTTTTTTGATTTTTTAAATTTTAATGTGAAACAAGTGACCTAGAAATCTTAACTCATAGTAAATGAATGTTTCATATAATATTTATTTACTTTTATCGTGGATAGTATTTTATTGTTGATTTTTATCTTCTTATACAGGGTGGGGCATAAAGATCTACCACATTTTGAAGAGGTATAAAAAAAATGAAAAAATTTAACTAGAAAAAAACTGAATATATTTTTCAAACGAACATAAAATAAACAATATATCAGACAAAAAAGGGGGAGGGGAGAGTGGTCAAAAATGAAAATTCTTGCCTTTTATACCAAACTCAACCAAATTTTGTATACATATTCTGTGGATCTCCAGAAGGCTAGAAATGAAAAAACTAACAACACAAAATGGCGGGAGGGTAAAAAACGAGAATACTAGGCCTTTCGACCTAACTATCTATACAAAATTTGGTTAGTTTTTGTATTTCTAACCTTCTGGGGGTTCACAGAATAGGTATACAAAATTTGGTTGAGTTTGGTCAAAGAGCTAGAATTTTCATTTTTGACCCCCCCCCACCCCATTTTGGGTGCTTAGTTTTTAAATTTATAGCGTTTTGGGAGAATATGTATACAAAATTTGGTTGGGTTTGGTAGAAAGGGCAAGAATTTTGATTTTTAACCCCCCTCCCCACTTTTTGTCTGATAATGTTTAAAACAGATTTTAAAAAAAATATTTTATGTTCTTTTCAAAAATATATTCAGTTTTTTTCCTAGATAAATTTTTTCATTTTTTATACCTCTTCAAAATGTAGTAGATCTTTATGGCCCACCCTATATTAAACAAGCAATTCTTGTATATATATATATGTTGCAATAGTATGTAACGGGTTCTTACTAGTTAAAACGCGTTTCACTAAATACCTTTGTGGCAACTAGAGTTTACAGATGATGTTGGTTGATTTTGTTTCAAAGGTCTAGAATCTTCATTTTTGATCTTTCGCCTCATTTTTTAAACGAAAATTTCAAAAATTAGAAACAAAGTTGTAGAGGACGTAATTTTTGACATTTTCATTTAAAAATTTTTGAAAATAAACACCCAAAATAAGGCGGAAGGTCAAAAATAAAGATTCTAGATTCTAGAACTTTGAACCAAACTAAACCAACATGAGTAAATTCTAGTTTGCCACAAAGGTATTCAGTGAAACGAGTTTTAACTATTTTGAAAGGGTTTTATCATACTGAGAGTGGCAGAGTTGTTGATTCTTAAGAAGAAATCAATGAGGCTGTCTTACCGACTCATTATTTAAATTTAAAAATTAAAAGAAAGAAGGCTATTTTAAATTTTAGATCTTGGTAGATATCTAGATTTGCATTATATTAATGCTTCCTTTGCCAAATATATTAACTCCACTTTCTGAATAATTATTATTAAAATTATTTTATTAAATTTTAATGTCAAAACACTTAAGTGACTTCTAACTGTAGGTATAAGTTCAAAACAAATTTCTCTAATAATAAGTATTAACACCACTAAATAAAAAAAAATTCCGGCAGGTGAGTTGTCACACACTCCTTCGCAGATTCCGACTTCCATGGCCACCGTCCTGCTGTCTTAAGCACGCGTGACGGTCACGCGAGTTCAGTGCTTTTTCCCCATCCCAAAAGTGCCCAACGTGCCTAAAGAAGTTTTCACTTCAAAAATTCATATCTTGAGTTGAAATTTGACACAGAAGTTTTGAACGCCTGTGCAGAGCAGGTTTCAGTTTTCTAGTTCAAACTGTTAATTGATAAAAAAATAATTCACTTTTTCTTCCAACTTTGAAATACAGGTTAACATTTTTAATAAAGAAAAATAAAAATAACAATGCTAAAAATTAATTTTGGAATTGATCAAATCACTAGACTACATTTATTGAATAATCAACGTGTCTAACGGAGTATAAACTGAGCTGTCTCAAATCCCGGGACCGGTGTAATTAAATCAAGACGATCTAGTACTGATATCGAATCCCGATGACCGACAATTCCATTCTCACTCCCGCAAGAACTGAAACCCTTCTGATTTTGTTTTCAATCAAATATGGAATATAAAACAAAGTATGAGAAAAAAATAAATAAAACCATTAGGTATTTGTCAAGATCATGGTGTAAAAGCCAATTTCCCAAAAGACAGTGGATCAAAAAAGAATTGGAAGGCTAAATCAAATCAAACAGAAAAAATTTAATTTGAAATACAAACGATAGATATCAAACATATATTTTTTTTATTAAAACGGGCGCGTATCCCAAGTATTGTCATGGTTTGCAATATCAATTATTCCGATATTTCATCTGGTGTCTACAAAGAGATGATGAAATATCACAGAGTGTTTTTTTAATCTTTGACCTTTTTACTTTCACTTAGGTTTATACCTGAGTTTATTAGAGTATCATGAGTATTCATATAATTTCCGAAAATATCGTCGCTGTTATATCAAAATGTCGTATGTAAAAATCTACAATTTTCAGTAGCTCTGTTTTCATTTTGTATTAACCCTAAATACCCAAAAACATATCACATACTGAAGTGTGATCAGCATACACCCCGAAAATCAAATTCTCATTCGCCAAATCGAGTCGTTATTAGGGGTATTCGACTTCTGAAGATGTCAAAAATACCGTAAAATCACCTTTTTGATTTTGATTAATATTAGTCCTCAAGTGTTTACTCTATGGCAAATTCCATTAGAATCAAAATTGTGGGGGATATAATTTTTGACATTTTTGTTTTAAAAAAATTTGAAAACAACCACCCGAAATGGGAGGAGGATCAAAAATGAAAATTCTATAGCTCTTTCGACCAAACTAAACCAAATTTTGTATACATAATCAGTGGGACTCCTAAATACCCAGTATACTCTATTTACCGTAGACTTTCAGGAAGCTTCTAGAAACTTCGGGAACATCCTGGAATGTTCCAAAAGGACAGTCGTTCACAAGAATTGGACTCTGTCCCGCAGACTGATGTTGACCGACGGTTCGCACGCCGCGAGCCAGCTTGAAGCCCTCCGAAGGCGGGTTTCAAGCTGGTAAAAAATAAATAAAAAACTGTAGTAATTATTAAAGAGAAACAAAGTGGCTGTCCTCTGCTTGACGATATACTAATTAAAATCCTCAAAATGTAGTCTGTATTAGAACTCGATTTATACCGTTGGTGCACCTGTATTTAGGCAACAATATTGTGCAGAAAAGAGTGAAAGCTGCGTATAAGCTAGGCGAGTCCAGTAGTTGATGAAATGCTACTCCGGAGCTTATGGCATGGAAGCCATCAAGTATGTATGAAAGGATAATTTTTCAAATAAGCTTTAAATAGGTAGAGAATAGAGAAGGTAGAGTTAACCATATACACCTTCGAGTTTTCGCGATTGTTGATGAGGGATGAGAGATCAGTATTTAATTTAGTCGCGCAGGGGTGTTGAATATTTAAAAATAGTGTATTTCACGCAAATGAGATTCTATGTGAGATTATTGATTTTATCTCGTCAGAACAAGCGCCATGGTAGTATTTATTAAAAAGAGAAAGGACGGAGACAATTCGACGATGGGCTAGGGACCTGAAATCGTCACTTAATAGTGAATCTCCTATTAGTCTGATAGCCTCTGAATTGCATCCAAGGCTAGATTAAAAAATATTTTCAAGTAGTAGATAATTGTGACTAAAATTTTAATAAATATTTGAGAGAAATTTAATATTAATTATATTAGACTGAAGATGAAAACAAAGCCTTCAAAATTGTAAAACTATAAGACTCAGCTTAGTTACTTTGACGACCCCAAACTTCATTCTCAAAATCGAGAAGTGGTGAACATTTGCCAATCAAGTTTATCATCATGAATGAATTCTACAGATTGTAATTCATTCCGAACCTCCTTTCCAGTGCCTTACAATCTACAATCTTTGACCCTGAGTTCACATAGCTTCAAAACTCCTCTCTTGTGATTGCGTTCTTTCATTCCTCAATTTTTTGGTATTTTTCCTGTATAAGAGTGAATTTAAATAAAAAAAGTAGATAGTAAATTTTTAATAGTAATAAAGCTGTTGAAGCTTTTATTTTGGTGATTAATTTGATTAAAATTTGAATTTTTATTTTAATCACACATAATTAATTATAATTATTTATTGAACGAGAACAAATAATTCAATATAACTACGACGTTTCGATTGAATTATTCTAAAAAAACTTCTAAAAACATGTAATGCTAGGTCCGACAGGGGGCACTGAGGTCGTCAGTGTGTTGGTTTTTTGACTGGACTGTACATGGAGTCTATATAAGCATGACCGACACGTGTTTGTCTCAGTTAACCTATAATCAGAGTGGATGCTCATACTTAAGAACGGTCGCAGAATAAGTCGATCGAAACGTCGTAGTTATATTCTATTATTTGTTCGTGTTAAAATAAATAATTATAATTAATTATGTGTGATTTAAATAAAAATTAAAGTTTTAAATGATTGAAAAAATTGCAAAAACAGTCACAAAATTCAACTTTCCACAACTAATTCATAATATTATTTGATCCAAGACATCTTTTCAAACATCACTACTCTGATAATGAATTTTGTGGATAAACTATGACGTTTCGATTGACTTATTCTAAAAAACTTCTAAAAACATGTAATGTTCAGTCCGACAGAGGGCGCTGAGGTCGTCAGTGTGTTGTTTTTTTGACTGGACTGTACATAGAGTCTATATATAAGGATGACCGACACGTGATTGGCTCAGTTAACCTATAATTGGAGTGGGCGCTCATACTTGAGAACGGTCTCAGAAAAAGTCGTTCGAAACGTCGTAGTTATATTGTATTATTTGTTCGTGTTAAAATAAATAATTATAATTAATTATGTGTGATTTAAATAAAAATTCAAGTCTTAAAATTGCAAAAACAGTCACAAAATTCAACTTTTCACAATTAATTCATAATACTATTTGATCCAAGACATTTTTTCAAACATCACTACTCTGATAATTAACTTTCTGGGTAAAAAAAATATATATTATATGAATAATTATATTCGTGAATTATTATTAATAGAGTATAAAATCAGAATGGCTCCAAAGCGAAGTGGTTTCTGTATACCTCATTCTTTCTTTTCTTTAAGATGGTCTTTGAGATTGCTGAGCACGCAATGGCCCTCAAATCTCACTTAATGTCTAGAGGGTTTACACCCTCGCAGAGCTATTTGGTAGGATTGTTCTGTTTACAGATGTATCTCAGTGGCTGGATTAGCTTTCAATGCAACCAGAAGCCGGCTAATTATATAAACCGAGCGCGACAACAGAAACTTAACGACTGAATTTAAATTAACAGTCATCTAAGTTTATTAACAGGTATTGTTTGTTCTTAATATCACTTTAAAAAATATTATATTCAACAGAACAAAAGAAAAAACAACAAACATAATCCTATTTAGTAGGCTTATTTAGAAAGAGAATATTTTTTTATTTCATTTTATTTTATGAACTGAGATCAAAAGAAAAATATAATGCAATATTCAAGGCAACTTGTATTACATCTTGGTTATTATTGATTTTGCGTATAACCTAACAATGAAACATTTTTATCAAATAATTAAAATAATAGTTAAAATACAGGGTATGGTCAAGTATTGCAATCGTGCATGAAAAAAGTGGGTTTTTTCGAAATATCTCAAAAACGGCCTAAACTATTTTGATTAAAAAAATTGAGCAAAACCATGGTATTTCGGCCTACAAAAAAGCTCATATAAGTAAACATCGGAAAAATTATATTTTTTGAGATAATAATTGTTTTGTCAAAATGTCTGTTAGTTAGTCTGTCTGTTACCAAATTTTTGTGGACGAGCTAGCTCAAAAACTAGTGTGAATATCGAAACCGAATTTCACATGTAGTTTTGGTCCGTTGATATTAAGATTATTTTGGTGCATATTGACCTAAAATTAAGGGGGGTGGAGGAGGGGGTTAAAAATTAAAAATCTAGGCCATTTGAGCAAACACAACCAAATTTTGTATAAATAATCAGTGGGAGCCCAGAATTCTAAAAATACAAAAACTAACCTCCCAAAATGTGTGTGTGTGTGTGGGGGGGGGGGTCAAAAAATGAAAATCTTGGCCATTTACCAATCTCAACCAAATTTTGTATACATAATCAAAGGGACACCAGAAGTCTAAAAATGCAAAAACTTACCCCCTTCCTCTAAATGATTATAAATAATTTTATTAAATATTAAATATAAGTGAGGGGCCAGGTTATATCGTAAAGTTAAGTGGATGGCCACATCAGAACACGTCAGATTATTTATTTTTTAGTTGGCGTTTATGTAGGTAAATAAAATAAACTGATCTGGCCATCCACCATATACCTGGCCCCTCGCTTATATTTAATATTTAATTAAATTAATTTATAATTATTTATGAAAGAACCCCCATCCAATTGATTTCGGCCCCAGTAGCAATTAATAATATCTCCTTTTAATTGTGAGACTATTCTATTAAAAGTATTTGCTTTCTTCGATTTTTGTTTGAAAATATTTTACTGTAAATGAACCTATAATAAAATAAATTGACACGTTCTGATGTGGCCATCCACTTGAATTTACCATACACATCTGGTTGAGTTTGGTACAAGGGCCTAGATATTCATTTTATTGAATCCCCTCCCCCCTCCCATTTTGGGCGTTTAGTTTTTGGATTGTTAGTCTTCTGGTAGCCCACTGATTATGTATACAAAATTTGGTTGGGTTTGCTCAAATGGCCTAAATTTTTATTTTTTGCCTCCCTCCCCCTAATTTTGGCGCCAGAAAAAAAAATACTTTAATTATTATAGGTTTCTTTTATAGTGTACATTTCATTTTTCTTGTTTTATTAGTTTGAAAATATTATAATTTTAAATTTTAATCCCCGTCCCCTCCCCCTTAATTTTCGGTAGACATGCGCCAAAATCTAATCAGCTCTCAATGGACCAAAACTACGTGTGAAATTTGGTTTCGATATTCACACTAGTTTTTGAGCTAACTTGTTCACAAAATTTGGTAACGTACGGAATAACAGACTAACTAATAGATATTTTGACAAAACAGTTATTATCCCAAAAAATATAATTTTTTCGATGTTCACTTATTAAAGCTTTTTTGTAGAGCGAAATGCCATGGTTTCGCCCAATTTTTTTAATCAAAATAGTATCAGCTGTTTTTGATATATTTTGAAAAAATGATTCAATTTTTTCATGCACGATTACAATACTTGATCATATGCTATATAGTAAAGTAAATACCGACTTATTGTATGGTGAATCGTGTCCATATTTTAATTAATTTATAAGATCTTAGAAAATTGGATAGATAAGTTAAATTCATCTTAAATAGATTTGATTGATAACTGTGGTTGTTCTTTGTTTTAACTGTAAAGAAAACTTGAAGGAGACAATAAAAGTGTGTGTCTTCTGCTGGAATTATAAATTTTATTTATTTATAACGAGACTTTAGTTTCGAGGGCTTTGCCTTTTCATCAGTCTATTACAATGGATTCACAGGAATTAATTTATGAATGAAAGGTTGAACTCTTTCATGTGCTTAGGTTAAGAAACTGTGGGTGTGGGCAAGTTAAGATTTGAAATTTATACTTGTTTTATTATATTGGCTGTAGGTGGCGTTCATGAAGTTTTTATTTTAGCGGCTATTTTTAAAATAAAGCTTTATTTTAAAAAATAGCCGCTAAAATAAAAACTTCACGAACGCCGCCTACAGCCAAAATAATAAAACAAGTATAAATTTCAATTCTTAACTTGCCCAGACTGAACAATTTCTTAAACTAACCACATGAAAGAGTTCAACCTTTCATTCATAAATTAATTCCTATGAATCCATTGTAATAGACTGATGAAGAGGACAAAGCCCTCGAAACTATAGTCTCGTTATAAATAATTAAAATTTATAATTCCAGCAGAAGACACACTTTTTTATTGTCTACTTCAATATATAAAAATTCTGCTACTCTCGGCAAGAAAAAACTTTCAATTTAATAGTAAAGAAAACTAACATGTTAGAATAAAATAAATTAAAAATTAAGTAAAATGTTGGTTAAGTGTTCAAAATTTCGAAAACATCGTACTTACTGATTCTAAAATAAGTTTAATTTTTTATTCACTATTATTTTGAGCAACATTTTTTAATCTCTAAACATGTATAATTTACTGTTCGGCATAATCTAATTCATACGATCATAATAAAGTGACAAATTTTCATCGATAATTCAAATTATGATGTAATTTTAAATAAATATATAAATTTATAATATTAATATAATTAACTCATTTAAAAAAAACACACAAATACACACACACACACACAGATAGATATATCGAGAGAGAGTGAGGAATTAGCAAAAAATCAAAGCAGTGATTTGCTATTTATGCAACTGACATTTATCCAATAAATGTACAAAAACATAATCAAATATTAATTTAATAAATCAATAAATAAAATTAATTATAATGTTATTTAATTGGAATGCCTGAATTCATACATAATTTTTTTCAACTTTCCTAAGTTTCAAAAACTAGATATCAAACATTATGTTTTATTGATAATATATTTATTTTTTCATGATTAGTTTAATTGTAAAACTGGTCAAAATCGATAAACTTCAAAAATAATTTTTTTAAAGTCACATTGCTTATAGTCCAGGCAAATTACGATTTTAAAAGGAAATGATTCCCTGTAAAGATTTTATTGCTGGAATAACTTTATTGATATTCCAATATTACTACCTTAAGTTTTTTCTTAAATCTGTGTTGTAGAAATTTTTCTAAGCGCCTCAAAATGAGAAAATTTCGGAGTTTTTTTAGTTTTTCTTGAATAGCTCTAAAACGGCTTATCAAATCAAAAAGATATTTATTAGATAAAATAAATCTCTTTAATTACGCTTAGAATGATAAAAATTTCATCTATTTAGATTCAGTATAACCGGTACTAGCGCCTGTTAAAAAAGAGCCTCCGGAATCACTTTTAAATATCCCTAAAATTCGTACTTTTTTTACGATTTTTCCCCATTTTGACCATGAAGGTGCACCTTTTCGACAAAGACGACCTTACACATTTTTAAACTAGATTAAATTTTCTACAATTTTGATATAGTTTTATTCTAAATCGATAATTGTAACATGAGGTTGAAGTTTTGATAAAATGCAATTTTTTGCAAAAAGTCGTAGTTTTTCTTTCATAAAATAAAAACCACTAATCCTAGAAATATGATTCTTATCTCATTCTCTAGAAAATTTTGTTGACTTGAACGTTTACTTGGAACACTTTTTGATAAATCTCTTAGATTTATATATATCCAGCATTTTTCGAACAGGATATATGATTCGAATCCTCAAAAGCGTCAAGGAAAATGATGGATATCTATAAATCTAAGACGTTTATCAAAAAGTGGTCCAAATAAACGTTAAAATCAACAAAATATACTAGAGAATGAGATAGAAATAAAGTTTCTAGGATGAGTTCATTTTATGAAAGAAAAACTTCGATTTTATGCAAAAAATTGCATATTTTCAAAACTTCAACACTCTAAGGCGACGATATATCGTATTTTGTTCTATTAGAATGTTATTTTTTGAGCATTATGAAAAATTATATTTCTAATTATGTCAGCGCAATGTAGCACGTAAAATAAATATGATATAAACTTCAATTTACACGATATTTTTTATTAATTTTATCTGAAATATAAAATAATTTTGAAATTTTAATCTGATATTATGTGTTCGAATTTTTTACGGGCAGGAATTTTTTTTTCATTTAGGGATATGACAAATAATCGAAAATATCTTATTAAGGAGGTTCTTTCGCGACAATCCACACAAAAAGTTTTAGCCTCGTAACCTCTATATAAATATGAACGGAACTAAAATTTTAGGTTATTTTTTTAACGTGACTGTCCACTCACACTACGAAATCTCTATATGGATACACAGATACTTGCCGGATCGTTTCCAAGCGAGTGTGCTTATATCCCACTAAAAATAATCGCCCAAATATGTTCGTTTTTTTTTTTTTTTTTTATCAAAACTAAGAGGTAAATAATTTCAATTTTTTTTTAAGTTACTCCAAATATATTATTCTAGCAAATATTACTTTTACATCAAGATGGTGAAAGTCCTTCAATGAAAAAAAAATAATTATCATTTTCCCACCCTTTCCCTATCTACTCTATGCAAAAAATATCATTTTTAATTGCAATTATTTCATGTTTGGTGTGGTAAATCATCTTCAAATTTTAACAGTGTGTTTATGCTTTTAATGACTTATATTCCAAGTTTCAAAGACTTCTTGAATTTTCGCATTTGTGAAAGAGCTACCTTAAGTACACAGTATTTTGTAATATTTAATTCTCTTTAAGGTAGTTCTTTCACAAATGCAAAAATTCAAGAAGTCTTTGAAACTTGGAATATAAGTCATTAAAAGCATAATACACACACTGTTTAAAATTTGTAGACGATTTACCACACCAAATATGAAATAATTGCAATTAAATATGACATTTTTTACATATGGTAGATTGGGAAAGGGTGGGGATATGATCATTATTTTATTTTTTTTCATTGAAGTACTTTCACCATCTTGATGAAAAACTAATATTTGTTAGAATAATATATTCGGAGTAACTTAAAAAAATGGAAATTATTTACCACGTAGTTTTGAAAAAAACAAACATATTTAGGCAATTATTTTTAGTGGAGGGGATATAAGCACAATGACTTGAAAATGATCCCGCTAGTATGTGTGTATCCATATAGAGATTTCTCAGTGTGAGTGGACAGTCACGTTAAAAAACATAACCTAAAATTTTAGTTCTGTTCATATTTATAGAGTGGTTACGAGGCTAAAACTTTTTGTGTGGATTGTCTTGTCGCGAAATAACCTCCTAAGAGGGCGATCAAATAACCAGTTAAAACGATTTTTTTTTTTAATTCAATCGAATGCAAGAAGGGGCCGGCCGCATCTTGCGCCCCGCACCAGGAATATTTTGCTCCTATGTATATTTGTATTTACTATTTGCAAAGCTCAATGATTATTTATTCAGAAATATAAATAAATCTTTGAAGAGAATTCTAATAAATATTTTATTTCTCGACTTGTGCAAATGTTGATTAGCTTGTCTGGATGATTAGGAACAAGAGACAGATAATAATTGTCCCGCATTGCAGACATTGTCAATGTGCTTAAAGTGACCCAAAGGATTCATTCCAAGCCAAGTTAAACTACTCGTAGAAGGAACTAAGTGTCGACCATAGTTTGTCTGCCTTGTAACTTGAATAGAAATTATATTAGCTAATGATGTTCAACATCAGAGGCCATTTAATATAAATATAAAGTGCCTGGAGCACCGAGCGATGCTCAGTAACTTATTGCCTCTAAATAGCTTAAGTTTCAAATTTCAAGGCTCTGCGACTAATAAAAAAATAAATATTTTATACCTACATCAAGTTTCTCAAATTCTGAAAAAAATCCTAATTTTTTCAAAATCCGAGCTTCACTTGAAGGCTGCTAAATGATTGCTGTCAAAGAGGATAAGATAGAGAGGAAGACAAAAATGCCATCTGGTGATCGTGACCGGGTAATAAAAATTATTCATTCTTTGCCAAAGAATGATTTAATATAAGTAAATGATATATTTTAGATAAAGTATTATCTCTCAAAATATTATTGATTATCGATCATTTTGTACAATTTTTAAATAGTGACTGGAGCAGCGAGCGATGCTCGGTAACTTTTTGCATCTAAATAGCTTATGATTCAAATTTCAAGGCTCTGCGACTTACCGAAGACGAGATCTGAATGATTAAAATATTTATTTTGCGACACTCCTAATTTACACCCCCTTCCTTTATTTCAATCGGATTAAAATCTATACACGTCTAATAATTCTGATAAGTATATCAATTTTAAAAAAATTCTTTAGTTCCTTTTTTGAAAAGATAAAAATAAACGAAAACTCTTTAATGTAAATGTCAACTTACGCTGTTCCGTTTTCAACCAAAAGCTTGCTGTACCCCTTCTAGCTATGTCGAGCTTAAGTTTCGAATTTCGTAGCTCTGAGATTTATGGTTGCGAAACGCAGGGAGGATACATTCTTACGTACGTGAACATCAACTTCCGGTACTTCTATTTTAGCCTAAATCTTGTGGTATACTTGTATCCTCTAAATAGTTTAAGTTTCAAATTTCAAGGCTCTGCCACTTACCGAAGGCAAGATTTGAACGATTAAAATATTTATTTTGCGACATGACTAATATACACCCCTCTTAGCTATTTCCGATCTTATATATTGAGAGTTTTTAGAAATGAATTAGTCCAAAGATTCCCGATTCATCTTTATTTATTCCTTTTTTTTTATTATTACTATTTTAATAGTTCTTCAGCGAGAACACTTTTTATTCGGCTAAAACTCGTCTGGACTTGTCATTGACATGCTTGAACTAGAAGGTGTATGTACCAGGCAGTGACTTCAAACCTTCGATCAGCGCCGTTTTCGGAAAAATCATTCATTTTAATTACCCCTTGAAACTATGCAACAATTTTATTTCATTTTGAGAACCAATATACTTTAAAAAAAATGTTTTTTATAGAAATACATATTTAAAATAACGGATAATAATTTGAAAATTTAAAGATACTCCTGAAATTAGGAAGTTGATATTTATGAAAATAGTCTAAATGTTTGGAATTTTAGGGATGCGCCGGATCCCCAACAACCATTGACCGCACGCCACTGGTCCACGTCCCTCTTATTATTTCCAGTCTCCAAAATACGTTTCATACTGGAATATTTATGACATGGAGTAAAAAACAGTGGTGGATTTTGTGTCATGTCCGCTATTTAGTGAGAACCCTGCTATATTCCAAGCCAGGACTGTCCAACATAAATTTATAAACTTCCTTAAAACATTGAGATTTATGTAACTATATGTAGTTCCTGGTAAAGATACAACAATCTGGCTTGATAATTTTGTTTCTCTAAAATAAGAAATCTATCAAAAAGTTTTCGAAAAATAAGTGCTAATTTTAAATTTTGAATCTGGACTAAAATTCAAGATTTTCGTAAAAACAATCACCATTTTGGTCTATTTTAGACTTCATTTTCATTATATATAATTTGTTTACCTGGAAACTTTCTTACACAGATAACCTTCAAAACTTCAACACATACACCCTCCCGATCTCTTTTAAATATTTGGAGCCTTATATCGATTATCGGATTTTAAAAAAATGATATAATATAATTCTCCTCTTCACCCGATTCCACTTATTTAAATAAATCTATTTCCACACAAAAAATATCACAATGCTGTAGATTATAGAAAAAGAAATACTTCCAGATTCATATCTAGAGCCTCATTTCTGTAGCTGTGTCAAAACGAAAATGAGGCGAAACTTTTAAGAGATTATGTATTTTCGGGAGTTTACAGGTATACATTTGGAGTGTGGTTTTTTAAGAGGAATAACATTTTTGGACCGAGACGCTGCCCGCCAGGGCACCAGCCCGGAGGGCCGAGCTTCGAAGGTGTGCCGAAGGCATGCACGAAAAGCTCGTATATCGAGATTAAAGTCCAAAAATAAATTCGTTTTATTTTAAAATCTTAATGTGAAACCTACCATGTATTTTTTATCCAATAATTTGAATTTAATATGGCTATGATTTTTGATTTGCATTAATAATAATTTCCCATATGAAATTTTGCTCGATGCAACATTCTGAATTCTTGAGAAATTAAACTGGACCTCACCTGCCAAAGACTAAGTATAAGTAATAAATTGCTCTTTACTTGTTCGTTTAAAATTTTAAATGATCATTAAGTTAAGAAAATTTCGCTTGAAAATCCAATTACATAATATAATAATAAGTCAAAAGGACTTATGCATTCATTTTATGAGTTGAAAATATATTCAAATGAAGCTCTTTTCAACAAATAACTCTCTCTCTAATTCAGTTTGCGATTATGCAAAATGGTAATTTGTTTTCGAGCCAATCAGCACTTTTGATATTAGAGCAAGGCACTTGATAATATTTTATTTGTGTCGAATACAATACGTTTCAACAGAGTACACTTTGCAAACTATAAATTAGACATAAACGTACTTGTTTTTTCAGTTAAATTTCATAGTCTTTTCTCTCTCCGTTGTTTAGTACATCCAGTAAAATCTCATATGGAAAATTATCTTTAATGCGAATCAAAAATCATAACGATACTCAAATTCAGATAAACAATTTATTTAAAATGGCCATTAATTTTGACATTTTATAATCCTGTATAAAAGCTTTATTTTGTTGTTTCAACAATTTCAGAGATAAAGATAAATTGTATATTATATGCTTTTTGTTCAAGCAATCAAATAAGCCAACCCTGTTGCCTTTGATGAATGAGAAATTATTTGTTTATTTTTCTTGATTACGGGATGAGGATAAAAAAAAAACAATTTGAAGTAATTATGTTTTTATTATTTTAAGAGGGTTATATACTAATACTTCATCATCATCATCATCATTGAGTATACAGTCCTAAGACTGGTTTGATGCAACAATCCGTCTCCACTCGACTCTGTCCCCCGCCAGCTGTTTAACCTCTCTAAATGTCTGGCATCCCATATCCCCAATTATTTGGTTGAAATATTCTAATCTGGGTCTTCCCCTTCCCATTTTCTTTCCCACCTCCCCCTCCAAGATATCCCTAAGCAGTCCCCCATGTCTCAGTGTGTGCCCCATCATCTGACCTCTTCTCTTCTTCAGACTCTTCCACAAGGTTCTTCTTTCTCCGATTCTTCCAAGAACTTCTTCATTTGTAATTTTATCCATCCATTTGATATTCATCATTCTTCTGTAGCACCACATTTCGAAAGCCTCCAATCTCTTTCTCTCCGCTTTTCCAATTGTCCAGGTTTCACACCCGTACATGGCTATGCTCCATACATATGTCTTCAATAGCAACTTCCTGTTTGCTAAGCTGATTGAGGAGGAGCATAGTAGTTTTTTGTTTTGAATTAAACCCCATTTTTGCTTGGGCAATTCTTTCTTGGGCAATTTAATTTCGTTTTTGCTCCTCCCATCCCATGTTATTTTACTTCCTAGGTAGCGGAATTCCTTAACTCCTTCTAGGTTTTCTTGGTTAATTTTGATGCATTCCTGTCTCGTTTGTTCTTTTTTGTACATACTAGGACCCTGGTTTTATTCTTGTTTATTTTCATTTTGATTTCTTCTATTAGGATTTGGTTAATTCCATTCAAGGCGTCCTCTAATTCTTTTTTATTGCTTCCTAGAAAGGCAATGTCATCCGGCAAATCTTAACATAGCGATCTTTTGACCTTGGATTTCTATACCTGTATCAATTTTGTCTTTGAATTCTTTAATCGCTTCTTCTATGTATAAGTTGAAAATCATGGGTGACAGCACACATCCTTGTCTTACACCTTTTTTTATTTTGGCTTCTCTTTGTTCATCACCAATATTTATAATTGCCGTCTGGTTTTGATATAGACTAATACTTCACCTCATTCATTTTAAATATTCATAAAACAAAATGAGATGAATACCATCTCACAAAATAATTATTAAAAAAATAAAAATTTATCAAGAAAATATTTCAAAATTCTAATAAGGAAAAATTTGTGTACTTAGCACATTGAGTACCACGACAATTGGGAGCAAATTTTGATCTTTTATGTTTTTATTTTACTATATATTGTTGGTTCAATTTTTTTTTTTTTTTTTTTTTTATTTATTGTCATTGGGAACAAAGCCCATTTAGACAGCACATCAGTAAAGTGTTAGTAGTGTTAGTGATGGAGCCGAGTTTTAGCCGGAAGCAATTTTATATGCGAGCCAGACTTGAACCCGGGCCTTCCGCTTGAACCTCGTCATCAACTATGCTGAAGCGGACCCAGTGCCTTAGCCAACTCGGCCAACCCAACTCCCATTGGTTTAAGGTGAAATTTTACTAGAGTAAACTTAAAAATTTGAAATATCCAAATTATAGAAATTTTAGTATATTTGGGATCAGATGGTCCTAGAGAATTGAAAAATTATATATATATTTTTTTAAATATCTCGGAAAAAAAAATCTGTTGAAAACCGAAAAAATGGCAAGGCCTTGTAAAATTTCTGATTTTGACAAAAAATTTGAAATATCCAAATTATAGAAACTTTAGTATATTTGAGATCAGACGGTCCTAGAGAATTAAAAAATTATATATTTTTTTTAATATCTCGAAAAGAAAAAAATTTCGAAAAACGAAAAAATGGCAATGCTACACAGCCTTTTGAAATTTCTGATTTTGACAACAAATTTGAAATATTGAAATTATTGAAATTTTAGTATATTTGGGATCAGACGGTCCTAGAAGTGAAAATATTTTTGCCTTTCTGCCCATGTGAGAGCGAAATCTATCTGAGGTAAATTAGGGAATGTCCTTAAACCTTTCATAAAAAAATAAAAAATTTTAATTTGAAATCTAAGTAATTTCTCCCGCCATCATTCCATTGCAATGACAAGTGAAAGTCAATTAACAATATTTCCCAACAAATAACCAAGCCTTCATTTGAAATTTCATGCGTGTTGTTCCGACAGTTAAATTTATAAAACTTGATACGTTGACAAGGACTTTCCATGAAAGAATAAATGCCCTGAATGAAGGGGAGGGTGCCTGGATCGTTAATGATGCGTCGGTGGAATACCAACGCGGACATTGTCCGCCGAAGGTCGGTTTTTGAGCCCCCTTTCGGATTTAAAGCTGTGAATGATGAGCGGCTGGCATGCCATGCATCACTGACATCACCTGAACCATCAGCTACATTTCTCTTCAAGTTCACTATCAACATTTCCAGAGCAATGGAAATTACAACCCGCCAGGAGTTTATTTAGTGCAGCGTAATTATCGAGAATAAACGAACGCTATCTCTCGGGATTCAAATTAACGTCACTCTTTGAAATTTAACAATTTTGGTGTTGCTTCATCCAATGAAAAGAAGAAAAAATATTTTTTAAGCTTCAAGATTAAATGAGAAAAAACAATATTAGAATGCATGTAAAAACCATGTGAAAAATACTAGCACCTATCGACTAAAAATAGACCAGGAAATAGAAGAAGAAAAAATCCAGAAGATAAATAAATAATTCTTTATTCTTAAATTGAAAATTTTTTTGCCGAGGGTAGCAGAATTTTTATATATTGAAGGAGAGAAAAAAGAGTGTGTCTTCAGCTGGAAATTTTATTTATTTATAACGAGACTATAGTTTCGAGGGCTTTGCCCTCTTCATCAGTCTATTACAATTGATTCACAGGAATTAATTTATGAATGGAAGGTTAAAGTTTTTCATGTGGCCAAGTTATGAATTACCATTTATACTTGTTTTATTTTTGGCTTTAGGTGGCGTTAATGAGGTTATTTTAAAAATAGCCGCCCAAATAAAAATCTCATTAACGCCACCTACAGCCGAAAAATAAAACAAGTATAAATGGCAATTCTTAACTTGGCCACATGAAAAACTTTAACCTTCCATTCATAAATTAATTCCTATAAATCAATTGTAATAGACTGATGAAGAGGGCAAAGCCCTCGAAACTATAGTCTCGTTATAAATAAATAAAATTTATAATTCCAGCAGAAGACACACTCTTTTATTGTCTCTTTCAATTCTTTGTTCCTCGATTCAATCCTAATCTAGTAGTTTTTGCTTTTAGTTCTTCACATAATTTCTTTATCCCACTAGGAATTGTATAGATAAGGAAGTTTATGTTCCAGGGAAAGTAATCTTTCACGTGTTTTGCTTTTAATTTCGGTCATTGATGAATGTCCCAGCTCTCATAAATGTGTAGAGAAAGGCCATAAAATTTTTAAGGCCTTTCTTGATATACTTAGAAATTTAGTTGAAATTTTTATCCGAAATACTGCCACATTGTTTTATCAAATTCTATTCTTAAATTTCAACATTTCTTATTTTGATATTTTCCCATCACAACTGAGGAACTATCGCTACACATATATGTCAGGAAACACTGGTCTATTACAACTAATTCTTTTTTAAGAAATCTCAAAACAATGTCTTTTATACAATCCGAGATGCCTTGAATAATTTTTAGTCAGAATTGTTGAATTCACCCTCTCTGGATTTGAACTCGAGTGCCAAAAATGCAATCCGGCCCAATAGGCATAATGACAGTAACCATGAATCATTAAAATAATGTATTTATCTAATGAAATAGAATTCATAGATTACAAAAACATAATCAAGAAACGTAGCCATGGAGGGTTTACCAAGGCAAATAGTTCCAATTTGCCTAGAAATGATTTATTGATGCTGGGAGAGTTTCTTTCATTAATAAATAAATAAAATAAAATAAACTGAATCAATTTCCACTTTAGATATGAATGAACCAAACCGTTCAAAAGACTTAGTTTATTATTAAATTTAAAACTCAAACAAGTTCATTATGCACCCACCATTTTATAATCTACGAAATAAAGTAAAAACTTAGGTTAAAGTGATTTTCACAGAAATAAATTGTAGTATTTAGAGATATAGCCTTTGGATCTCTCCTCGCAAGATTAATCCACTTATTTCGCACTTTTTTCTTGTGTGGAACCTAAACAAATAACTTTTGCTAATAGTTTATTTTTTTATGTGTTATCGGACTGAGGGACCGCACAGCTTTTATTTATTTTAGAATTCATATCTAATTCCCAAAATAACTAAAATTATTGCACTAATAACACATTTGACACTGTTGACTACTTGAAATAAAGCAAATGTGACGTCACAACAGCTGCCAGATCCCGGGGGCCGTTTTGGTGGGAATTTAAAACTTAGAATTAAAATGGCAATTTTTTGTACCAATCCTTTATTATCTGCAAAAATGAGATATTTTTTGGAAATAATAGATAATTTCCAACATAATAACACAGTATATCAAAATCAGTCATCATGCCTATTGCTGCTGCCCTGTGAGCTGGATTAGTCTTAGATATATAGTGATTTTTTAAGAAATTGTAAGTCTGTTACCATTGGCAATTTGAAATGTTACAATTATTGTTTATTTTACTAATTCTGGCTCATGGAATTATTTAATTTAGTCATTCTCACTAGTTATAAATTAAATACTCTATTTGTAGCCCAGAGTCTGATATCAAACATTACTCCCTTGTTTTATTTATTTCATGTCACAAACGAAATCACTTTCCGCCGGGCATATACTTTTTATTGTTTGTATATTGATTGAAATTTTGAACAAAAGCGAAACTTCTTTCTATTATTTAATATTCTAAGCCCAACAAACAATTCTATTGGAAGTTGGGTGTGTCAACAGCGCGGAGCCACACTGTGGTTTGCTTAAATACAGAAACTAATGCAAACGAATAAACGGACAATCAAATATAAAATAGTATAAATGTATTTTACCTTTCACCTCCACCGCGATTTCAACTTTAAAGTGATTTTTAATATTAATTATCGTCCATATTAAATTTTAATGAAAATATTCCTAAAAAGATTAAATCAATATTGTTATACGTAAATAGCAAATAATGATGAATATGTGGTCGGATAATAAATGAATATGAGCTAATAAATTATTTAATAAGTCCCAGTAAAACAGGAAAAATATTGTTAAGGGAGAATCTTGGAGAAACATATTTCAATAAAGTAAAGAAAATTTTAAAATATAAAATTCTATGCAAGGAAATGAGTGTCTATTTGAGAAAGAAAGTTCGAATTTATTCTCAAAATTGACTCCCAATATTTAATCAATTTTATTAACGAAAATGAATTTAGGTCAAATCAAAGATTTTAATACAATAGATATGTTTATATTGCATGTAGGAGGGAATTGTCCCCCCGGGAGTTGAACCCTAATACACTTTCCAGGCAACTAATTAAATTTTATTAACGAAAATGAATTTAGTTCATATCAAAGATTTTAATAGATATGTTTATCATTGTCTTGTCCCTCGGGAGTCGGAACCCTACTACGCTTTCCAGCCAACTAATTAAATTGTATTAACGAAAATGAATTTAGGACAAATCAAAGATTTTAATAGATATGTTTATATTGTACGTAGGAGGGTCTTGTCCCCTCGGGAGTCGAACCCTAGTACGCTTTACAGGCAAATAGTCTCAAGGGTCTGACTAGTTGCCTGGAAAGCGTACTAGTGCTTGAGTTCGACTCCCGAGGGGACAAGACCCTCCTACATGCAATATAAACATATCTATTAAAATCTTTGATTTTACCTAAATTTATTTTCGTTAATAAAATTCTATATTTTGGTGAAACCTACTTGGAATTTTATATTTTTAAAATTTTTTAAATTTTCTTTACTTTAGGAAAAATATTATTTATTAGATGAATGGGCTATGTATCAAAAGACAACCTGAAACCACCAAAATTAAACCGATTCTCAGAAGTATGCACGACGTTTCGACATGATTATTCTGGAATAGTATTTTTTTAACTACTTTCCGGAATCCTAAATTCTCAGCCTATGAGGAAGCGGAAAAGTCTTTATTTTTGCATTTTTGAACCAAAAATTCTTATACTAGAAACCTCAAAATTTTGTCACCAGAATAAACTTTCGACGATTTTCCGTTTTGGATTTATCAAAGGTCTTGGAATAAGTTTTATTTTCAAAATTAAAAAAACAATCGGGCACCCCTCCCCCTGCCTCCCTCTCCCCAAAAAATCCCGATTACCTCCCTACTATTTTGGTCCATCTCCCGTGTGTTGATTATGTTTCATTTCGTTAATAAAAAATGAATAGAAATTCCCATTGAAAAATTATTTATCGAAATTCAAGGAACTTGATAAAAGGCTGGCTGGTCTCTTTGCTTTCCTTCAAGGCTCAGTTGAAGCCAGGCAAGCAGAGCGGCGAGAGCAAGGGGCTAAGGGCTTATGGTCACCCAGCCAGCCAGCCAAAGGTAAGAGACACTATGACGTCATAATAGGTGTACTTTCTAGTTTCCTAACACATACTTTCTCTTGTCCTAACTCCTAACTGCTTGTTTATTTAATTGATTACATATTATAAATTAATATCGATTTAATTTATTTTTATGAACATCCCTTCATCCCCTAAAGGGGTGACTACCCCTAATTTAGCTTTCCGCTCAAGTGGATGATATCTCGCAGATTCTGGGACAATTTCAATGCGCTAAGCACAAAAATGGATTGAATTTATTTTTATGAACATCCCTTCATCCCCTAAAGGGGTGACTACCCCTAATTTAGCTTTCCGCTCAAGTGGATGATATCTAGCAGATTATGGGACAATTTCAATGCGCTAAGCACAAAAATGGATTGAATTTATTTTTATGAACATCCCTTCATCCCCTAAAGGGGTGACTACCCCTAATTTAGCTTTCCGCTCAAGTGGATGATATCTAGCAGATTATGGGACAATTTCAATGCGCTAAGCACAAAAATGGATTGAATTTATTTTTATGAACATCCCTTCATCCCCTAAAGGGGTGACTACTCCTAATTTAGCTTTCCGCTCAAGTGGATGATATCTAGCAGATTATGGGACAATTTCAATGCGCTAAGCACAAAAATGGATTGAATTTATTTTTTATGAACATCCCTTCATTCCCAAAGGGGTGACTACCCCTAATTTAGCTTTCCGCTCAAGTGGATGATATCTAGCAGATTATGGGACAATTTCAATGCGCTAAGCATAAAAATGGATTGAATTTATTTTTATGAACATCCCTTCATCCTCAAAGGGGTGACTACCCCTAATTTAGCTTTCCGCTCAAGTGGATGATATCTAGCAGATTATGGGACAATTTCAATGCGCTAAGCACAAAAATGGATTGAATTTATTTTTATGAACATCCCTTCATCCCCTAAAGGGGTGACTACCCCTAATTTAGCTTTCCGATCAAGTGGATGATATCTAGCAGATTATGGGACAATTTCAATGCGCTAAGCACAAAAATGGATTGAATTTATTTTTATGAACATCCCTTCATCCCATAAAGGGGTGACTACCCTAATTTACGTTTCCGCTCAAGTGGATGATATCTAGCAGATTATGGAACAATTTCAACGCGCTAAGCATAAAAATGAATTGAATTTATTTTTTATGAAAATCCTATTCCAAAGGTGACTACCTAATTTAGTTTTCCGCTCAAGTGGATGATATCTAGCAGATTATGGGACAATTTAATGCGCTAAGCATAAAAATGAATTAATTTATTTTTATGAACATGCCTTCATTCCCTAAAGGGGTGACTACCCCTAATTTAGCTTTCCGCTCAAGTGGATGTTATCTAGAAGATTATGGGATAATTTCTATGCACTAAGCACAAAAATGGATTGTTTTTGAGTTAAATAATGTAATCAATAATTTCTTATGTTAAATCTACATATTTAAAAAATTATTCTATTATTTTTTAAAAGAAAAATGAAATGAGCACCCGACAGTATCCGTGGCCTAGTTGATAAGGCCCTCTCTTCGGCTAAAGGAGAGAGACACGGGTTCGAATCCTGTCGTCTGTTCAATTCATTTTTCCTTTTCAAAAAATAATAAAATAATTTTCAAAATATCTAGAATTAACATAAGTAATTACTGATTACATTAATTAACTTTCGCGTCTCAATTAATTTAAGAAGAAATTAAAACTAACGTTTAAAAGTTGGATATGGATTGATTTATTTTTCTGAACATCCCTTCAAGAGAAGGTGATAAGAGAAAAGTGAAATATTGTAGCCTATACACACCACCATTTATTTTTAAATATAACCTGCGTTGTTCTTTTATAAATTTAATTGATAAATTAAATTTGTAATAAATAGATTTTATTACTCTATGATATATAATATAAGCTGTTTTTTTATTTGCCTGGCATTTTCGTATAAGGTTAGTTCCGTGTAAAATGAGGGACTCTTTATACCATGGTTTTTACTTCAATAAGTGTTGTTCACACAAAGAGTTATTTTAATTAATATAACCCCATATTTTTTATTTTTATTTTTAGCTAGCAACCTATAAAACGCATAACTTGTTGGCTTTATTGTTTTTATAAAAAAAGGATTGATATTTCCTGTGGAAATTTCGCGGAACAACACTTGAACATAAATGTAACAAATCGATTATTATTGAATACTTTTTCCATTATACTATAATTCTAGGGAAACCCAGAAATTTATTTAAAAAGGATAATAAGCGCAATCAAACGTGAAATTCTACTAGTATTTGATAATATCGAAAGTTTATGTTTCATGGGATCTTCAATAATAATTGAAATATTTATAAATCATGGAGATCAATGAACCTAGGCAACACACGTACGAAAGACTTGGTAGAGCCATACATACCTAACATAAGTAATTAGGGTGCTCTTTATTTTGGATTTTTTCGAATTTTTACGCAGACAGGGGTTCATATGGTTCTAAATAAATAAAAAAATATCCCACAAGTCTCTATCTAAATTTTAACCTAGGCCTACAGAGCGACTTAAGTTTCCCAACTAAATAACATGTGGTTTTTGGCATTGAACGATCAATTTTTTATCCCGCCCAAAGTAATGGTTCTAAAAATTTGAAACTCTGTAGACATTATCCTTATAATAGTACCTATCCTTCAGAATTTTTACAGATTTTTAGCTATTACAATTTTGGAGTTACATCTAGATAAAATACTGGTATATCTTAGGATTAGAAGTTATAGAATAATAATAGCTAAAAATCTGTAAACATTCTGAGGGGTAGATATTATTATAAGGATAAAGTCTAGATAGTTTCAAATTTTTTGAACCATTACTTTGGCCGGAATAAAAAATTGATCGTTCAATGCTAAATACCCCATGTTATTTAGATGAGAAACTTAATCGCAGTGTAGCACTAGGTTAAAATTGAGATAGAGACTTGAAACTTGGGGATATTTTTATTTATTTATTTAGAACCATATGAGCCCATGTCCTCGTAGATATTTGAAAATATCCAAAATAAGGAACACCCTAATAAGTATGTCAATATTATGTATGTTTTCTGTTATTAAACCTTTGATATTTGTCTATTTTACTTATCTTTCAACAAAAGCGGGCTCTATTATTAAATGTACTAGTACTAACCTATAAGAGCATACATTCTATGGACTTTCAAGAAGTATGTACTTACCGACTGTTTAATTTACTTTTATCTGTAAAAAAATTATCTAGAACAGTGATTCCCAACTTGGTGTCCGCAAAAATTTTTAGTTTAACGTACAAATATTTATTTATGAACAAATTAAGCACAGATCATGCTTTTCCACGGAGACTTTGGAAGATTCCTTGTGAGTTAGCATTTTTGCAATTTGTTGTATAAAATCATGCAACTTCAACCATCTCAATAAATTGTATTGTGAGCTTCATGCTATGTGTAGTTATTTTATTCTAATTTTAAAAACTGTTTATAAGTAAGTTACTATTCTTTGTGATAAAATATTTAAACATGTGAAATAAAAATTTTGACGACTAAAATATGTTTGTTTTTCGGGGGTCTGCGGATTATTTTTTCAGATTTAGGCCCCATAAAGCCGTGGCATGAAAAAGGTTGGGAAGCACTGATCTAGAATTTGGATAAGGATTGGATTGGTATTTTTTATACGTTAGTCATGGGGAGGCCAGGTTTTAAGTAAAGAAACCCAAGGAGCTCGGGGAACAACTTTCACTGCAGGATTGACCACCACAGACCTTTACAATCCTTTTAATTTATATAATGTGTTTGATGCTAAAATTTTCTTATTGTTATTCTTGCTTGTTTAAATTACATACCCCTCAAATCGCTTCCAGTTTATCTGAGGGGTGAACCGCGATTGGAATTAGGTATACACATTTTTAGAATTATGTGGAATTATTTTAGTATTTAAAGTACTGGAATTTTTGGAAATATTTGGAAGTGGAAGTAGGTGTACACAATATTAGGTCTCGGTCCACCCCTTGATTTTATCCAAAGGAATTTCTTAAAATTGACGATTATCGTATGACTTTTGGACATACTGTGCAGTGTGTGAACTATTTAGTTTTTTAAATTTAAAGCAAACTGAATATTAAGAGACTTACGAAAAATTTCATTCAATCATATTTGCTAATAGGATTTTTGTTATTAATCTCCTTTGCGAGGAATTCGGTGGCCGCATATTTTAGCATCACTGTTTCGATATCGTTGTTCTGGGGCAGTAGACTTAAATTAGCCTCTCGCTTGCAGCAGAATAAAAATTTGATCTCCCTAACAACACTAACACATAATAAAATTATCATACTGCATATCCGCTGGCTAAATGAACTATAATATCCGAAGGCATATTAGGCTGAACTGATGCCTTACTGCGACTTAGAGATCGACTATTTCATGGTTTGATTTCAAAGCCAAAGAAACTCCTGCAGACATTTATTTAAGCTACTAAAACAAATATTTACTTTTTCAGTTCACTTTACTTTTTTAACTTAATATCTAATTAAAAGCGCAAAACTCATATAATAAAATTTAAAAAACGATGCGATTTACTTTTTTTATCCAACAAAACGTTATTTATTTCTTTAATTAACATATATAAGAATACTAAAATATAAAGAATTATTTACGAGAGGAGATTATTTGAAAAATAAATAAATAAATAAAGATTAGTTTGCGATTTGGAGCTGCTAATTATTTCAATTTAAATTTTTTAAATTATACTTACATATACATATAAATATATATTTAAAACAAAAAAATGGAATAAGCACTTAAATGTAAGGAATTTGCATTTGAATCTATCTCAAAGGAATTTGGTCGCAATCACTTGAGCAAAAAGTAAATAAAGGAATTCACTGAACAGAGTTGTCTCAGAATGTTTACCATTTACTTTTAAATGATCCAGTAAATAAAATAAATCAGAAATTGAATTTTAAACTCTCCGAGGGACTTAACCCCTGTTCTTAGCTTTCGATGACATCCTAACAAAAACGCTTGACGTTTTTTAAATATTATTCCATTTTTATTTACTAAGTTCATTCGAAAATTCTTTTAAAACTGTACTCTAGGCTTAAATCCCCTGACTAAATTAAATTTTAAATTTTAAATGAGAATTCTCTATTATTATTATCAATAGATTAGTTTGTTCCTGTGCCAGAAGAAATGTCGCCCCCTCAAAAATCGAAATTAAGTGTCAAAAATGCTATCCAATCAATTGGAAATACTTTAAGCCAAGTTACTTATGAAATATGAAATCAGCAAGTAAATTCCACTCAAAATTACTGTATATACAGCAAGGCTGCGGAGTCAGTAAAACTCCAACTCCCGACTGGAAAAAATTAAAGATTTAGTCATTTTATGAAGGGGGGGGGTCCAAGATTCCTTAAATAAATAAATTATAACAAAATAGAAAATTTTTTAAAATATTAATAAATTTAAAAGAAGTCGGTTTAATAAATTTTCTTTCATTAAAAAAATGAATAAAATTTAAAATTTTGAATTTAATAAAATGGTTCTAAGAAACAAAATCCTCTTTCATAGATGCCAATTTTATATACTCCTAATTATTATAACCTATTAGATAAAATACCTAAACATTTATAATATACATCTAAAACACGTTAATTATTGTCAAAATGGATACTTTGATTAAAAACTACTTGTCTGCTATGAATTGGTCACGCGCCCCAGGGCTGGATACCACTGGCTTATGGAGTTGACAGCATGTTGGTTGGTGCCTTCCCGACTGCGAGCGCTCATCAAGGCGGGTTGCCTATCTCCGCCTGAATCGTTCATCTTGAAAAACGGTCTGCTCAAGCCACCCAGAGTTGACTCTGCATGACTAAAAGAGTAGCTATCGAGATAAATGGAAAAGGCTTTTTCCACGATAAAATTTTCTGTTGAAAACAAAAAGAGAGAAATCCCGGAGTCGAAGTCGACACATTTTTCCCAACTCCGACTCCTCCAGTCAGAAATTCCTCCCGTCTCCGACTGTCTCCACAGCCCTGATATACAGGCTGATTCACGACAGGCCTAATAAACTTTGAGATTGTTGGGGAAGTTATTTTAAGCAAAAAATGTAGATTCTATTTCAATTCTATTTCAATTCCTTTCAAAACTATTGCTTATTAAAACTTAAGAAATATTCAGCTGCCTGAGGCATTCCATTTTACTCTCAGTTCTCCTCTAATACTTTATTATTTTTGTTTATACTGTGTTTTAAACAACAATCAATACTAAGTGTGTATTATTTTCATTGGTAAATAAATATTAAATGTATAAGTATATATTTCTAAATAAAATTTTAATTACAGTTTTTTTTACTTGTGAAACACCACTATAACCTTTTTAAAAAACTTCTCTGTTTAATATGTTTACTATAAACCAACACCGCTTTCCCTAAATCTTCAAATTTTAATTAACTATAAGGAATAAAGATTGTGGTGTTGGTACGATGTGAAACATATTTAATAAATTTGAAAGTTTATATTGGGAAAATAAGGACAAGTTTTTTATGTGTGACTTTTTTATTTATCCACCAACGTTTCGTCGACTTTGCCGACTTCTTCAGGAGCTTCAAATAGTCATGTCACACATTCGTTTAAATTTTCTTTTTACCTTCGTTACCATTGAAGGCCATCAGAATACAATTTTCAAAAGATATTTGGCACATTAACAAAAAACACAATTTTTTTCCTTTTTAATAACAACCTTATCAATACAGAAGAGTAATCACTTCTTACAAAAAATAGAATAGAATATTTTTTTGTAAGAAGTGATTACTCTTCTGTATTGATAAGGTTGTTATTAAAAAGGAAAAAAATTGTGTTTTTTGTTAATGTGCCAAATATCTTTTGAAAATTGTATTCTGATGGCCTTCAATGGTAACGAAGGTAAAAAGAAAATTTAAACGAATGTGTGACATGACTATTTGAAGCCTGAAGAATCGGCAAAAGTCGGCGAAACGTTGGTGGATAAATAAAAAAGTCACACATAAAAAACTTGTCATTATTTTCCCAATATAAACTTTCAAATTATAAATTAAATTATGGACGGAAATGATAATAAATATTTAATAAAGATAAAAGTAAATAAATATTATATGAAATATTCATTTACTATGAGTTATAGTAGACTATTGCGTAAATATAGCTATATTTCGTTATTCGAATAGACAATGTTAAAAACTTAAGAATTTTAGCTATTATCACATGGCACTTTTAGATTCACATTAAAAACATTAGAACTAAACGCCTTTTCCATTTACTCTTCGGTAAATTATTCAATTCCTATTTCTATTAATATTCATTCATACACAAAATTCAATTGTATTGAATGATGCTATAAAACCAGAGATCGAATCACAATATTGGTATTGTCACAAAAATTATCGGTAGTGTCAAAAATATTATTTATATTGCTTTTTCAAAGAAGATGAGGATTTAAGAATGAACTGCTTAGATGATAGATAGCAGTGAAGAATAAAAGGAAAATACTAATCTGATCAGCATATCGATGCATTATTTATGTAGGTACTATTTTCAAAATTGATCCAAACTTTAAATTTTTACATTTCTGTGAAATGCCTATTTCGCTTTTCCTTTTAAACCTGTATATTGTTTAGAAGAGAATATTTCTGATTATAAAAACTAATTTATAAGGAATTGAAGGAATAAGTCAGGCCCTGATACGCTTTCTGCAAATTTTGGTGATTTGTCGATGTTTTTATTTGTAAATAATTGAACTAGATAGTTGTAACTTGTTAAAAAGAAGTAGGTAGTTTATTAATATAAAATTTTCTACCGAATTTCGATTCATTAACTGCAACAGTTTTGAGTTTCTCCATAAATTACATTACACAGTAAGGAAGGAAGGGCATCTCAGATTTGTGACAAAATGTGTCAGGGGGGCCCGGGGATCTTAAAAATTGTGGTGTCACAAAAATTCAAATTAAAAAAATTAAAAAAAAAATTTCAAGTATATTTTTTAGATTTCAGGTTATTATTATTCCAACCTGAAAATGTTGGTAAAATCAATCTAGACATTTAAATTCATACAGAAAATCCCTCTAATTAATTTTTTAAATTTTATTGAACCAATTATTTTACATGAATTAATGTATACATTGTATTTGAGCTTCGACTTCAGAGATTACTTCCCCACCATTGACTGTCCTTGATCTTCTTGAGCTTGCCAACATCTTTTTAGTCCTTGTTTTTAATAAGAGGAAAAAATAATTAAATAAAAAAACTCTTCCGATAATCATCATCCTCTCAATAAATCTTGACAAAAAAATTGTAATCAAGCAATAAGTGATAGTGTGACGTCACGGAGTTCAATGAAAATGTGACACAAAAAGGTGGGGGGCTAAAAATCTTGAAATTCGTGTGACGTAATTTATGGACGACCCCTATTAATGATTTGATTTTTTTCTGCATTTTTCAAAGGGAACTTCAGAAAGCCTAAATTTTAAATAATTTTTTTGTTTTGGAAATACAAAAATTATGACACCAGAACGAACTTTTTAAGATCTTCAATTCTTGAAAAATCATAGCTAATAGACAATAGAGATAATCTTTTCTGATTTCTTATGAAAAAAAATCCTAGTCAAATTATTTTTTTTTTGCTTTTCGGCCTTTCTAGCCATAAGCCTAATTACGATACTAGCTATATTTTTTAAAATTTGTCTTTACCCCCGGGGGTAAGATTTTAGCTGGCTGCCTCGAGTCTGATTCGAACCCGGGTCCCCTGGTTAGCTCGCTGTCACGCTACCGCCTAGCCTATCGACCCCCCCCAAATTATTATTTAATTTTGATTAAATTCTAAGATAATTAAAATTTGAATTTTAGTCAAATTAATCACAAAAATAAAAACTTCAACAGCTTACTAATAAATATTCTAAGATAATTATCATTAAGTATTCTCTTTTGGATCTATTAGCTAGTTCAGATGTGAATTCTCTTTCATTCTACATATTATGTCACAATGGAAAAACATTTGCTCTAATGTTATAGATCCGTCTTGTTAGAAAAACAAACAACACTCTCACCGAAGGGGTTGTTGTCCCGAATGACGTAGAGAGGTGGGTCGGTCCTGTGAATCCCAGCAGTCACGTCATAAGATCCCGTCACGAGTGACGTTGCTGGCCGAGGTCACGAGAAAAACATACATCCAATCCTCCCCCACAAGAGAAGCTATTTTCGATTTCTATAACCATCAGAGGACACTTCCGGGCAGATCAATACTTGGAAGGGACTCTTTACAAACATATCCAATCACATTAATCTTAAACCTCAAAACTAAATACTGCAAAATATAAAATTTTTATTAATCTCTCTATCTATCTACTCTTAATAAACGAGCAAAAATTGTATATATATAGTACCTGGCCACCGAGCGATGCTCGGTAACTTTTTGCTTCTGTTAAAATAACTATATATTAATCCCCCTCGCCCCCAGACCACTAGCACTTCACCCCACCTCCTGCACCCCTCCCCCAGCTACACCCACACCCCCTCCCCGAAACCCTGTACCTCCTCCCTACGACTGCTCTCCACCTCCTACACCCACACATCTACCTCCACCGTCACCTCCACCCCCGCCCACGCATCCATTTTTTGCATTTCTAGCCTTAAATGGCCCACAGATTATGTGTATATAGGTATATAAATAAATACGGTATAATTTTTTTTTTAATTAAATAACTATTTTTGAGTTCATCAATTAAATTGTCAAATTAAAATTTGTGGGATTTAAAACACGATTTTTAATCACTTAAATTTCCCACTTTAAATATATAATAATTATCTTTTTGTGGATTTAAAATTAAAAAACCAATTAATAATTAAAAGGAAATTAAATAAAAATGTAAATATACATTTTTATCGAGACAACCACCTGTGAATAAATATTTCAATTAACAAAAAACCCATCAAAAATAACTTATCCGAAGATGAGACCGCCACAGAATGTTCAACACAAAACCCTCCTAACCCGTGAATTTAATCCAAATCGTTAGAGCCGTTTTCGATTGGATATATATATATATATATACAATTTTTGTTCGTTTAATAAGAGTAGATAGATAGATATTTGTATATTTTTTAATTTGAAAACGGCTCTACCGATTTTGATGAAACAAACTCTATTACAAGTTTTGAGTATGAGAAAACGATCTGGCAAGGTCTGGACCTCATTAAAATTAATCTTAATTGACTTTTTCTTAATTAAAGTAATTATTTATAGATGTGTGTAGGAGGTGGGGTGGTGGTGGGGGCGAGGTGCGTGGTTTCAGGGGATGGGGTCCAGGGGGCGTGTATTATATATATTTGTATTTTTATCAGAATTTTAAATTAAAAATAATATTAATATATAGCTTTTAACTGAAGCAAAAAGTTGCCGAGCATCGCTCGGTGGCTTCAGGTACTTAAGATTAAAAGAAATAAAAAAATAACAAAAATAATCAATACATTTCAACGTATATTTATAAAAACGAAATTCTTAGTTTAATGAATTGAAAAGATTTTGTTTTGCCGAGAGTAGCAGAGTTGTTAAATCATAAAAAGATATCAATGAGGTTGTCCTCTGCTTGGTACAAATAAACATAGATAGATATATAATATACCAAATATAAATATGTATATTTAGGTACAAATAATTTATTTGTTTGAGACTACATTTTTGAAGGTTTGACTCTCATCTGTATAATAATCTGATAAAAATAAATACAAGATATACCGAGGGGTGAACCGCAACCTAATATGGTGTACACCTACTTCCACTTTACTTCCAAATATTTCGAAGTACTTCCAAATATTTCAAGTATTCCAAATATTTCAGTATTCCAAATATTTCCAAGTACTTCCAAATATTTCCAAGTACTTCAAATATTTCCAAGTATTCCAAATATTTCCAAGTATTCCAAATATTTCCAAGTAATTTCAAATATTTCCAAGTAATTCTAAATATTTTCAAGTACTTTCAAATATTTCCAAGTACTTCCAAATATTTCAAGTACTTCCAAATATTTCCAAAATAATTACAAAGAGGTGTAGATCTACTTCCAATCGCGGATCACCCCTCGATATATACCATACCTACTATATAATTCAAGTGATACTCGTTCAGGTACCCAATAAATATAATTTAATTTGATAAGAATTTACCTATACGAAAATATTCAACAGAAATGATAAATAAATTTAAAAAAAATCCAATTTATTTCTCATGTCTTTTTAATACTCGTCCAGATATAATGGAATATAATTACATGAAATATTTTGTCGAAATCGAACATAAACCGTCTTGATGTCAAGTTAATTTAAAACAAGCCAGCTAAGGATTTAATAGCCACTTAAGAAAAATAAAAAAAAAACGCTAATTGGTTTTTCTTCGCGAATATATCGAGAAAAAAAATGGAAACAGGAGCAGAGCCCTCGTGATGTTTAAAAAAATGACAAATAAAAAAAATCGTCAAATGGGACTATAAAATTTAATTGTTTATCTTGGTTTGAAATAAAAGAATAAAAAATTCATTCACAGATGACTTGACGAATAAACGACGTTTAAAAATGTATTTTTAGTCTTGTTTACATAAAAAGAGCATTTTTTTGCATTTTTTCCTGCTTACTCCCACCAAAGCGGATATGAAAAGATTTACGAGGGGAAATGCAAATCAGATCTTCGATTTCTTTAGGGTTATTCACATTAGATAAATGGATAAGGAAAAAAATAGTGAATTCTGACGTGCTGATATAAGTACAATAATTAATTAAAACGTAAAAAATCAACAACAAATTTTTAATAGAACTTACAAAATATTATCTAGCTATACTTATAATAATTGGCTTGCGCGACGACAACGACGTGATTTTTTTTTTAATTTTAAAACCCACTAAATGGGGGGGGAGGGGCGGGTTAGGATAGGGTTTAGCGTACCAGCCTGCTAACCAAGTGGACCTGGGTTCGAATCCGACTCGAGGCATCCGGCTAAAATCTGATCCCTGGGTAGAGACAAATTAAAAAAAAATAATATTAAGTATCATAAATTGGCTTATGGCTAGAAAGGCCGAAAAGCCAAAAAAACACTAATAGTTCATGATAAATAAAATTTATTAAAATTAGGAAATTTAAATTATTATATTGTTAAAGAGGTTTTTTTATTTCATTATTTTTTCCTCTTATTAAAAATAAGGACTAAAAAGATTATGGCAAGCTCAAGAAGATCAAGGACAGTGGATAGTGGGGAAGTAATCTCCGAAGTCGAAGCCTCAAATTTAATGTAAACTTTATTTCATGTAATACAATTGGTTAAATAAATTTATTATTATTAATTAAAATTATTATATTAAAACCCACTATAGAGTCTAGTGGGCGTAGTCCCCTGCGCAGCAAGATTCCCACTGAAGGCGGGCTTCGGAGCTGGTTTAATTATAAGTAACCGGAGCCACCGAGCGATGTTCGGTAACTTCTTCCTTCAGTTAAAAGCTTTATTTTTAATTTAAAATTCTGATAAAAAGGTTGATTTTTATTTGAGAGCCGCTTTCAAATTAAAAAAATACAAAAATATATAATAGTCGCCCAATGTAGCCCCCCCCCCTTCACCCCGCTCGACCCCACCCCCGAAACCTCTCCCTACCCCCGGATTCCCCACCACTGCGCCCCACCTTAAGCACCTGTTTTGATTCAACCATATGATTCATTTTTATTCATCCAATTAATAAATAAAACCTATCAAAATGTGTTGTTTTTTCAGAAAATTGAGACCTGCTTATGCGAAATATATTTTTAAATAAATTCTTGATTATTTTTTATTCTATTAAATAAATAAAGTTCTTTATAAAAACAATTATAAAACGTTTATTAATATTTCTAACATTTAGGGAGAACAAAATATGTTAAAATCCACAATCACAATACTTCTTCAAGGCCTTTTAGAACAATGAAACAAACAACCCATAGTCTGCCTGGGTATGAAATGAAAAGGGAAACCTTTTTAAAACCCTAAGAATGGGATTTGTCTACCTGAGAATAATTAATTTGATTACGAAAAAACCCATCAAAAACAATTTTGTCGAAGATGAGACCGTGACAGATCGAATTGTCACCCCAAAAACCCCCTAACCCGTGAATTTCATCAAAATCGGTAAAGCCGTTTTCAAAATAGAACTAAGATACAAATATATAAACAAACAAATATATATACAAACAAATAAATATACAATTTTTGCTCGTTTAATAAGAGTAGATAGATATAGAATGAAAATATGTTGAATAATTATTATTGAACTCAATCGCATCCATATTATTCAATAAATGAAGTATATTTGCAGGTATTTGAACACGAAACTAAAAAATACAAGAATTCTCATTGATTTACACAACGTTTCGCCAATTTTATTTAGTCTTCATCAGGCGTCTCAATGACTAAAATTTAATTACAAGACTATAAAAAGATGTGCAAATATCTCCAAAGGGGACAATTAATTTGAATTGGGGAGATACGTGCACATCTTTTTATAGTCTTGTAATTAAATTTTTAATCATTGAGACGACGCCTGATGAACCCTAAATAAAATTGGCGAAACGTTGCGTAAATCAAAGTGAATTCTTTGATTTTTTAGTTTCGTGTCCAAATACCTGCAAATTTATTTCATTAAATAATATTTGTGATATACAAAGTTAAATTACTTCAATTAGTATTTCTTGGATAAGGATTGATTTTTTATATATTCATTAAAACCTTATTGTTACAGTTATAAATTGAAAGAGACAAGAGTGTGTCTTCTGCTGGAAATATAAATTTTTAATTTATTTATAACGAGACTATAGTTTCGAGAACTTTGCCCTCTTCATCAGTCTATTACAATTGATTCACAGGAATTAATGTATGTAATCACTATTTATTACACATTGTCGTTATAAATAAATAAAAAAATTATAATTAAGTAATGGAGAGGATTCAGCCAATGGGTAGCCTCTGCTGAATAAAAAACTCCCAATTATAGAAAACGTTTCGGCTTTAATTAAATAATGCCATCATCAGTTCCTAAGAGAGTATTAGCGACACAATTAATCATGGCATTATTTAATTAAAGCCGAAACATTTTCTATAATTGGGAGTTTTTTATTCAGCAGAGGCTACCCATTGGCTGAATCCTCTCCATTACTTAATTATATACATATACAGCCATCAAAATTGTATCAAAAAAATTTATAATTCCAGCGGAAGACACACTCTTTTATTTTATCCTTCAATTTATAAAAATTCTGCTACTCCGGCAAAAAGAAACTTTCAATTTAATGTTACAGACATACTTAACTAAAATCGTTGATATCGCGGGAACAGAAAAATAAATATAATATTTAATTAAATCAGCCTTTAAAAGGGGATTACCTCTTACTTCGATTACCTAATTATTTATTTATTATTTCTTGTTTGTTATCTTAAGTAAATTAACCAAAGTACTTTAATGCAATTGTTTATTTCTTCATAAAACTCTGGTTTTTCCAGAAAAATATTTTAATCTGATGAAATGGAAATAGGTTTTATATAAACTTATGAAATACACATGAAATCAGTTGCAGTTAAAAAATATTCATAATCAGCTTATCCAAAATAGAATATAAGTAAAACTTTTCCTCTATACCTACACTCATTTATTTCATAATATTACCATATATCAGCTCATTACTTTCAACCTTTCAAGAATTTCACATAAAACAATACGAATTTGTATTTTTTCTGAATTTTTCGAAGTTCTTTAGATGAAAATTCACAATCTTATCAGTTCTGAATTTTGAAAAAAATACTTTACAGTCGAACGAACTTTCTACGACTATCTTTGAATTTTTGTAGGGATCAGATCTAGTAATACTGACAAAATTTTTTTGCTCATTGTTATTAAAACATCTAAAACGCAAGGATAAATAATTATCGATCATGATTTTTTTTGCCTGTGTATCTATCTTATTGTCTGAACTATTGCCCAAGAACAAAACCTCGTAGAAATTTCGTTCTGGTGCCAAAATATTCTTATTTCAAATGTTGAGAGCTAATTAGATTTCGGTCTTTCTATAGCCTTAGCACTTCCGGATTACAAATGCATAAAATATATTTTTTTGAATGGTTTTATTGAGATTTTAAGGAGTTGTTTTGATAAAGCATAAACAAACAAACATGTGTTTTTTCAATTTCACGTTAGTAATTCACTGGATTATTTATTTTAAAATCCACTAATAGGGGGGGGGGTTCATTAGAAATGTTAATATCTATTAAAATTAAGAAATTGAAACTATCACACGATAAATGAACTAAAAAATAAATTTTGAATAGTTTATTATATTTATATTTATTAGTATAAAAACTCTAATCCTAGCTAGTAGTGCGATAATTCACTCCTCCTATGCCCATTTGCAAAATTCACAGAAATCCTGCCAGAATACTTAAAAAAACAAGTTTTCTCTTTTTTTTTCAATTTTAATTTCAAAATTTATTAAATTAAACATATAATATTTAATAAATTGAAAGAATTAAGTATCTTTTTTTAAAAATTAATTAAATGTCTGAAACCAAAATATATTATTAAGAAATATTCTAAATTTAAGGCCAAAATTTCGAAGATTTTAGTAGAAATAATTTTATATTGCTAATCAGAAGGGGTTGGCTTTCCTTATATTTATATTGCGAGTCGGAGAGATTTTTATATCAAGGGTTCAACTCTCCTTAGATAAGCAATATAAAATTATTTCTACTAAAATCTTTGAAATTTTGACCTTCAATTTAGAATCTTTCTTAATAATAAAATATTTATTTTAAAACTAGCTAGTTTATTACAAATAATATTATAAATATTAAATCAAAAGAATTTAATTTTTAATAAAATAAATAATTATTATTATCATCATTTCCGTCCATAATTTGTATTAATTTGAAAGTTTATAATACGAAAATAAGGACAGTTTCTATGTGTGGCTTTTTTATTTATCATCCAAAACGTTTCGTCGACTTTGCCGACTTCTTCAGGGGTTCAAATAGTCATGCCACACATTCGTGTACAACAAGAAAATTTAGACGAATGTGTGGCATGACTATTTGAAGTCCCGAAGAAGTCATCAAAGTCGACGAAGCTTGACTGATAAATAAAAAAGTCACACATAAAAACTTGTCCTTATTTTCCTATCATAAGCTTTCAAATTAAAATAAATAATAATAATAAAATAAAATTACTGTCTTTTATTAGTTTGTGACTAAAAAAACCTTTCAATTGAAAAATAATTTAATTTATAAGGTCTTAATTTCTTAGATATTAGTTGAAATATTTTTATATTGCATTATCAGAGGGTCCTGGGGGGACGAACCTCTGATAATGCAATATAAAAATATTTCAACTAATTTCAAAGAAATTAAATTATTTTCTTAAATAATTCGATTGTCACCGTGAGTTGTATTTTTGAAAAAATTCCATCTTTTTTCAATACACATTCTCGGGTTTAAATAAATATTAAAGTTAATTAATTATTTGAATTTTTTCTAAGTTAATTAAATTAAAAATTTTTTAATAGCTTATTAAATGTATATACATATTTCGTTTTATCGGATGAGTGACAAATTTTGAAAAATGTTTTTAATTTTTTCTCAAATTACGATTGAAAATGATTTCCCTTCACTTTCACACTCACAAATAACAAAAAATTGTAGCTGAAATGACACTACGGTCGCCATGTCACGTGCCAAGTACAGAATTGTCGTCTGTGTTGGTGTCAGTGGATTGTTTATTTTTCTGGCTGAATTTTTTCTACTGGAGTTTGTGACCTCATAACATTGATGGACTCATTGCTTCCCGCGAATCCCAATTACGGCAATTGGCCCTCTGTCGCTCAGCATCCATCTGGACCGATGACAGCCTGACTCTACAATGACGATAAGCGACCAATACAATACACACACGCTCGCACAAGCATGGACCCGTTCAATTTTTGTATATACGAGTAGATAAATCAAACTGCATCTTTTTCATAAGATAACATATCTAATGAATATTTAGATTATGAATATATCTACCATATTTTATGACGAACTTGCACTTTTTATAGTAATCAGTTATTTTTTTCTTTTACTTATATAATTGAACGAAAAACTGGAAACTTGTTTAAGATTTGGTACTCTATTTATTTGTTTATGTTTTAATCATGACAACTCCTTAAAATCTCAATAAAACCATTCAAAAAATATATTTTCTAGGTTTGTAAGGCGGAAGTTCTAAGGCTAGAGAGACCACAATCTAAACAACTCTCAACATTTGAAATAAAAGTATTTTCGCACCTGAACGAAATTTAGTTCTGACAAGTAGAGATTAGCTGAGGTAGAGAGAGGTCATTCCATCTTTGTTAAGGTTTTAATCAGGTTTCCTTAACAACTTATGCCATATGCCGGGATGGCTAATGGGCCGCTTGCTCCTGGTATCGGGTTTTTGAGCGGAATTTCTAAATTACTTTTTGTCTTTTGATGGGAATCTATGGTCATGTTATTTGTCAATGAGCATACATTTCTATTTTTTCTTTTTTTGTACTTGTTTAATATTTGTTAAATTGTTGTAGTTAATTTGTATTAATGTTTGTTAATGTATTCTAGCTAGATTGTATTGATGTTTGGAGAACCTAGCCACCGAGGACTTGTGGCTCTAAGCAGGTCGAGGAATAAAGATTTATTTATTTATTTATTTGTATGTTTATTTGTTTATGCTTTAAAAATGACATCTCCTTAAAATCTCAATAGGTAAAACCATTCAAAAAATATATTTTCTGCATTTCTAAGCCGGAAGTTCTAATGCTAGAGATACCAAAATCTAATCATCTCTCAATATTTGAAATAAGAGTATTTTGGCACCAGAAAAAATTTATACGTGGGTTTGTTCTTTTGAAATAGCAAATTTTTACGCTTCAAACTTTGGAACAAGAAAGCTGAAACTTATCCCAAAGACCCTTTACCTTATCAATACAAATTTGATGGTCAATCAACTCATTAGAGATTACCATATAATGTTTTAATTTTTTTTCTAATTTTTAACATTTTTAATCCAAAGATTCTGAAGCTGAAAAGCACAAAATTTAATTAGCTTTTTGTTTTAAAAATATAAACATTTTTGCATCAAAATAAGCATTTTTAATTTTCGTTCTTGAATAATCGTATCATGAGCATAATTCAGGAGATTTCAATCCTAAGAAATCTTTGATATAACTGGAGGGAAAAATCTTTCTAAAGAAAAAATTATGTCTACGAGCCTATATAGTACCTACATATTTTTGAATTTTATGTATTTGGTGCTAATGTGATTAACTAATGAACTCATATCACAGATAAAATCGAAATTAAATTATATTTTAAATATTAATATAGGTACAAGTCGAACAAAGGCTTTCGCCAACTCTTTTATCCCTATGACCTCCAAAGACTGGAACTCGCTCCCTGCCACCATCTTTCCCACGACTTATAACCTTCAACTATTTAAGACCCGTATCCACAGATACCTTCGACCCCCGCCCAACCCATAAAATTCTTTCTTCTTCTTTTCACGATGGAGGGGCCAACCCAGGCCTTTAAGGGTTGCACCTTTTTGGTGTAACTCCTTCTCTCATCATTATCATAAAAAAAAAAATTACATGCTTTTTGAAACACCCTGTGTTCAATAGAAATTGACGAGTCGCTCTGTTCCCTTTAGGAAACAAGAGAATTCATGAAAAATGATAAGTGTACTTTTATTATAATATTAATATTTTTTGTTTCTCCAGCCGTTTATGATAAAATATAAAAGCTAACGGGAATTTATTCAAATTGAAAAAATCATTTTCTTTTCAGATTTCGGTGAGCGAGGATGTGTCCTGGAGACCAGTGTGTCAACGGAATCGCTCCAGCAGAGATTTACCGCATCCTGGTAATAGTAACCATTTATTTAATTTAGTTTAATAACATATTATAGATAAACTAGCTGCTCAAGAAAAAGTGAAAACTTTTTCAAGACTCTTATCGCAATTTTTAGTGGTTTGCTAATTTTTTATTGTCTGCTAATGATGTGATCTTGCAATCTGAAATTTATCGTAAAACTGCAGTTTATTAATACAAAATCGTCTTCTGATTACCAGTTTATCAGCTACCATCCTTCCCTATTTGGATATATTCAATATTTCTGATTTACCCCATCTTTCAACCCAAATTCCTAAAGCTGGAAACTTAGTTTGATTAAAACTTTGGTGATGAAATAGTTTATTAGAAACTATTGAAATAATAAACCACTTTATACAGTGGTTGATATATATATTTTTTAACAAAATGTTTTCTATTTTCCAAATTTAAATTTATATATTTATTATTTCTACAATAATTTAGGCATCGTTCAAGACTCCTTCCCATGGCAGTTACAATAATGTCTTTTATTATTTTAATCACTTAAAAGTTTAGATTTTTAATTGATATATAGTATTGCTGATATAAATTTGAAAGTTTATATTAGGAAATTAAGGACAAGTTTTTTGTGTGACTTGTTTATTTATCCACCAACGTTTCGTCGACTTTGCCGACTTCTTCAGGGCTTCAAATAGTCGTGTCACATAGAAGACTTGAAGAAGTCGGCAAAGTCGACGAAATGTTGGTGGATAAATGAAAAAGTCACACAAAAAACTTGTTCTTATTTTCCTAATATAAACTTTCAAATTAATACAAATTATGGACGGAAATGATAATAATATGGTTGATATATTTATTAAAATAGTAACAAATATACTCAAACACAAGCCGTTTCGATCATAGATAAAGTGATCGAAACTTCGTGTGTTTCTGTATATTTGTTAACTTTTAATAAATAAATTAAACAGTAGGTATGCTGTTTATTTTAAAAAGTAATTAATAGAAACCTAAATTAAATTAAAAGTTTCTTTTTGCCGAGAGTAGCAAAATATTTATAAATTAAAGAGAGTGTGTCTTCTGCTAGAAAAATATATATTTTGTTAATTTATTTATAACGAGACTATAGTTTCGAGAGCTTTATCCTCTTCATCAGTCTATTACAATTGATTCACACATCAATTCCTGTGCTGTGAATCAATTGTAATAGACTGATAAAGAGGGTCAAGCTCTCGAAACTATAGTCTCGTTATAAATAAACAAAAAAATTTCCAGCAGAAGACATACTCTTTTATTTTCTCCTTTAATTTAGAAACCTAATTGTTAATTTTAACATTAAGAAATACAAATCTTTAAAAAACAATTAAGAACAAGTTTATTCCAAACCAAACGTTTCGGGGCTATTTCTCTCTTTTTTAATGGTAAATTTGTACAAGAAAAATAAAAAAATAAAACCGACTTCAAAAAAATTAAATGCTACAAATAAAATACACTAAAAGGTATAAAATAATTATTATCTTATTTATAAATAAACGACGAAATATTAACATGAAATTACTTTTTGAAGTCGGTGCCAAACAAACTATACCTATAAGCGAGCGTACCCACCAAACGTACTAAATAAGATTCGTCGAGTGCGATTCATAAAAGGTATATGTTTGGCACCGACTTAAAAAGTAATTTCATGTTAATATTTCGTCGTTTAGTTATAACTAAATAAGATAATAATTATTTTATACCTTTTAGTGTATTTTATTTGTTGCATTTAATTTTTTGAAGTCGGTTTTATTTTTTTCTTAAAAATTTTTATTTTTCTCTTTTTAGTGATGTTATTAATAGTGATCCTATCATTAGAACTTGACCAAATTAATATTACACCATCCCTAAGATACCCCCTTTCCAATAAAAAAATAATCATCGAAATCGGTTCATAAACAAAGAAGTTAGTCCTGAACAAACCTAACAAAAATGGTCTAATACCTACGAAAAAAATGGGACCAATCGGAACGTAGACTGGACCCAAAGCAAAAATTTTTTTTCAAAATCGGTTCACACTTGGCGGAGATATGAGGTACATAGGCACAAAAAAAAAAAAATTCAGTCGAATAGAGAACCTCCTCCTTTTTTTGAAGTCGGTTAAAAAAAAAAAAAAAAGTTGCTTCCTTTAAAATGTAGAAAGCAACAGTAAGGGCCAGTTGTATGTCGGTTTGTAAAGTCTTTGTTAAAGTTAACAAAGGGTAAAACCTTAGAATTCTCCTTGTGCCCGGATGGCCAATCAGATGACACGCACTTTCATCTGATTGGCCATCCCACCGCCTAAGATAGTAAATATTTTTATAAAGACAATTGTTCATATGGTATTGTTTTGGTGACCAGATTACCTTTAAATAAAAATGTAAATATTTAAAAAAACTTATTTTTCTCTCAAATTTTTTATAAACTTTCGAAAAGGGGGTCAGGTTGGTCGAGTGGTAAAGTAAATGCCTCGTAATCAAGCTAGCCCGGGTTCAAGCCCTACTCTCGGCAATCCGACTTTAATTTGATCCCTACATATTTGAGAATAAGCTAAAATATATACTATCGTAAAATGGCTAATGGTTGAGTCCGAGAAAGCCAAAAAAAAAAAAAAAAATTATTCGGAAAAACAATCCAAATCTGGCATTTTATTAATGGAATTTTCGTTATTTAAAATTTCGATCATTTCCAAAATCTTTTTTTCAAGTTATACTCTTTATATAAAATTTTGGAATTTTCTAATAGAAAAGTCAAAATTAATATTTTGGCACGAGAACGAACTTTCTAAATTTTTTTCTACTTGGATTATCGTTTGTATATGATTTCTGTCAGAAAAATATACAGATAGAATAATTTTTGTAAAAAAAAATCAAACCGACTTCAAAAAAATTAAATGCAACAAATAAAATGATAAGAACTCAAAAATAAAATAAAAATACACTAAAAGGTATAAAATAATAATCTAATTTAGTTATAACTAAACGACAAAATATTTACATGAAATCACTTTTTGAAGTCGGTGCCAAACATATACAATTTATGAATCAAACTCGGCGGATTTTACCGGATTTTACTAAGTTCGTTTGTCGGGTACGTCGCTTAGGTGCGCTTGTCGACGACCATCGCTCGTTTGTTTAGCACCGACTTCAAAAAGTGATTTCATATAAATATTTCGTCTTTTAGTTGTAACTAAATTAGATTATTATTTTATATCTTTTAGTGTATTTTATTTTATTTTTTGTTTGAATTTTATTATTTTATTTGTTGCATTTAATTTTTTTGAAGTCGGTTTTTTTTTTTATAAATATTATTTTGATTTTTCTCTTTTTAGTGATGTTATTAATAGTGACTTAATATAATACCTTGCATGCATCTCGTAAGAGAAAGGGTCGGGCGAATGAATCAGAAAATGAAAATAAAATAAAATTCATAAATATACAATTTCTCTAGAAACGTTTGCGGGTTTTAAATGAACGTTTCAAGATTGATTTTTTTATAAAAGATTTTATTTATTATAATTTCCATAATTTACTCATAAGATTTTGATATTTACGTTAATTCGTCATTGATCATATCATTAGAACTTGACTAAATATGGGACCACCCTAAGGTATCCTCTTTCCAATATAAAAAAATCATCGAAATCGGTTCATAAGCAAAGAAGTTATGCCTAAACAAACATAGCAAAAAAGGTCGAATACCAATGAAAAAAAACGGGACCAATCGGAAACTAGTCTGAATCCAATGAAAAAATCATCAAAATCGGTTCACAATTGGCGAAGATATCAGGTAACATAGACACAAAAAAAATCAGTCGAATTGAGAACCTCCTCCTTTTTTGAAGTCGTTTAAAAATACCATAGTTCGTCGTCCGAGCTTAGTTAGTAATTACTTAAAGAGAGATAGATTCATATTCCTGGTCTCAAAATATTAAAGAAGTGAAAGGCCTCTTGCATAGGAGGGCGGGAATATGCTAATCAACACCTACAGTTTTGGTTACGGCTACAACTGAAATGTAAACATTCCCCGAAGCGATACTTTTCTAATGAAGCTCGCTAATAAATACTTTGACATTCCTCATTATCCACTTGAAAACTTTAATAGAGTGATTGAGCTGGAAATTGGAGAGGAGGCGCCAAGCTTAGGCGTTGTTGTGGGAGAATCCACAAACGTGCTCGACTCCGATGAGTAAACCATTTCTCCAAAAAAGTTTAATTTTTTACTTGAAAAATCGAGAATGATTCAGACTTGGTTTTTGTTTTGGAAACACAAACCGGCATTAATTGATTCTAATACAATTTCTCGTGACTAACACAATGTGACTGACTACTCGCTATTTATAAACAAAATCCCGTATCCATTACACTATTGAACGATTAATTCATTAGTACTTGCCTGAACATGACACATATTCTCTAGAAAAGGAAATATATAAACATATGCGAACGACCTTGGCATGTTAAAAAGCAGGAATAGATATAGTAATCAATTACAGTAACTATAAATACAAGATACCAATTACAATTGTAAATAATAATTTGTAAACTGGTTACAGGAGATAAAAATAATTTATATATTGTATTTCGTACTTGGTTTTTTTCCAGGGTTTGTATTTATACAGGGTGGGACATAAAGATCTACCACATTTGAAGAGGTATAAAAAATAAAAAAATTTAATTAGAAAAATACTGAATATATTTTTGAATAGAACATAAAATAAATTAAAAAAAAATGTATTTTAAGTATTATCAGATAAAAAAAAGGGGGGGTCAAAAATGAAAATTCTAGCCCTTCAACCAAACTCAACCAAATTTTGTATACATATTCTGTGGACCCTCAAAAAGATAGAAATACAAAAATTAACCAAATTTTGTATACAAAATTTGGTCGAAAGAGCTAGAATTTTCATTTTTGATCCTTCCCCCATTTTGAGTGGTTAGTTTTTGCATTTCTAGCCTTCTGGGGGCTCACAGAATATGTTTACAAAATTTTGTTGAGTTTGGTCGAAAGGGCTAGAATTTTCATTTTTGACACCCCTTCCCCATTTTTCGTCTGTTATAATGTTTAAAACACATTTTAAAAAAATTTATTTTATGTTCTTTCAAAATTATATTGAGTTTTTTTTCTAGTTAAATTTTTCATTTTTTATACCTCTTCAAAAATGTGGTAGATCTTTATGCCCCATCCTGTACTTAAGTATAAAAGTTCAAATTTTGAGCTGTCCATAAATTACGTCACACAGTAAGGGGGAGAGATCATCTCAGATTTGTGACAAAATGTGACAGGGGGTCACAAGGATCTTAAAAATGGTGTATGTCAAAAAAGTCTAATTAAAATTTTTTTTCATATATAGTATATAGCTGAAAGCGAGGGGTGAACCGCGACCTATTTTCGTGTACACCTACTTCCACTTCTACTTTCATTTCCAAGAAGAATCAACAGATGTAGGGGCATTATCTAATGAATTCCAAAATAATTCCAAAGACGTCTACACTTAATTCGAATAGCGGTTCACCCATTGGCTGAAAGTAATGGAAGGCAGCTCAAAGGTAGTGAAGTAAGAAAAAATTATTAATTTCCAAATAAAGGTGTTTTTATGTGGACTGTCAATTTTTTTCCTTTCCTTTTAAATCAAAAGTTTCTGGATGATTTTTCCCTCCTTCTTCAGGGTTTCAAAAGCCCAATGAAGGAAATAAACAAGATGCTTCCTTCTTCTCTCCTCCAGCAGTGTTTGAAATTTTTCCTTAATTCCTTAGCAGAAGCATTAAAATAGAATTTCCCCCTTAATTAAGGAAATTAAGAAGCTTCGTTCCAAAACAAAATCTATTTTAATGCTTCGGCTAAGGAAGGAAAAATTTCAAACACTGCTGGATGAGAGAAGAAGGGAGCATCTTGTTTGTTTCCTTCATTGACCCTTTGAAATCGCGAAGAAGGAGGAAAAAATCCTCCGAAACGTTGGTTTAAATTGAAAGGAGAAAAAAGAAAAGAATGACAGTCCAATAAATACACCTTATTTGGAAATGTGATAATTTTTTCTTTCTTCACAGTCCTTGGACGTCCTTCCATTACTTTCAGCTGAAAATGCTACCAGTCTGTCTCTCTCTAAAGAGAAAATTTCTACAAATATTTACAAATAAATGTTTTAGATTTTAAGATAGGTATTATTCTTCTAACCTGAAAATGTTGGTAAAATAAATATACACAAAAAATTTTAAGTAAGCAATTTTGCGACGTCACAATACAGGGGGTGGGCTCAATGAAAATGTGACAGAATATGACACTGGGTTAGGGGGGGTCTAAAATCCATGTATTATGGACGGCCCCTATACCTATAATAGTAGACTTTTTTTTTTTTTTTTTTTTTTAATGCAATCGAATGCAAGAAGGGGTGCACCAGTAAAGATGCAGCCCCTATGGATCTCGAAAGACCCTTGCATTACCGAAGAGAAGAGAAAGTTGATTAAGTGAGAGGGTGTAGACGTAGGTGTCTATGCACTCCGGTTTTGAAGGTTTGAAGATTATAGGTGCTGGGAAAGATAGAGGCTGGAAGAGAGTTCCAGTTCCTTGAAGTCATGGGGATATATGTATTGGCGAATGAAGTGGTCCGGCACTTTTCTAATTTAACCGCGAAAGAGTGTTGGGAGTCGGCAAAACGCGTGCTTTAAATTTCCCTAGCCCTGGAGTATAAAAGTGAATTTTTGTTCAGATCGGACAAAGTGGATAAAATTTGAACTGTTCAATTAATTTGATTTTTAAAATTTAAATTTTCTCGTATTTTTCTTCGAAGCCACTACCGCTCACCTGAATTGTTTCACCGCCCCCAAGAGAGCGTTATTGCCTTCTTAGGGAAACACTATAGATACTATAGTGGGGCATTTCTCGTCAAATCGGACGGTTTGAAATTTTTTTATTTTTTATTTCCTTCATTTTTCGACATTTTTTAGTACCCATCATTGGAATATTTGTTTTTTTACATACTTTTTAGGAAAAATAAGTGTTTTTATATTTGATTTTTGAGTTTGAAATTTTTAATCTTGTTTTTGAAATTCTATTCACTCTCACGTATTTTAAGACCGGGTTGATTAATAGAGGTCCTATTTTAATTACTATTTTTTTTCGATTTTTGATTTTGATTTTCGTTCAACAAACTAAAATACTAATTATTTATTTTAAACACCTGTTAACGATAAAAATAAATTCAAAATAACTAAAAAAGAGAACTCAATACCAAATAATGGTTAATAGCGAATAATTTTTTTTCGAAATTTTCAAAAATCGAAAAATAGTAATTATTTATCATAGGACCACTATCAACCCGGTCTTAAAATTTATAGAATGAATAGAAGTTGAAAATAAAAATTATCAACAAAATCGAAAAGTAGGTACATACATTTTCAAAAACAAGATTAAAATTTTCAAAATCAAAAATTGCATACATAAACACTTTAAATAATTTTTTTTATTTTTTTCTAAAAAGTATGTAAAAACAAATATTTCAAAAAAAAATCGAATTTGGAGCATTTTTGAAGAAGTTCTGAACGAAAAACCGAAATTCAATATCTTTTTAAATCGGTTCAAAATTTACCAGGAAGAGTTTTTTAATGAGTACTAAAAAATTTCAAAAAATGAAAGAAATCAAAAATTAAAATTTTTCAAACTGTCCGATTTGGCGTGGAATGAATGCCTCAGTATAAAGCTAAAAAGCTGCAACTTTCCTTATTTGAAATAAGTTGAAATTCATAAGAAAAACAAAACTCTAACTTTTTTTTATATTTGTTCTGATTTTGTAATAGGTATATTTCCAATAAATGACTAAGAGACCCTCAATACGATGTCTCTGTCTCGACAAAGGAGACACAAATCCTTAAACATCTAATAATAGATACCACAACAAATTGTTTCCTGATAAATCACCTCCGCTAAATTCACTAAATGATTAAAACTATGATGATGTAAATCTTTGTACGTGTTCGACGAAGTTATCCTTAAATAGCCATGTCTCGTTCAGGACATATTTCAAGTGTACAACTGGTCAAGTGCCGTCATTTATTAGTAGTATTCCCCGAATTTCTGCTGACAAACCATGTGACTGCGTGATCTGAGTTGACAAAAGTTTCAGGACAAGTGTACTAGCCAGGACTCAAGCTGGGTTATGAGAAGCGAGAGGGGAATCAAGTCTTGATCTGGATGATTCTAAGTAATCAAGACAATCAGTTGAAACAATCAAAACAAATGTTTTAACATAAATACATCAATTTGTTTAACAATAATTGATAGGAAACCCAGAATATCAGAACATGAAATAAGATGTTCTTGGTAATAAAAAATACCACAATAAATAAAGAAAATAAAATTTTTGACAAATTATAGAAACTTTTAAAACTTAAAATATAGTAAATACTAGATAGGTTTCACAAAAATTTGTGTCTGTGGATGTTTCAAAATATTTTATCAAGAGTAAAAAATGTGCTTATATATATGTGCCCATAATTATGAAAGTGGACTAAGTCAAAAAAATTAAAAAATTTGTTTTTTCATATTTTATTTTCCATTCATTTAAAAAGTACAGTATTAAGATGTCGGTTTTGAAAAATCGCATAAAATTGAACCGTTAAGTGGATTTCTAGTTGTCTCATTATACAGAATTAAAATCTTGTTTATTTTATAAAACTTTAGATATCTCGAAACTAACAATCAATGACTTAGACCACTTTCATAATTAGGGGAACATATATAACATAAAGTGTATGTATCTTTTATCTATGAAAAAGGCTTTGAATTTTCTATGATCTTTGGATAGCTCTTAAGAACTAAGAGTTTTCGCCCTGCAGTCGCTAGAGAGCGCTTTTGCGATATACGGTAGCCTTCCACTCTATATTACTCTATGGTTTCACCAAGAACCCACACCATTCTCCATTAACACAATTTATATTAAATTGGAGGTTTTAGGGCTTATCTACCGGTAAACTCATTAGCGTCTGGTAAGAGATATACATATTATTATTATTTCGAAGCTTTATAATGGGAATTAACGACACGTTTTTTGTGATTTTTTTATTTTTCAACCAACGTTTAGTCGATTTTGCTGACTTCTTCAGGGTTTCAAATAGTTACATCACACAACTATTTGAAACCCTGAAGAAGTCGGCAAAGTCGCCGAAACGTTGGTTGAAAAATAAAAAAAAACATACAATAAACTTGTCTTTAATTCCCATTATAATCCTTCGAATCAAAGACATTATGGACGAAAATGATAATAATATTATTATTATTATTTAAACTCAGGCATAGGGTCATCCACAATAAGTGTAAAATTCTTGGATAAATTTTGTTAAGGGAGAATGGTGTGGGTTCTTCGTGAAATATTTTAAATAAACTAAAGAAAATTTTGAAAAATTTTAGAAACTTTTTAAAATTTAAACTGAACTCCTGAGGGAGGCTTATACCCCGAAATATATATAGAGTCCTACTAAACAAGCATCTGATCTTTTATTTTTGTGAAAGCTACCTATTATTTTATATTTTCATTTTTAAAAAGTTTCTAAAATTTTTCAAAATTTTCTCTACTTTACTTATAGAAATTGTTGGGGAGCTCATCAAACCAGTTGAAATTTTTTTTTCGGAAAATTTTTTGGGACAGAATCTCAATTTAGAAGGTTAGGTAAGAAAATAATTTGTACAAAATTTGAGATCGATGGGACAACGCGAAGAGGTGGCGCATCTTATTTGAAAATTTGAAATTTTTAGAATTTCACACTATTCGGTTACTATATTTTGTTATACGTCGTTAAATTGAAACAAAGAATAAAAAAATCGATGAGCATGAAATTACTAAACATTATCTTCTGAAATCCCGCCCCTACATTCGTCATTCAACCATTATTATATGTACAAATAGAACAAAAGAAAAAATAATTCAAGTCAATTCAATATTATGCCTACCTACTAGGCGTACATGGAGAAACAGATTTATTTGAGTTATTTAGTATAATAAAAATAAAAAATTGTTATTGTTATATCTTATTATATTAAACGAACATTTCTTGTATATATATATAATCGGTTTCTCGTAAACGACTCTAACAATTTCGCTAAAAATTGTGTAGGTACTTATCAAGAGTTATTAGTCGTCTATAAATTTTAATCCGTTTGAAATAAAGGAAAGGGGTGTAAATTAGTCATGTCTCAAAATAAATATTTTAATCGTTTTAAAATGAAAAATGAAAGTTTTTGCCAAGAGTATCAGAATTTTTATATATTGAAGGAGACAATAAAAGAGTGTGTCTTCTGCTGGAATTATAAATTTTATTTATTTATAAAGAGACTATATTTTCGAGGGCTATGCCCTCTTCATCAGTCTATTACAATGGATTCACAGGAATTAATTTATGAATGAATGGTTAAAATCTTTCATGTGGTTAGGTTAAGAAATTATACAGTGTGGGCAACAGAACGAAATTTAAAACACACGCATTTCGGAACACAAACGAGATTTTAAAGGGGGTTCGGGGCATAGTGCATTTGCAGACCATTTTATCTCCGAGAAACATTGTTTTCCAGATGAATCAAATATTAAATTAATTAGATCAGAATTAGATCCCTTAAAAATTAGTATTTTCGACTCGTTAGAAATTTTAAAATCATACAATAATTCACCAAAAAAATTCTTAAATCGGAAAATAGAAATTCCCGAAAGCTTTATTTTAAAAATAGCCGCTAAAATATAAACGAACGCCACCTACAGCCAAAATAATAAAACAAGTATAAATTTCAATTCTTAACTTGCTCACACTGTATAAATTCTTAACCTAACCACATGAAAGATTTTAACCTTTTATTCATAAATTAATTCCTGTGAATCCATTGTAATAGACTGATGAAGAGGGCAAAGCCCTCGAAACTATATTCTCTTTATAAATAAATAAAATTTATAATTCCAGCAGAAGACACACTCTTTTATTGTCCCCTTCAATTTTAATCGTTCATATCTCGTCTTCAGTAAGTCGCAGAGACTTGAAATTTGAAACTTAAGCTATCTAAAGGCTACAAGAAGTACCACAAGATTTTGGCTAAAATAGAAGATCCGGAAGTTGATGTTTACGTACTTGAGAATGTTTCCCCCCTGCGTTTTGCAACCATAAATCTCAGAGCTACGAATTTCGATATAATTTGTAGACCTCCACCCATTAGAAAGTACATATATCAATTGAAAAAGTTCACTTTTGTCGTGCATGGATTCCAAGTACACATTTTTTTTTTATTTAATTCTTAATCCAAAAAAATCGACCTTTTTATCAGAATTTTAAATTAAAAATTATATTAAATATATACTTTTAACTGAAGTAAAAAGTTACCGAGGATCGCTCGTGCTCCAGCGACTACTATGTATATTATATAAAGAAGTGATTTAGCATTTTCATAGAAGTAAAAGAATAGAAATACGATTAATGTCTCAAAATAAATTTTATTTAACCAAATATGAAGTTTTACAAATCCACTGCCAATGTTGATTTCTACTGTCGGAGTATTTTTTCTATATTCTGAAACAATTTGCCTGATAAATTGTTTCTCATCTTCGCTTTTTGAAAGGATTTTATTGTAGATTTCCATGGGTTATATTACTAGTTCATCGATGTCGTTTACAACTTTTCTAGAATTTCCAGTCCAATTTGGAAAATACTATTATCTTCCAATTCAAGAGGATCTTTTTGAAAAAATCCATTGAGATGGAAAATTTCACTGTGAAATGAAATTCTTCAGATTTGATGATTTGATGGTTAAGTTGCTTATCAAAAAATATATACAAGTTTGCCGAATTGCTCAAACTTTTGAAAGCATTTAATTTATTGCAAAATAAATAATAAAAAGTAGAAATCTAAATAAATAGAATACTTTTCATATCTTGATAGGTTCAGAGTGATAAAAGAAAGAAAGAAAGAAAAAAACAATACGCAAGATAATTCTTCTTTGAAATTCAATTGAAAATCCAATAAACATGATTCATTTCCCAAGATAAAATTCGAATATTTGTTTTTCTCTAATCTCAATAGTCGCGACGCGATGCTTGATAAATTCTTCATTTGAAGGAGATATTGGAAAGTAAATATCGACATTTTACTAAGTACGCCCAAGTGGCCCTAGTTCACTCAATTTTTTTTTGCTATTGTTTATTAAAATGTCTGAAACGAGGAGAAAAATCCTTTTCAACCATGATTTTTAACCGATTTCAAAAAAGGTTCTCAATTCGACTGAATTTTTTTGTGTCAATGTTATCTCATATCTTCGTCAATTGTGAACCGATTTTGATGATTTTTTTGCATTGGGTTTAGTCTAGCTTACGATTGGTCCCGTTTTTTTTCATTCGTATTGGACCTTTTTTGTTATGTATGTACATTGTACACGCATAATTCTTTGTTTATGGACCGATTTCGATGATTCGTTTTTTATTGTAAAGGGAGAACCTTAGGAGTTGAACCATATTAATTTGGTCAAGTGATAATATGATCAATGAAAAAATAACGTAAATCTCCAATTCTTATGTGCAAATAATCGAAATTATAATAAATAAAATCTTTTATAAAAAAATCTTAAAACATTCATTTAAACCCCGCAAACGTTTCGAGAGAATTTCTATATTTATGAATTGAATTGTATTATCATTTTCTGATTCATTCGCCCTACGCTTTCTCATACGAGATGCATGCAAGGTATTATATTAAGTCACTATTAATAACATCACTAAAAGAGAAAAATAAACATAATTTTTATAAAAAAAATAAAACCGACTTCAAAAAAATTAAATGCAACAAATGAAATAATAATAACTTAAAAATCAAATAAAATTCACTAAAAGGTATAAAATAATTACATAATTTAGTTACAACTAAACGACGAAATATTAACATGAAATCACTTTTTGAAGTCGGTGCCAAACATATACATTTTTATGAATCGCACTCCACGGATCTTACTTAGTAGGTTTGGCGGAACACTTCAGCTTATATAGTTTGTTTGGCACCGACTTCAAAAAGTCATTTCATCTTAATATTTCTGTCGTTTAGTTGTAATATAATCATAATACTTATTCATACCTTTAGTGTATTTTATTTTACTTCACGTTATATATTGTATTGTTATTTAAATGTCCCAGTCGTTATTTTTTTATAAAATATTTTTTTATATGTGTGTCTACGTATGCGTCTGGCTGGGTTTCTATCTATCTGTTTTGGACCCTGGTGACTACGGTAAGCCAAGAAAAAAAATGCGGAGAAAGTTCTTTCTAGTGTCTAAATGTTTGTATTTCCAAAACAGAGAACTACACGGGTTGTACAAAATAATATGAACACCTGACATATACACAATATTTATTATTTATATAGGAATTTATTTATTTAAGGACAATTTTATCAAAGATCTTATTAGATTATTATGTATATATTATATGTCAGAAGGTTTTTCCCCCTCAGGTGTCGAACTTGAGCGCTAACACGCTATCCGCACGAGTTAACCTAACCCTTAAATTTTTCCATCCAATTTTTCAAAAAGATAAGACACTCAAATGAGAGTGATAAATTTCTTCGAAATCTACCTAAAAAAAAGAATATCTTAGGATAGCAAGTTATTTAAAAAATTGGCCCATTTAGTCGAGATTTCAAAATGGTACAACACTTTGTACTTCCTTCGTTAAAAATATTTTTTCTCCAAAAGTACCTATAGTACTTATGGTTTTATTACGAATTCTGGTCAATAGCAAGATTATTCAGGATTGCATAACAAAAATATGTATAATAAAATATGTAAATTTGTACCCACAGCATCATATTATTAATTAGGAAATTTAATTATTTTTGGATTATTATATTATCTAATAATTTAATAACTGGTTCAATAATTTGTTAAAAAAAAATTATAATATGCATTTTGAATTGTTATTAGTAAAATCTTACAAGTCTTGAAAAAATTTCAGAGGAATCAAAATTAACATAAGTATTTTCGATTTCATTTTTTGATTTAATTATTTATTTTAAACCCCATTATTAGTTTATATATCAAAATTAGGAAATGTTATTAATTGTGATAATGAATGTTTTATATATTATTATAATATATTAGGTAATTTAATAACCGATCCAATAAATTGTTAAATTAAAAATAATAATAAATAATAATAATTTTGAATAGTTTATTAGTGAAAACGTACCAAGCAATAGAAAAAAGTTTTTTCTTTTTTTTCATACTAATGATTTTTCAAATATTATATATATATGAATTCAAATTAAAACATTTTTTTAAATTCAAGGCGGCCTATCTATTTTGATAAGTACTTTCTTTTTTCTTTAGATGGGTCACTGCTAGTACAATTGACCTCACTGTCCTCCGCTTGGCGAGGCATTTCGATGCGACCATGCAGCCGATCAAGACGCTACTCTCCAATATGCTACCTATATCTCAGCACTCAAGGTATGAATTTGATTTTTTTATTTCAATTCATTCATTTTCAAATGATTTTTTAATAAAATAAGAAATTGTTTCAAAAATGATAGTCACATTCGTTTCATTTTTCCTCTAATTTTGTTTAAATAGAGATTCAGAGCTAAAGGATTCATTTGAAAAAATTTGTTGTTTTTAACCGACTTCAAAAAAAGGAGAAAGTTCTCTATTCGACTGATTTTTTTTTTTTTTTTTTTTTGTGCCTATGTTACCTCATATCTCCGCCAATTGTGAACCGATTTTGAAAAAAAATTTGCATTGGGTCCAGTCTACCTTCCAATTGGTCCCCTTTTTTTCATAGGTATTAGACCTTTTTGTTAGGTTTGTTCAGGACTAACTTCTTTGTTTATGAATCGATTTCGATGATTCTTTTTTTATTGGAAAGGGGGTATCTTAAGGATGGTGCAATATTAATTTGGTCAGGTTCTGGTGATAGGATCACTATTAATAACATCACTAAAAGAGAAAAATAAAAATAATTTTTAAGAAAAAAATAAAAACCGACTTCAAAAAAATTAAATGCAACAAATAAAATACACTAAAAGGTATAAAATAATTATTATCTTATTTAGTTACAAAGTAAACTACTAAATATTAACATGAAATTACTTTTTGAAGTCGGTGCCAAACAAACTATACCTATAAGCGAGCGTACCCGCCAAACGTACTAAGTAAGATCCGTCGAGTGCGATTCATAAAAGGTATATGTTTGGCACCGACTTCAAAAAGTAATTTCATGTTAATATTTCGTAGTTTAGTTATAACTAAATAAGATAATAATTATTTTATACCTTTTAGTGTATTTTATTTGTTGCATTTAATTTTTTTTGAAGTCGGTTTTATTTTTTTCTTAAAAATTATTTTATAAAAGTGAAATCATTGAGGTTATCCTCTGAATGATGCAAATAAACATATACTTATATATATTAGTGGTGGGCGGTGACTTTTCAATCAGGGGATGCTGTCCAAAAATACCCTTCATTTTTAAAAATTTTCTTTTATTGTTCTTTTTTTTTGCAAATTTCATCTAAAATTCTAGCATAATAGAATTTTTTCCGTTATTTATCAAATTTAATATTATATTTTTTTTTCACACGGTATGAAATAACTCTCATGTTTTGAAATTTTAGGGATGTCACATCCACAGCATCCATGGACTGCATCACACTCTATATATATAGCATATCAAATATAGGTACCTAGCTAAATTTGTTTTGTTGTAATATTGTAGTAAGCTTAAGTGATGTAGTGTTGTAGTAAGTGGCTTTCTTGCTATAATAACAAAACGTGTTTTTCTCTATCCGATCGAGTATTTGAACCCTTGAAAAATGTTTACATTCCGATACTTATGATAATGCAAAAAAACGTAAAGTCGTAGAAAGTTCATTCTTTTGCCAAAATGTCCGTATTATTTGTACTCTCAAGCTTTAGAACCTTGCATAAAAATATCATTATTTTTAAAATGTTTAAAATAAAATATACTAAAGTTAATTTTATAATAACATATTTAAGTTTTTTAACTAGTGTAGCTCTAACTGGCGAGCGTACTCAGTCTTGCAAATGTTTTTACTTTTTCCTTTACTTTTGTTTCACTAACATTTTTACTTTATCCAATGCGAAGCATGGGAGAAAGTATTGGAATCGCTCTCGCGGCAAGCGCGACTTCAAAGGGTCCTCAGGTAAAGACTACCGAACCCATGGACTCAATTAAGGTCACAAATTGAAGTATTCAATGAGATTGAATTTTAGCACGTGACGGTTTTGCCAAAAATACATGGGGTCTCGTCGAGAGGCCAAAAAGTGCCATTTTTTCATGTAGTGCGTGCGGATGGATGTATGGATGGATGTTATCGTTTTTGGCCCACGATTTTTTCCACACCGTTACACCGATTGAAATGAAATTGAAAACCTACCATTAGTTTAAGAAAATGAAGCGCTGATTAGTTTTTGGTACATATCGGCCCACAAACATTAGTACTTTATTTCAGTACTTTTTTAGTTTTTTCTAAATATCTTGAAAATGACTTAACCAATTTTGATGAAATTTAATATCCTAATTAAGTACCTTGGGAACCACAAAAAAAGGTTAAATAAAGTTTTTAGTAAAATTATATTTTAAAGTACTTTACTCTAGAACATATTAATATTTCAAATGAATTTGGATAAAGTTTAGCAACGATCCGTTGCAGTTTTTTTTTATTAAATATCGCAATTCTTTTTCCATCTAGGGCCTGTCTAGTGTCTCCATTCAATCAACGGATTGGTCAACTCTAGATCTGGTGCATCTAGTCACTCTAACGGTAAATAATCTCATATCTATTAATTTTATTTTGACTGATAAAAATATTTTTCATTTGAATTAATTTTTTCTTATTCTCATTTCCATTCCCTATTTCAATTTAATTTCCACTACACATACATTAAAGATAATTCAAATACTTTTTTAATTTAAATTCATAAATTTCTTTTTAATATATTTAAATATTTCTGGAATTAATTTTAATTTGTTTGTTTCTCTGCCGGTCTCCTGGACCTTCTGCTGCTTCTCAATGACATCCTTCATCCATTGATGTTCTTCTTCAGCTTACAGACTGCAATGTAAGTTAACTATTTATTATAGCATGGCGTTAGTTATAATTTTTAAAGGGGTTAATATTTTTTAGATAGCAGCTAGATTTTTATTAGGTCTAACAGGATGTTCTTTTTCAGCTGACCTGTCTTTAGTTCTTTCATTAATAGTTTGATAATTAATATGTAATTATTTTCCTTCATATATTTACTTCTTTTTGCTTTCACGATTTCTTTTATTAGAGCTTTTATTCAATATAAAAATATAGAAATACAAAACAGTTTTAATAAACAAATATAGATTTCAAATTTAATTATTATTTACTTGATTAAAATTAATATTTAAGAATAAAAACAAAAAATGAAATAATTTTACTTAAATTTCAAACAGATTTAATGTTAGTTGAGGGATTTCAGAACCCCTTTTTTAAGAGTCTCATGGTGATAAGAAAAGATTTCAGGCTGTTCTTCGGATGGATTTATCTTCCTCATCAAAAAGTAAGCAATCAGTAGATAGGAACTTCGATTTAAAAAAGTTAAAGCGTTGAACTTTAAATATTTGCCTAGTCTGTAATGTTTTTTCTCAGCCTCCTCGCCCACCGTGGGATCATGCTCATTCTCATCATTACTAATCACAAATAACAAAAAATATAGTTTCTATATGTTGCAAGTGTGTGAATTGAAATTTAGTTGAAATACATTTTTTTAATTAATTAAATATCAAAATTTTAGGCAATTCACATTTTAGACAGAGAGGATTTAGAAATAAATTTAGTGATTCGGGAGGGAGGGGGGATACGCTATGCCAACGTTGAGAATATGTGTTTCTGTGTTTGGACCTGCAGTCTTTCCTCCGAATTGCACTAGTGAAGACAACAACTGTGGTGTTGTCCATCTTAGGCCTCTGATGGATTGCCTATTATTAATATGTGTTTAGCTCTTAAGTTCGCACCCTTTACGTTTTAGAGTTAAGATTCTATCAGAGAGTTAAGGCGAATGCCATCCTTTTGTTGAATTCACGAATGAATTCTGAAGGGAGTGACCGATACGTTCTGATTTTTCAAAGATTGTGGTCCAGGATCCTCTGTTTTGTGTCTCTTTGTTTCTGGAGTCTGATATGTTCTATGTGATTGAGGAGGGGTTTGAGGTGGCTCTATGGACTAGATGGGTCCAGGAAGGTAGTTCCCTATCTTTCCAGGACTAGCCTGGTGAAGAGTCTCGGCTGCCTTGTGGCCAGGGGCACAGGACCCCACCGCGTTACCCTTAAAGACAACCCCTTCTCTTAGACCCCGCTAGGCTAAGTAGGATCTCTTTCAGCTCGCCCTGGTCTCGTTTAGTCCGTAATCCAAAAAATCAAGTTCTTCACTGACACATTTTTCTTCAGGCTCCCAACGTTCGGTCCGTTTTTAAAAATTCAAATTTAACATGTATTTAAGGGTTAAATATTGAATTTACGCGATCAGAGTGACTACTCGCTCTCTCTTTCGTTCGCTTTGTACTTTCGATTCATATGAGTATGAGGCGAATGAAAGTTACTACTAATCAATTCAGTTGAATGTTATAGAATAAAAGAAGCGGATTTATAACCATCGGCAAGAACTCTGGTTTTACTCGTTCTTTATTAACTAAGGTAATTATTGTTTTCTAAAATAATTATTTTAATTTTATTGATTGAAAAATTTAATCAATAAATTTAAAAAGTGTTAATGAGTGTTAATACTTATACATATTTTATTCCATCTAATATTATTTAAAATTGCTTTTCGACTTGTGCAAATATTTTTCATATTATCCAACTATATTTACTTTTAATTTTTATAACGAGTATTGGCGAAAATCAGAGGCTACTTAACGAGGAATAAAATACTCCTTGAATAGATTTGTTTTACTTATTAGACAAGAAAAAGAGTTAACTTCAAATAATTGAAATTTTAATTTACATTTTTAAGATAAATACATTTCTAAATGAAAAATTTGATTTTTTTCCTATAAATTAATATTTATTTGATCTAATTTTTTATTTTTTACGAAAAAAAGATCTTTAAATAAGTACAAATCGACCTAACTAGGTAGGTATGTTAAAAACAAAAGTCATAAATCAACCACTTATCTATAATTATGAGATTATTTTATGATTTGGTTTCTCTTGCACAATATATAGTATTAGTGGTCTAGAACAGTGCTTCTTAAACTATGGGTCATCTAATTAAAATTTGGGGTCGCAAAACATAAAACGACAATGAAATTGAAAAGTATATTATAGGAATTAACAAAAAATTAATTAAAAAAAGCATATTGAATTCGAGTTATATCTGTCATTGAATGAACTTTAGCTTAGGATTATCACAGAATTTTCAACAATTTTTGAAATAGTCTCAAATATATTTTTGTCACATTTATGTGAAGTGTCGTTCTCTGCATCAATAAGAATTATAAAATCAAAATACTAATCAAATTTGCAATAAAGCAGCCATGCGGGGTCGAGGGGCGACGCCCCCTGGCTAGCAAAAGGCCCGCCGAAAGCGGGTCTTGAAGCTAGTTTATAATAATAATGAAAATAATAATAAAAAATAGAAATATGATGAAGAATACGTAGTGTTGCTTAAAAGAGAAATGATTCATTTCATTCATATTTCATGGGAAACGATGGTTGTCTAACTTGGAGGCGTTCTTTATATATAACTCCTCTTGCTACTTTGCTCACGGCCTATATTAGTTTATATTATGGTAATAAAATCATATAAATATTCGGGGGTAGCAGGTTAATGGTAAAATCAAGTGGTCTGTTTAAAAATGTTTTATTTATTTATATAATACTACTACAAATATTTTTTTTTTTTTTTTAATGCAATCGAATGCAAGAAGGGGTGCACCAGTAAAGATGTAGCCCCTATGGATCTCGAAAGACCCTTGCATTACCGAAGAGAAGGAAAAGTTGATTAAGTGAGAGGGTGTAGACGTAGGTGTCTATGCACCCTGGTTTTGAAGGTTTGAAGATCATAGGTGCTGGGAAAGATAGAGGCTGGGAGTGAGTTCCAGTTCCTTGAAGTCATGGGGATATATGTGTTCGCGAATGAAGTGGTCCGGCACTTTTCCAATTTGACCGCGAAAGAGTGTTGGGAGTCGGCAAAACGTGTGCTGCGTGCAAAGCATGCTTTGGGGGGGGGGGAATTATTGATTTTATCTCATCAGAGCACCTGCCGTGATAGTATCTATAGAAAAGGGAAAGGGCAGAGACATCTCTTCGATGAGCCAGCGAGTCGAGGGAGTCGGTGAGGGTAGAATCGTCAATTAGCCTGACGGCTCGTTTCTGAATTGCATCAAGGGTAGCAAGATAATATTTTATTGTTTAGTTTATATATTGAAACTAATCGAGATGTTAGCAATCGGAATAAAATCTTTTCCTCATTTTTTCCTGCCATAATTATTTCGGGTTCGGCTCTTTAGAACTTGGACCTCCGCTTGCTTTTTTATTAGATGACTCATAATCAACCGCAGAGATCAATCAATTCAAATCTTTTTTCGTGAGTAAACACTGCTATTGAATTTTGAATCTCACATTCATTTTGCATCCTGAAACAAAGGTGGGATTTCAACACTTTTCCGACATCTAATTTAAAATCTGATATCAAATAATCAAGAATGTTGTCAGGAATGACGGAAATGTTACCATACCATTTAAAGACATATTCTGAAGATTTGAGATAACGAAACTGTTCGATATTAGCAATCTAAGAAAACTATAAAGGAGAAGATGCTAATATGGCCCCTTCTGATGATCTGGCATCCTCATTTTATAAACTCAAAAAGAAACCAATTATACTTTCACTTATATCCATTTTTCTATAGATAAGTTTTAAAATTAACACTTCATAATTTTTATAAAAAAATCAAACCAACTTGAAAAAAATTAAATGCAACAAATAAAATAATAATAACTTAAAATAAAATAAAAACACACTAAAAGGTATAAAATAATTATTTTATTTGAGTTATAACTAAACGACGAAATATTAACATGAAATTACTTTTTAAAGTCGGTGCTAAACAAACTATACCTATAAGCGAGTGTACCCGCCAAACGAACTAAGTAAGATCCGTCGAGTGCGATCATAAAATGTATGTTTGGTACCGACTTCAAAAAGTAATTTCATGTTAATATTTCGTCTTTTAGTTATAACTAAATAAAATAGTTATTTTATACCTTTTAGTGTATTTTATTTTATTTTAAGTTATTATTATTTTATTTGTTGCATTTAATTTTTTTGAAGTCAGTTTTATTTTTTTCTATAAAAATTATTTTTTTTCTTCTTTTTAGTGATGTTTTTAATAGTGACTTAATATAATACCTTGCATGAATCTCGTAACAGAAAGCGTCGGGCGAATGAATCAGAAAATGATAATAAAATTCAATTCATAAATATAGAAATTCTCTCGAAACTTTTGCGGGTTTTAAATGAATGTTTTAAGATTTTTTTATAAAAGATTTTATTTATTATAATTTCTATTATTTGGTCATAAGAATTGGAGATTTACGTTATTTCGTCATTGATCATATCTTCAGAACTTGACCAAATTAATATGGTACCACCCTAAGGTACCCTATTTCCAATAAAAAGAATCATTAAAATCAGTTTATAAACAAAAGAAGTTATGCCTAAACAAACATATCAAAAAAGGTCCAATACCAATGAAAATGAAAAACGGGACCAATCGGAATCTAGACTGAACCCAATGCAAAAAAATCATCAAAATCGGTTCACAATTGGCGGAGATATGAGGTAACATAGACACAAAAAAAATCAGTCGAATTGAGAACCTTCTCCTTTTTTGAAGTCGGTTAAAAAGACAGCTTCAAAACGAAGACTTTCGAACCCTACAGAAAGAGAAGTTTCGGCTAAAACCATCTAGATTGGATATTTTTAATGAGAAAATTCACCAGAATTTACGTTTTTTTCACCACCTATTCTTGGACTCGATACGTCGTGCATTCTGACGAAATTTTCTCATTATAAATGTTTAATCTTCGTTTTACCCGAAACTATTCTTTTAAGAACAACTCAACCTTGAAATCATCAAATCTACATTTTCAAAACTTTGCCTCCTTTTGTGGCTGGTGTGGACCCATATAAAATTTGGCGCAAATATATTTAATCCCTGATATAATATTTATATTTATTCGGTATTTTACCCTAAAAGTTTAATTTCAAAGAATGTCTTTAGGAAAAATTGTGGAACATTCTTAAAGAGATTTTGCCATATTGTGTAGAAGACATCTTTGAAAATAATATTAAAATACGAGGCATGTTCTTAAAGTAAGTACCATTTTGAAATAAAAAAAAAAAAAAAAAAACAAGCATACTTTTTCATAACAATTTTATTTTCACATGAAAGCCTGTATCTGAATCTACATTTCGACATAGTTTTCACAATATTAAGGAATTTATTGTATCTTTCCACGAGCTTTTGTATTCCCTCCTCAAAGAAGTCTGCCGCCTGATTGGATATCCACTGCAACTTTCGATAATTTAGTCGTTCGGTCACAATTGCATAAAGAACACCTCTTGGCATTAGAGGAATCAAATCAGATGGTATGCAAAAGGGTTAGAACATTTAAAGATGCTCGAACGAAAATTCATGACGAGGAACGATAATGGGCGACCTTCTGTCATTACTAAAGATTTAGTCCATAAAGTTGACGAAAAAGTGAAAGAGAACAGATTTACGATTTCTTCGATATCTGATTTGTTTCCTCTAATGTCACGAGGTGTTCTTTATGCAATTGTGACTGTACGACTAAATTATCGAAAGTTGCAGTGGATGTCCAACCAGGCGGCAGACTACTTTGAGGAGGGAATACTAAAGCTCGTGGAAAGATACAATAAACGCCTTAATATTGGTGGAAACTATGTCGAAACGTAGATTGAGATACAGGCTTTCATGTGAAAATAAAATTGTTATGAAAAGTATACTTGTTTTTTTTATTTCAAAATGGTACTTACTTTAAGAACATGCCTCGTATAAGATCAGAAGATCAGAAAAGATCTGAAAAAGACATCTTCTTGACCGAGTGTGTTATTTGGGATATTATATATCGCCAATACGTAATACGTTATGCTTCCATTAAACGAAATATTCTTAAATTTGGTGCGAACTGCGTACTTTCGGAATAAACTAAACTAGTTTCCGCCTCCTGGAAGAGAGCTAGATTTTCATCGCATTCCTGTCTTATTATATAATCTATTAATTTTTTATCTATTCACTTGCTATTACTCATTCTTACAGTTCAAATACTCGTACAGCCAAACTAGTTAAATATATACCTACACAATGACATTCCAATTCATTGCTGTCCCACTATTTTTATTTATTTTCTCACGTAAGTATTCGAATTTAAATGCTAACATTCTATCGACTACCCCGCTTTAGATAATTAAAAATAGATTTGTAGCTCTACTAAAACCACCTTTTATGTTAATTAATTAAAATACTTGGGAAACTGTCTCCAAAGCTATGAATCAAAGCTGTCCGCCATGGTGGGGGAACAGGTGGTAGTCAATGAGTAAGGTGCAAGGTCTTTCAAGCGACACTCATCGGACTATTGAACTTTTTGCAACTCGTTTTGCAATAAGATTCCACCGTTTTGAAACAACATTTCTTCAAATATATTGGTCTTGCAACCCTTCTCCCCCGCCAAAACGTGCTCATTAGGGTGGTCCTATTTTGGGTATTTTTAATTTTTACGCTCAAAAGGGCTCATATGGTTCGAAATAAATAAAAAAAAATCCCCCAAGTTCCAAAAGTTTCTATCTCAATTTTAACCTTTGTCCCCAGCGATGCAAGTTTCTCATCTAAATAACATGGGGTTTTTGGCATTGAACTATCAATTTTTTATTCCGACCAAAGTAATGGTTCAAAAAATTTGAAACTCTCTAGACTTTATTCTTATAATAGTAGCAGCTATCCCTCAGAATTTTTATAGATTTTTAGCTATTATAATTTTGGAGTCTATAACTTACTAACACTAAGATTTAGCAGTAATTTTTATAGCTATAACTTCAAAATCATAATAGCTAACAATCTGTAAAAATTCTCTAAGAAAGCTACTATTATAAAGATAAAGTCTACAGTGTTTCAAATTTTTTAACCTTTAATAATAATAATATATATAAATTAATAATATTTTACCCAGTAGCCTAAAGTATATTCCCAGTCAAATATTTATTTTTCTTGACCATGGCAGTTTCCTGCCTTTATTTATTTATTTTTTATTCATTGACTACTGCAACTTCCTGTCTACTTATTTATTTTTATTTATTTTTAAATAATTTAAAAACAATTTCTTTAAACCCAGCGACATATTCTATTTATTTTTTGTTTTATTTATTTGATTATTTATTTATTTATTCTTCCCAGTGTACTTATTTATTTATTTTTATTGTTTGGACGACAAGGCGGTATTCCCTTTTTTATTGTTTTTATTATTATTTTATTCTTGGTCGCAGCATACTAAGGTTTCACACCGTTCTGCTGTGGCCACACCCTGAGCCACTCAACCGGATCCTGAGTGGAAGAATCGGAGGGCTATAAGGGGAGATGTGGAGGCCCTAAAAAAAAATTCTTTGGCAGGAATAAAAAATTGATCGTTCAATGCCAAAAACCCCTGGTTATTTAGATGGGAAACTTGCATCGCTGGGGGCACAGGTTATAATTGAGATAAAGACTTTTGGAACTTGGTGAATATTTTTTTTTAATTATTTCTAACCATATGAGTTTATAACAGCGTAAAAATTCGAAAATACCCAAAATAAGGACCACTCTAGTGCTCATGGGACTGTCTTTTGTAAATTATAAAATTAAATTGTATGAAAATGCAATACTTTTACAAGTCTCTGCAAATTTTGGTAAATTGGCATTCTTTTTTTATCATCATCATCATTTGAGCTTGAAAATTGATTATCATCATTAACAGTCCGAAGACTGAAATGACGCATCTACTCGCTTCGATTTCACTCTATCCCATGCCAACTATTCTAACTAACACTTCTCTATAAGACTTTCATCTGATATCCTTGAGAACTCCCACAACGATAGTTCTAATTACTCATTTAAAGTAGGATTTGGCACAAAGGTGCATTTTATTAATTACAAACTTTAATATCATAATTCAGAGATCATTAGTTACAATCATAGCCGGCCGGAGCCAGAATTTTCTTATGTGGTAGGGGGTTAAAAAATTGTTGAGGTCCGCAAACTTCTAATAAATGAATGAATGAACAAATTCTCAACAAATTTTAAATTCCTCTAACAATTCACATTCCGAACACTGCAACAAATTTCTTGTTGCATATGAATGTGAAAATAAATGACGAAATTTCTTGATTTGGATAACTTTTTTTTAAAGCATTTGACCCTTAAATCTCTCCTATTTTAGTAGTGTACCTAATCGAGCATTAAAAAAGTGTTGTTTTTTTTCGAAATACAGTTAACTCCCGATTTTCCGCATGAATTTAATTATTTAAAAAAATTATTTAATGTATAAGAAAGAAGAAATTATCAATTGCAAGTCACAACACGGCCCTGAATTCTGTTGACACTTTGTTGGAGTACATCGACCAATGGGAATTCGAGTATAACGACATAATAGCTCTTAAAAATATTTGAACTGATATTAAAAAATCATTAAAAGGTCACAGATTACAGATTTTTCTTAGGGCCGGTTGTATGTCGCAAAGTAAATGCTTTTTACCTAAAGAGGGTAGATGGTAAATGGAGGGAGTGGGATGGCCAATCCCTCCATTCACCATGTACCCTGTGTTAGTGGTAAAAAGCATTTACTTTGCGACATACAACCGGCCCTTAGTAATAACGAGCATTAAACATGTTATAATAATTGCCTTAGAAATGTATAATATGTTGTATTTTATAAATAAATAATTACAGTTCAAATTATCCGTGTTTTCCGATTATCCGTGCCGCCTTTCCCCACCATTAGCCCTGATAATCGGGAGTTTACTGTAACTTAAAAACGGCTCAAACAATTTAGATGAAAAATTGAGCGAAACCATGGAGTTTTGGTCTTCAAAAATACCTTATAGAGTGAACATCGAAAAAATGATATTCTACGAAATATTAATTCTTTTTTCAAACTGTCTGTTATTACGTTAGTACGTACGTTACCAAATTTTGGGCATGGTATAGCTCATAGTAGTGTGAATATCAATATGAAATTTCACAAGTAGTGTTTTGTAGGTATAGAGATTTTGGTTGAAATCGAACCCAAATTTAGAGGGTTCTTAAAAATATAAAATTATAAAATTTTCAAGTCCAAGACTCTTTATACGAGATTTCTCATATACTCTATACAATTTTATGAAAAATACTTCGTGATTTTGATAAGAGAGAGAGAGATAGCGATCGTTGATTTTCGCCAATACAGAATTACCTACTTAACACAGCCTTGTAATTTGTTAATATTAGAAAGAAAAAATAATTAAAACGAATATAAATCGTACTTTGATATTATCTAAGATTTCCATTAGGCCATTTTGATAAAATAGGCTGACCATGAAGTTTACGATTCGTATTTATAGTGTTAACCTGACACTACTTTGTTATTAAACAAGATAATATTAAATGATTTAGAATATTAGGTACTACTGAATATACTATTTAATTTAATGCATTTTTAACAAAAATTTGGATTATCAATTTCATTTCGGGCCTTTTTAAAATTTATTTAAATAGAGAGAAATTTAACTCCTAGATAATATCAAAGTACGAGTCGTATTTATTTATTATTTTATCAACATGGCAGGGGCGTCCAGCAGTAAAACGGGGGCAAAACTTGGAGACAAATAACTATATTATTAAAAATATTTAATTTTTTCAGTATTTTTTCACAAGTATTAGAATACACTAATACTTACAGTAATAAAAACACATAAACATAGTTTAAAGAGGACGGGCCGTAAGTCAAGGCTGTGACAGAATTTTTTATTCGATCTCAGGGGGATGTGTCCCCTCTTGCCCCCCTCCCCCTCTGCGGATGCCCAGGAAAAATGGTATTTGAATTTTAGCTACGAAATATTTATCGGCTAGATAGTTAGGTAGCTATTTCCCCTCTGAATAGACATGACCTTCATTTGATGTTTTTGTCAATTTACAATTAAAAATATTCAAAGCACCTATTTCAATTGATAAAAAATAAAACCCAACAAATTGGTTATTAACTGAAGGTGTTTTGTTGACAGAATTTGATTGCTGGGTCCTTGAAGACGAAGGGCTTCGCTGGCCCATTTGTTCCTTCTTGATGGCTTTGAATCAGTTAGTCGCCGACTCGACAAGGGATCAGATCCTGCACAGGATTCCACCGGAGGTAATTAACCAGTAGTCTTTGTTACCCCCAAATATCTCTCTAATTAAGTAAATATCCCTTCTTTTTCTCAAAAAACTAATCTAGTCTAGTCCAAACTAAAATATTTCTTAAATGAATTATTATTATATATTATTAATGAATTATAAATACTTATTAATACATATATATTAGGTAAGTGGAAATTTTTTTTTATCCATTTTCAACAGAAATATATTTAGGTTTCATTTTCAAAAGTTTTTCAATTTAAATTAGGCTGGAGTTGGTGGTGTTTCACAAGAAGAAAAAAATTAAAATACAAAGATTTTTTAATTTACTCTATATATTTCGAGCTCTTAGCTCAGGAGAACATTGAGTGAAGATGAAAAAGTTTTTAAGGAATTTGCTGTTGGTACTTGGTGAAACATTTTTTAAAATTATTGGATAAAAAATACTTGGTAGGTTTAACATTAAGATATAAAAAATAAATTTGTTTTATTTTTTTATATCTTAACGAGCTTTACGTGCGTGCCTTCGGCACGCCCTCGAAGCTCGGCCCTGCGGGATGGTGCCCTGGCGGGCGGCGTCTCGGTCCAAAAATTTTATTCCTCTTAAAAAACCACACTCCAAATACCTGTAAACTCCCGAAAATACATGGTCTCTTAAAAGTTTCGCCTCATTTTCATCCTGACACAGCTACAGAAATGAGGCTCTAGATATGAATTGAAGTATTTTTTTTTCTATAATCTACAGCATTGTGATATTTTTTGTGTGGAAATAGATTTATTTAAATAAGTGGGATCATGTGAGGAGGAGAATTATATTATATCATTTTTTTTAAATTTGGGATCGATAATCGATATAAGGCTCCAAATATTTAAAAGAGATCAGGTGTTGTTTGTATGACAGGCTGCTCCAGTATTGCCATGAGAAACTCATATGGGCATGCGTGTCTTAAGTTGTTCAATTTTGTAAAAATCAAAAAATAAGAATAACAAAATTTAGATTTTTAAAAAATTATAAAAAAGTGGCAAATTATTAAAAAATAAACAAATAATATATAAAATATAAATCAAATAAGATGTGATTGATTTATTTTTCTGTGCGCAAAGAAAAGCGAATTGAATATTTAATTTTTGAGTGGTGAGGGGGGAGGGAGAAATAATTATCAATATATTTAATGTTTCTTAATTTAAAATCAATTGGAGTCTTTCATTTCAAAATTCGAGTCCAAATTACGATTATATTTTAAATTTACCGCAAATATACCGACGACGCACCCTGTCGGCAGCATTACGTCAGCGTTGCGGCAAATTAATCTAGGCAAATATATATAGTATATATGTGAAAACTACCAAGTATTTTTTATTCAATAATTTTATTTTTCAAACCCTTATTATGTTTAAAAATATCCAAGAACGGAGAGTCAACAAAAACTTGGTCTGGTGACAAAATGTTTGTATTTTTAAAGGGAAAAATTTACTAGATTTCGGGTTTTCTAGTTTCAGAATATTCATTCAAAAATAGAATGAAACTAGCTTTCCATATTTTATAGATACTATATTAAGGCAGGTGCTCTGATGAGTTAAAATCAGTAATTCCTCCCCAAAGCACGCGTTTTGCCAATTCCCAACCCTCTTTCGCGGCTAAATTAGAAAAGTGCTGGACTATTTCATTCGATAATACGTTTGTCCCCATGACTTCAAGGAACTGGAACTCTCTCCCAGACTCCATTTTTCCCGGCTCTTATAATCTTCAAACCTTCAAAACCCGAGTGCACAAACACCTAAGCCTCCACCCTCTCACTTGATCAACTTTCCCTTCTCTTTGATAATTTAAGGGTCTCTCGAGATCCATAGGGGCTGCATATTACTGGTGCACTTTCTTGCATTCGATTGATTAAAAAAAAGCCTGATGTAAATTTTATAAGAAACGTTTTCTATTAAGTACATACCAATCTCAATATTTTAAGCAAGTTTATAATTTTATGTCGGGCCGCATCCATTGAAGCGCTAGGCCGCATGCGACCCGAGCTCTAGAAAACTCTGCCCTGGAGAAAATAGTACAAATTCTGAATTAAATAATTTATTGGGAAGTCATTTTCATTTTCTGAAAAACTCGTGTTTTAGATCATCTTCCCTCCTTCAGGGTTTAAAAGATTCAATGAAACTCCGAAGATGGAGGGAAAATTCACCAAAATGCCGGTTTTTAAGAGAATTAAAAAAATAACGTCCCGATAAATTATTTTATTCAGAGTTTGTACTTTTCATTGTTTGATCATAATCAGCCAATTAAACTACTAAGACTCCTGAAAAAAAATTCCCCGCCTCCTCACCTTTTATTTTTTTTTTAATAGATATAATATTATAGAAATTATAAAAATGTAAAAAACTTTTGTCTATAAAAATAATTAAGACCAATAAAAAATAAAATGAGCGTGACGGTCTGGCGAGTTCAGTGCTTTTACCCCATCCCAAAAGTGCCCAAAGTGCCTAAAGAAGTTTTCACTTCAGAAAAATTAAAAGAAAATATTCATTCACTGAATTTTTATTGTTAACTTACGATATGAAATTTTATTTACTTGTATATATCTATTTGTAGTATGAAAATTAATTTTTCATTAAAAAATTCTCGCCACTCCTGGTTTGGAAACTACTGGTCTTAAATATTTAAGAAATATTAATTATTAGAAACATTTTTAAAAGTCAACACTGAAATCACATAATCTGGTTTCTAAACTAAATTTTAACAGTTTTTAATCTCAATCCTTTGAAATACTTACTATTTTTGAAGATAAGCTACCCATCCGTCTTTGGATTAGTAGATCTTAAAAGTATAGATCTGCGAAAATCTGTATTCTTTTTCTCACCATTACAATAGGGACTTCCCCATGTATAGCAGCGTAAAAATATTATATAAAACAAAATAATTAATTCTATTTCTGTAAATTTCACATCATTTGCATAAATATAGGTACATGTATATTATAAATTATCTTATTTTTATTATTCTTATGAATAATTAAATTAAGATGAGATCTTCATCGTTACATACTTATCCTACTTACTCATCAAATGAATAATAGAGTGAATGCATAGTATTATAAAATAGAAATTAAAACCTTTAATAAATAAAATAATGAAGCATTTAACCAGGCCAATTATGAGATTTTAGTTTGCATTACAATTTCCTTGTTGATTATGGAATCAAGGTGCATCGCTGAGTCACAGCATCAAAATATCTGTTCGTTAAGCTTATCTAGAAGAGGCATCAAGTGTTTTTGGGTGGGATCCACTCTTATCAGCAGATATATTCAAGATAAGTTTAAGAATGCAACTTGAAAAAAATTACACAATCGAAGGAATGTAGAAAATCTCATATAATATAAATGATTCATAACAGAAATAAAAAATAAGTATGACAAAATAATTGTCAACAAATTTAGAAAATTTATATTGTAGTATAATCAGTAAAGACCGTAGTGTGTTTAGTTGTTTTACACAGATATGCAGGACCTACTTTTTAACGCCGGTTCCGAACGGCTAATTTGGAGAGGTCACTTGGCATTATACTCTTGGTAGGCTGCCATTACTTTCCAAGAGGAGGCGACTGCAAATATCTATCTGCCGAGACTCTGTCTCGAACCAGCGATCTCCGAGTCAGCGATCCAACACTCTATCCACTGACCCACAGTCGCCTCATAGGATAACTATGGGTTAAATTTTATACTGCATATTTTTGCATAATTGAGTAATATTGCATAAAATAATAAATTTATTTTAATGTGAAACAAGTGACCAATAATCCTTAACTCATAGTAAATGAATATTAAATAAAATATGTATTTACTCTTATCTTTAGGTGGACACTAATTTAAATTCGAAGAAAACTGAAATAGGCCTCAACGACACAAAGTTTAGTGTTGGACTACCACATAGGAAGTTGAATTACAAAAGATGTAAACAAGCTACAAAAAAACAACCCAATTTTTCTTATTATTCAGCTGTAGTAGATACTATATTCTACACGAAAATGACGAAAAGTTTCCAATCTTTTTCTTCGAAAGTAAAAGTGGGATTTTTATGTTACATTAAATTTGTCCCCATTACGTCTCTGGATGTGGACCGCTCATTCTCATCATATAAATCAATTTAAGTGACCGTAAACATAATAACCTTAGGATAATTTAGAAAAATACTTGTAAATATAAATTATTCACAATTACAATCAAATTTTAATTATTTTTGAGATCCTTTGTTAATTATTTATTTTTTATTTTTTTTAACGGCCATCGGTATAGCCCATTTCGGACATTGAGTGTTCGTGTGTGTGAGTATTAGTATGTGTAAATTAGTATAGGGAACTAAGGATCAGATTATAGCCAGTCAAATTTTGAATTATTTCTTTATTAGTTTATTATTTGTTCCTCAATAGGAAGAGATGGCTAATATAAAAAATAAAAGCAATACAATACAATCGTGTCTGTTAAATAAAATTACCCCCCTCTGCCTTATTTTTTACGTTCACATTTTTAAAACATGATTAAATTTATTATGTTGATTTTTATTTCTTTAAGTTTAAAGATTTTTTAATATATTAAATGTAATGAGAATTTTGTGCAATTTCTTACGCAATAAATGTGCATATTTGACACTTGGTGTCTATAGCTTACTTTATCATTTTATTACTTTCATAGCACTCCTTCAAATATATAGTCTTTTTGTCTTCAATTTTAATTTTTTAGTGCATAAAAAATTTGTTTGGCTATCTTTTAATAAATATTTTTGCACATTTCAACGTATACTGCATATTACTTGCATACTTCAGCATTTTTAACTGCATATTTTATGCCATTTTATTGCATAAAAATCCGGTCTCTAGTAATCAGATATGATAAAAAGAAAAAGAAATATTGAAAAGATTGAATTTTACTAAAGTAGCAGATTTGATGAATCATTACGAGAAACCAATGAGGTTCTCCTCTGCAAGACTGATGGTGAAGCTCAAACCTTTGAAACTATACTCTCTAATAAAAAATTATATAAGTAGATAGAAAAGAAAAAAATATTTATTTATTGTATTCGTATTATAATATTAAAAAAAAATACAAATCTTATATTAAACAAACTTAAAAATGTTTATTTTAAACCCAACATTTCGGGAGAAATTCTCCTTTATCAATGGAATTTGAAATTTAAAAAAAGGAAAAAGTTGCTTTTAGTAAAATTTTAAAAGCAACACTAAGAATTTAAATATTTTGATATAGACAATAATACATTTTATTTATTTATTTTTATAAATAACTATATTATATACAATTTTTTGTTAGAGCAGTGGTTCTTAGCATATGGGGTCGTGAAGCCTATTCTTTGGACTCCGCAAAGTCGTTAACCGAATATAACCGTTATACTATAACGGTATATTATGACCGTTATACTACATTGATAGAGTTTTTCTTTAGGAGACGGATTGGTATAAATATACAATTGGATGTTGATGAAGGCAGTCCAAGGTGGTTGTAAAAAAATAAGACTACTTATATCAGTTTTATTATTTTACATTTATTCGATAACCGACGTTTCGGAGATTTACTCTCTCCTTCTTCAGGGTCTATATAATTGAGGGGAAGACGAACATCAATATAGTATTCGTATTTTCATATGTCATTCATAATATATATATATAAAAAAAAAAATAATATACACAAAATAAAATAAGAATTATAGATCTACTTACAACAATAATTTTTAAGAAAAAAATAAAAACCGACTTCAAAAAATTAAATGCAACAAATTAAATACACTAAAAGGTATAAAATAATTATTATCTTATTTAGTTACAACTAAACGACGAAATATTAACATGAAATTACTTTTTGAAGTCGGTGCCAAACAAACTATACCTATAAGCGAGCGTACCCGCCAAACGTACTAAGTAAGATCCGTCGAGTGCGATTCATAAAAGGTATATGTTTGGCACCAACTTCAAAAAGTAATTTCGTGTTAATATTTCGTCGTTTAGTTGTAACTAAATAAGATAATAATTATTTTATACCTTTTAGTGTATTTATATTTGTTGCATTTAATTTTTTGAAGTCGGTTTTTATTTTTTCTTAAAAATTTTTATTTTTCTCTTTTTAGTGATGTTATTAATAGTGATTATATCATCAGAACTTGACCAAATTAATATGACACCATCCTAAGACACCCCCTTTCGGATAAAAAAAGAACCATCGAAATCGGTTGATAAACAAAGAGGTTAGGTCTAAACAAACCTAATAAAAAAAGGTCTAATACCTATGAAAAAAAAATCGAAAAAAAAATGGGACCAATCGGAAGCTAGACTGGACCCAATGCAAAAAAAATTTTCAAAATCGGTTGATAATTGGCGGAGATATGAGGTAACATAGGCACAAAAAAAAAAAAAAAAAAAAATTCAGTCGAATAGAGAACCTCCTCCTTTTTTGAAGTCGGTTAAAAAGTCAATGAAAGTATATCAACTCATAATTACTTACCTGTCTCCTTTGACAATGGCAAGAAAACATTATAAAATTTCACCTCGATAGAAAAAGCAATCGATGATTAATGTGTTCATGAGATATACATAAATGAATGTATAACATGTCCCCTCCAAATCACTGGATGCGCAGCATATCATTGCGCATATATAGTTGTTGTTTTATTTTCTTTTTTTATATTACAATTATTTACAAATTCACAAATATGGTCATCATCAGTCCCAAAATTTTACAAAAATATATACAAAATCCTTTTTTCTCCCTTTACTTAAATTTTTCTTTTAAAAAAATATAGTTCGAAAACGTCATTAATTTATTTACATATTATTCATTTAATTAATTTTTTTTAAATTAAATTAGTCAGATGAGTTTTAAATCATTAATTATGCCATCCCAGCAAAAGGAGACAGGAATGTAGATTATGAGTTGATATTGTTATTATTATTATTTGGGGTTTAAAAGGCACATCGACTGCTGAGGTCCATTAGCGCCTAGGATTTCTATTATATTCTCATTATTTTTTTTTTTTTTGGACTTCCATATATCTAACATTTTTATAAATGTATAAAAATCCAACGAGATAGACTATATAAGAAATAACAATACAATAATGAAGCTGTAAAGGGGCTTCTGATAGATATAATGAAATAAACTATGTCAAAAAACAGAAAACTAAAATAAATGTATAAAATTCAACAAGAGATAAACTATAAAAATAACAATGAGCAGTGAAGCTGTAAAGAAGGCTTCTATGTTCAATATATAATAAATGAAATAGTCAATAAAATAGATATATCTAGATAATTAAAGACTACCCACCAAGATTAGGCCATGACTAGAAGAAGAATAAAATACAAGCTAAATCAAATTAAGGAGTTGGATTCGATTTAAAAGCGAGAACAAATTCTCCAAAATTTTCTTGGCTTTAATAGATTTAGGATAGTCTTGTTTTTTTATTTTAAATTCTGTCCTAGCTAGACTATATGGGACAAGCTCCAATTAGGATGTGATCCATGGCATGACTCTAGAACTGCAAGTAGCACCATGGGGATCTCTCAGAATCCAAATATCCATAGAGAAAAGCAATGCCCTATTCGGAAGGCGTGTTATGATAGTCTGCATCCTTCCCTGAGCATATTAACATATAGTGGAAGAGAGGACCATTTACAGGTTTTGACTCTTTTTGAGATGGTATTTTCCCTCTCCCATTCTTTGGTCCAGGTGTTCTTGATTAGGTTTGAAAAACCTTGAGGAGTCCTCCAAGAAGGTTTTGGGAAAAAGTCAACAGACGACTTGTTGGCTCCATTCTAGCTAAAAGGTCTGAAGCCTCATTTCTCCTACGATACCTTATGTCCTGGCACCCATTAAAAAGAATTTCACATTCGTCCCCGGCAGTTTTTCCCATACAGGGATTGAATTCTCTGGACCAAAGGATGGGGAGGGATTAAACACAAAGACGAGGAGGGCGCTTAGAGAGTGCTAATGATTATGCTTTTATTCGCCCATGGCGTTTAATGAAGGAGAGCGCTAACTCGATAACTTTATTCCCCGTGAAAATGCTGGAGATGAGCAAAAAAGCGGATTTCTACTTTTCTATATATCAGTTTAAAAGCGCAACCTACTTTGTCTGATTTCGACCCATCAGTAAAAATAAGCGAAAAATTGAATTATTTCTTGATGACATCTTGCGAAAAACCGTTTGGAAGATACGCTTGCCGTATTTGTTTATTAAATTTATACGGGTCCCATATGACTGCGGAAACTTTTTACTCAGCCAAGGGGTTTGGGGGCATTAATAAAAGCGACCTGGTGTTTACAAGTGTCATCAAAGGTATCAATATAATGTTTCATTCTTACAGCTAGTGGTTTGTTGATCTAGGTTTTGAAAATTTGTTCAGGTTTGTGACTGCAAATAAAATTATTTTGTATGACAGGTGATTTGGCAGTGAACCGATTTTGCTCAGTAATTTAAAGATAAAGTGTCCCTTCATATTCTCATTGAGGGTTCTACTTGCTAGCTAAACTAACTATAGGGCTAGTCTAAAGGCTCCCTGTCGATCCAATTTTCCCATATTTATGAATCGAGTCAAGCTTTTAAGACATTGTCACGAGCCGATGCATAAACTGGGCTGCATAGTCAATTTTGCTCTGTATAGCCCTGTGAACTCTCAAGTGCGGTGGAATCACCCCCAAATGAAAGACCAACAGGACTTTCAAGAACTCATAGATTTGGGCACTTTTATTCTAGCGATAATCAACATGCGTTCTCCAGTTCATCTTTTTATCAAATGTGGGCACAAGAATTTTACTTGATCATAGTAGGTAAGCGAATTCCCGTCGAGTGTCAAAACAGGATCATCTTGAGGGCAAAGTCTACGAGAAATGCAGACAGAGAAGACTTTATTTTTGAAATTTGAAGCCTGTTCAAATACCCATTATCAATATCAGCTATTGCCATTTTGCAGTTAGTACTACATTATTTATATTATTAGATTTATAATAAATACACTTAAATCATCAACAAAAAGAGACTTTTGGATTGGAATATTTGATTTTGGCCAAAATGTCATCAATAGCTATAGCAAATAAAGTGGTGCTTAAGACACTTTTCAGGGCAAAACCATTTTCTTGAACCTTCTCCATGAGATAGGGTATTTCCTACCCGAACCTGAAAAAGACGGTCTGAGAGGAAATTACGAATAAATAGTGCAAGATGGCCCTTAATTTTTCAATTAGTAAGTTTTGGAGAATCTGGTGAGCGCCACGTTGTGTCATAAGCATGTTCAAGGTCGAAAAAAACGGCAAGCGTATTATTGCTATTTGTTTGCAAAACCTTTAATACATAATCCTCAAGACGTACCAATTGGTCGAGGCGGAACGATTTTGGCGAAACTACTGATACTTAAGAAATAAGGCGTTTAAACCTCTAGCAGCCACCATAAGCGCTTATTCACCATTCGTTCGAATAATTTACATAAGACGCTCGTCATGCAAATGGGCCGATAATTCATCGCGTCTTTATATTTGTGTCGCCTTGAGGATAGGGATCAGGATTGATTTTCTCCATTGACTAGGGAACAAATCATTTTTCCAAATTTCATTTAAGATATTTAAAAAATCCAATTTTGAATTCGAGATCCCCAAATGTTTCAACATTAAATTATGAACACCATCAATGCAAAATTATTTTTGGAGGAGTTTAATGCTGATTCGAATTCCCTCAGCCAAAAGGCTTATTACTAATTTCAGATTGTCGAATTGAAATTAAAAGTAATTTGTTCCGATGCGTACAATGTAGAGAAAAACTAAAGGATTAAAATTTTGTGAGGATGAAATGTTGGAAAAATGTCGAGCAAATATATTCGATAATTCATATGGGTTAGACACGGGGTTGTTATTAAAATGAAGAGGGTCTAACCGAGAAATTCTGGGACCCTTTTATTTTGTTTATGCCACCCAAACCTCCTTACTGGGGCTAGATACAGTGATTAAAATATTCTTCATAGCGTGAACGCTTTTTTGCTTGTTTTATCAAATATTTTGCCCGAGCCCTATGTTTTTAAAATTTATCAAGTTTTGTGTAGGAGAAGCATTGAAAAGCCCTAGAGACTTTTTCCTGTCCTAATTGCATTTTGAATTCTTTTTGACACCAAAAGGGACTGAACGGCGTTTGGGGTTAGTTTTCACGACCTTGGAATGGAAATATTTCGGCTACATTTTAATTGGCACCTTCGGCGGTATACCGCTTTAAAAACTAATGTCACTCATTATCATCGCTTTGGTTAAAAAGATGAATCTTTCGAAAAGAGGCCAATTCGCGTTTCGGACCAGCCACCTCACATGTGTTCGAAAGGTGCTGGGAATTTTCTGTTGTCTGACCAAAACAATAGGAAAGTGGTCCGACTACATAGATCAGGATGTACCTTGAAGGAAAACCTATCTTGGATAGACGGCGATGCAAAAGCAAGATCTATGATTGATCCGGTACCACTGCCATGCTAAATGGTTGGAGAATCGTTATTCAAAACCGACACGTTGTTGGAATTAAGAAAAGACTCGATTGGCACCCTAGAGGGGATGATGGAATGTTTTCGAAAAAGGCAACTTTCCTGGCGTTAAAATCGCCCCAGAAGAAGAAATGGAGGAGCAGTTAAAGATAACCAATCTTAAATCAGATCGGCAGTGATCTTGGGGATATATATGACTTAAAAGATAAAGGGGATTGAAAATGGACTACGTGGCTTGAAGGTTTGTATCAATGGACAAGGATTGCCGAAAATCTTATTGGTTAACCAAGTTTACTTACCACTCGCTCTTTAGCTCCTGTCATTATTTTAAAATATTCGTTAAAACCTCTAATGAAAAGTTGTATTATTCAAATGGGTTTCTTGCAATGATTACCAGTAGGTTGTATTCTTTGTTAATAAATCTAGAGTTCTTCCAAATTACTAAAAAATTACCATTCAAATTTCCATTAGATAATAAAATTACTATCATATTTGGGCCAAAAAGCAAATAGATATATTAATGAAAGATTCAAGAAGAAAGGAAAAATAATATAATAAATAAGATTGAATGATAATAAAAATGCATTTTACTAGGGAATAAAAATAAACATATACTAAGAGACAGACGTTTCCGATTCTGCCCCTTTGATTTCTTATTTTTTTTCCTTGCGGAAGTTCGTTGAATAAAAGGGGTTTCATCTTCACTTAGGAGTTGGCAGGCTAGAAGGACTTTTAACATTGTTATGACGTTGTTAAAGAGTATTTTACTAACATTGAGAATTTTTGATAGGTTATTGACGAAGGAGTTGGTTTATTGGAATAATTACTGTTTGTTTTTTTTGTTTGGTATGCTTCAGTGAAGGATTAATTTTGTATTGAGACTGTTGTTCAGTAAGGACTTTAACTTTTCTTTGTTGGCTCTTTCTCATAAGAGTGCAACTTGAATTAATTACCTTTTCAGACACAAAGGAAGTTTTTCTTCCATTGATTTGTTTTTCCAGTTGAACTTCCAGCAAAGTGAAATATTTTATCAACTGACAAATTAAACATTTCTTTCTTTAACAAACTTGGAGCGCTTCCTTTGAGAGAAGCTAGGATGAGAATCTATTTGTACAGGAATTTTTCAGGAATATTGAGCACAGGTTGCAAAGGTGGAGATTAGAAACATAGAAGAAACCACAATGAGGTTGTTTTGGACATCTGCCTTGAGCGCCTTTAAATATAACTGTGGAAAAATATTTCATAGGGGTATTTCTTCTTTTTTATACAAACTATAAAATCAACATTAATTATTTGAAGGAATGATGAGGTGCAGATATTGAGGACAATCAAGGAGTTTAACAGTAATTTTGGTCTGACTTTCAGGCTAATTTTTATGGAGATCTGTTGCGTTTTGATTTGAAGTTCGAAGAATCTCCTCTTTCAAGATGTCCAACAGATCGGACAAATATCTCTTTCTGATATGGATTAAGTTTAGTGAGCCTTTGAACTGTTGCCGGGTTTCAGGTAAAGGTAATTATAATTTTAAAAGAAGTTTGGTTTGTTTATATTTTGCTGTTCAACAAAAGCTGTTCTAGCATTTCAAGTTTCTTAATGTCTTATTTTACGCTTTAAACAGATTTTGTAAATACGCTTTATTAATTAAAGAGGAAATTTAGATAATTTTTCAATTTCACCGTGGATGCAGCTTGAAAACGTGGCAGAGATTTTTAATTAAATTGTTTCATTATTTAGTGAATCATCAGATAAATCACTAAATGGTTTAAAACAATTTAATGGATCAAACCTTGGGCTTGGCAATTGGAAGAGCAGATCCCAACAATCATTTGGAGGATATAACGGACACATTTATAACCTCATAATAATAAAAACTATTGTTAGAAATATTTGAAGCCAAACTAACTAAACCTACAAAACTAAAAAAACTATTTATATAAAAAGCAAAACAAACTGAAATAAAATATTAAAGATAAAATATAAACAAAAGTGTTGCTCTTCTTAGCGCTGCGCAGTCGACCATCCTCTGAAGCACTCACTCCACGAATGAGAGTTGATATAACAATGACTTTTCGTTAACAGAAATCGGAATCATTCTTATTTTATTTTATTATTTATATTATTTTTTTTTTATATATATATTATAAAACCTTTAAAAATCTAATACAATTGATGTTCGTCTTCCCTCAATTCATATGAACCTGAAAGGAAAGTAAATCTCCGAAACGTCTAACGTTATCAGACCAATGTAAAATAATAATAATTTTTAAGAAAAAAAATAAAAACCGACTTCAAAAAATTAAATGCAAATAAAATACACTAATAGGTATAAAATAATTATTATCTTATTTAGTTAAAACTAAACGACGAAATATTAACATGAAATTACTTTTTGAAGTCGGTGCCAAACAAACTAAACATATAAGCGAGCGTAACAACCAAACGTACTAAGTAAGATCCGTCGAGTGCGATTCATAAAAGGTATATGTTTGGTACCGACTTCAAAAAGTAATTTGATGTTAATATTTCGTCGTTTAGTTGTAACTAATAATAATTTATACCTTTTAGTGTATTTTATTTGTTGCATTTAATTTTTGAAGTCGGTTTTTATTTTTTTCTTAAAAATTATTTTTATTTTTCTCTTTTTAGTGATGTTATTAATAGTGATCATATCATCAGAACTTGACCAAATTAATATGACACCATCCCTAAGATACCCCCTTCGAATAAAAAAAGAATCATCGAAATCGAAAAAAAAATGGGACCAATCGGAATGGTAGACTGAACACAATGCAATTTTTTTCAAAATCGGCTCACAATTGGCGGAGATATGAGGTAACATAGGCACAAAAAAAAATCAGTCGAATAGAGAACCTTCTCCTTTTTTGAAGTCGGTTAAAAACTGATATAGTCTTATTTTTTTACAACCACCTTGGACGGCCTTCATCAACACCCACTTGTATTATACTACATTTATTTTCAATAAGTTTTAAAATACTGTATATTTCACTGCTATTAAAAGGAAAAATTAATAAAATTATTAAAAACAAATGATTATCATTAAAATTTCTTTAGATTGCAAAGTATGTGCATGTGCCTATGTTTTTCTTAATTGTTAAAAAAATTATATGGGAATTAAAAAAAGGGTTATCACTGTAAAATTGAAAGGTTAAGAACCACTGCGATATATTGTTAGTTTTTGCATCAAGCAGAGAACCTCCTCATTGATTTCTTCCTATAGATTTTTTGTTAAGACGACTGTGAATCTACGCTGTGCTAATTTAAACCTAAATTGATCCTCATTCTTACGATTAGGTATATGTAAGATCATTATGAATAGTCGAGGGTGAACCGCGACCTAATATGCTGTATACCTACTTCCACTTTTACTTCCAAATATTTTCAAGTAGTTCCAAATATTTCCAAGTAATTTCAAATATTTCCAAACACTTCCAAATATTTCCAAGTACTTCAAAATATTTCCAAGTACTTCGAAAATACTTCCAAAGAGGTGTACACTTACTTCCAATCGCGGATCACCCCCCGTGAATAGTAGAGTATCGTAGCAATGAACTGGCCTAGAGAATAAACTCTTTAGGTCATTTAGAACGAAGAGAAAATGACAAAACTCTGAATAACCTATTTGGTAGAGTAAGCTTAAATTTTTTATAAGATTAATTTCTATTTATTAATTAATAGCTAGAGTTATGATTTCTATAAAATTCAGATTAAAATAAAAAAAAATGAGGGTCTCCAACCCCCAAAAATATCTCGATACTTAACTAATACGTAATTGTAATTGTTTGTAATATATTTTACTATAACTTTAAATTTTATAACTATGTACGGACACTCAAGTCAGTAATGTGATATTTTTTTACTGTATTAAATCCAATATATTAGTTTTTTCCTTGTGAGCATAAATTTTCCATTGTGCTAGTTATTGAATGTAGTAGGATTGGAATAATTAATTATATTAATCAGTACTAGAAACTCTTTCGCGAAATTCCGTGGTAATTGCCCTGTTTTCAGAATTGATATGTTAGCGTGGGTGAAACCAGGTAAAAAACAGCCACTAGGAAAGTGTTCCATTCATTGGAATATCTAATAAACCTTTTGTTTTGGTTGTACTATATATTTATATGCATATATTTTCTATCCGACTTCAAAAAAGGAGAATGTGGATTCAATCAAATGTTTATTGATGTATTTGTTCCGCCCTACATTTAAAACACCTACTTTCTCGAGTCTTCATAATCTTGTCTTTGAATTCAAGAACAACTTGTTGGAACATGATTAAGCAATAATCACTACAAAATAGATATATATCAGTGGCGTGCGGTCCAGGGATCCTATGGATGCGGCGCATCCTTAAAATTTCAAACATTTAGATTATTTTCATATAAATATATAAGGTCGACTTCAAAATTTCAGGACGATCTTTAAATTTTCAAATTATTATCCGTCAGCAAGTTAGCGCTCGCGTTTGACTTCTGAGGGGGCGAAACTTTCTCACATATAATATATAGGTACATATACATAATATTCTAATAAAATCTTTGTTAAAATTTTCCTTATTCAATTTCTCATTTAATTATTATCTGTTATTTCAGATATTTCTATAAAAAACATTTTTTTGTTTTGAAAAGTATATTGTTTTTCGAAATGAAATAAAATTGTTGCATAGTTTAAAGGGGCAATTAAAATGAATGATTTTCCGAAAAGGGTGCCTGTTTGGTGAAGGTTTGAAGTCCCTGCTTGGTATATCTTTCAGTTCAAGCATGTTAAAGACAAAAATTCTGACGAGACTAAAGTCTAATAAAAATTGTTCTCACTGAGAAACTATTAAAATAGTAATAATACAAAAAAGGAATAAATAAAGATGATTCGAGAATCTTTAGAATAATCCATTTCTAAGATCTCTCAATATATAAAATCGTATATAACTAAGAGTGTTATAGAAAAGTTATAGCTTGCTTATAGCAATAGAATTAGGGGAAATTTAAGATTTTCTTATAGGACAGGCTCATTCATTGTGGAAGATGGTCGATATGAAGTTGAAGTCACAAAATTTAATTTCTGACTCCTACCCTCACTCACACAAAGCAGTATCCATTTGAGGTCTCAAAATACATTTTTTTTTAAATCTAATATTAAATTTGAAAAATAACGAAAATGGTAACTTATTCGATGAAATTTACAAGCGAAGATTAAAATAAATTTTCAAAAAATGAAGGTTACTTTTTTTGGACAGCATCCCCTGGTTGAAAAGTCACCAACCGCCACTGATCTTTATATATTTTCAAGATTAAGCTAATTAACACAAAAAGTACATAATGAAATATCAAAAAAATAAAATAAATTTTATCAATCTTTTTAATATACCTACATATTTAATTTTACAAAAAATTTATGGTTAGTAATTTTTTTTTTAATTTTTTCGCAAAAGCTGTCTACGTCCCAAGGGCTTTTTTAGCACTATTAGTGCCACCGAGGTTTTCGGTTTTTTAATGTGTGGTTGATTAGAAAAACACAACAAGCCCGGAATAAACCGAACCGGGGACGACTTCACACATTCGAATTAATATGTGGGGTCTAAACGTCTATTAACAGAAACAATTTTTACTGACTCTTTAGTAGCTTATCGGAATTTTGAGATGATGGGAGTTTGACATTCGGGATTTCGGGGTGAACCCGTTTTCAAAAACATTGCCAAATATCCAAAAAGCTTTTACTTTTATTATTATTATTATTATTATTATCTATTATTAAATCACTAGAACACATTTAATATAACATCATTATTATTATTATTATTTTATTATTAAGGATAAATAAATTGAATTGCTTCTTTCCAGTAATTTATTTTATTATTCAAATGGTTAATCCAAATATTTCGAGAGCGCTCTCGGCATCTCTTCCTCAGTGGAAACCACTTCCCCACCAATGTGCCGTCCCCATCAGTGTGTACAGAACATTGATAAAAGCTTGATTACACAACACACACATACATATATATATACACATATATTATATTATAAAGAGATGTAAATAATTGTATATACTCGCATGTTATCTCATTTTGAATTTGTATATATATATATATATATATATATATATGTGTGTGTGTTGGGTAATCAAGCTTTTATCAACGTTCTGTACAAACTGATGGGGTCGGCACATTGGTGGGGGAGTGGTTTCCACTGAGGAAGAGATGCCGAGAGCGCTCTCGAAATATTTGGATTAACCGTTTGAATAATAAAATAAATTACTGGAAAGAAGCAATTCAATTTATTTATCCTTGACAATAAAAAATTAATATATCCAGTACACACCAAGCCAGCAAAATTCTTATAAATCATTATTATTGTTTATATAAAATAATTTTATTTATTACTACATATTAAATAATACTTAAAATATTATTCTTTGATTATACGTATTACGTATATATATCTATATTTATGTCTTTAGTTGAGAATATTCGAATGGTGTTTTCTTAGCAATATTTTTCTGTTGCAAATGAAAGATCATTAAACGGAAGAAGAGGATAAACATGCATATATTTTAAGAGATATCTAAATAAATATTCTCTTGAGCATTGAATCTCTCGCTACATTTTATAAAATTCTATTTATTTAATTGCAAAAAAATGTGCACGAGTCGAGATCCTTTCATTCACAAATGAATTCAATATATATATATACATTTACATACATGTATATAAGTACACGATTTTTATTACTGTGTAATTTACATAAACCTATTCGCAGAAATGGCTAGAGGGCTCGAATTTCATTTTTACGACATTTTGATATACCTAACTACAATATTTATTATAGCCGTAAATCAAAACTTCTTTACGGATAATTTATAGAGTTAAAAAATTTGATTATTTGATTTTAATGAAATAATCTTCGCGATTTTTTTTTTTATTTAATATAAGTAAGTAAATTGTATTACAATTTAAATCTATATTCTAAAAATTTAACCAAATTTTGAATTTAATTGTGTATACTCATTAATAAAATAATTACTTTGATATTATTAGATTATGCTGTGTATTAAAGATTTCTAGAAATAAACATTAATATATAAATTGGAAAGTGAAAATTTAAAAACCGTTCTTCATTTCATATTTACATTTTGTAAAATATTTATTATTTTAGAAATTAAAACTTTTGAAGTGCTAAGTGATTTAAAAACAATATTTTGAAGGAAAGGAACTATTGTGCTAGGAAATTTTTATTTCTTTTCATGGTGGAGTACATTATTCTACATTATTAACTATCTTTTTTATTGAGAAATATCAATAGAATTAGTATATTTTATTTTTTCTTCAAATGGGGCCCGTATAAGCCACCCTGATCTAGCCAATTTGCTATTTTTTTTACTTTATCCAATGCGAAGCATGGGGAAAGTATTGTAATCGGTCTCGCGGCAAGCGCGACTTCAAAGGGTCCTCAGGTAAAGACTACGGAACCCATGGACTCAATTAAGGTCACAAATTGAAGTATTTAATTAGATTGAATTTTAGCACGTGACCGTTTTGCCAAATATTACCTGGGATCTTGTCGAGAGGCCAAAAAGTGCCATTTTTTTTGGAAGTGCGTGCGGATGGATGGATGTTATCGTTTTTTTTGGCACACGATTTTTTCTGCACCGTTGCACCGGTTGAATTGAAATTGAAAACCTACCATTATTTTAACAAAATGAAGCGCTGATTAGTTTTTGGTACATATCGGTCCACAAACATTAGTACTTTATTTCAGTACTTTTTTAGTTTTTTCTAAATATAGTATCTTGAAAATGACTTAACCAATTTTGATGAAATTTAATATCCTAATTAAGTACCCTGGCGAACACAAAAAATGTTAAATAAAGTTTTTAGTAAAATTATATTTTAAAGTACTTTACTCTAGAGTAAGATAGTACTTTTTTAATTTTTTATTTTAAATTCCTTAAAATTTATTCATTTGATCGTTTTAATATAGCTCATTCAACCTAACTTAAGTAAGAATGGATAGGCTTCTCGCTGTGAAATGCTAAAAATTTAGGAGGAAATTTTATAAGTAACCATAGCAACTGCGTTGTTTTCTTATCCGTTACCATTGCTGAAGACATGGAGGAATCGGCTTAAAATCAAAAATAACGATCGATTCTTGTTTTTATTAAAATTTTAACCCACAAACAATCAATGCCACATTCTTCATTATCTGGAGAAAATATTCTCATCTATATTTTCTCTTTTCTCTTTCTTTTCCAACCTCATTTTCCAAATTATATCCATAAACAACCCCTCCTTCGCCATATTATCTCAACACTTTACTCCCTCGGATTCTTCCACACTGTTTCTCCCGAAGGGTGAACCGCGACCTAAAATCGTGTACACCTACTTCCACTTCCACTTTCATTTCCAAGTAGAAGACAATAGATCACAATAGATTAAGGTATGAATTCCAAAGTAATTCCAAATAATTCAAAAGACGGTGTACACCTAATTACAATCCCTGTTTCACCCCTCGGCTTCTCCTCTTTTCTCTTCTCACATCGTTAGCTTATTTTATTTGTAATTCAATCTACCAATTTATTCATCAATATTTTCGTATAGCCGATAGAATTTCAAAGGACTCTAGCTTTTTTCGTCAATCTCCATTATTTATGAATGAAACTACCTTTTTGACTCATACACGCTGGGTCATCTTAGCCCATTTTTGAAGCATTCATGAAATTATCACCAATAATTTACGAATTCTTTTAGGTAACCATACGAAATTTTAACTTATGTCTTTTGTCTTCGAAATTTGTAAAGAGAATATTTCATTTGTCTATTCATGAGTAAACGTTATTGTAACATTTATTGCAAAGTGGTCACAAATGGGTGGAACATAAGCGGTGTGTCGGTTCTTATTCCCAAACAAAAAATTTGAATGTTCCCTTGAAAGATTTCACTCCTTACAGCCTGTACAAGGTGTTCAATTTTTCTTCTTGACTGGAGTTCAGCTACTCCCGATAGCAAAAGAATGAAAAGTTCTAGAAAGCTCGTTCTGGTGGCTTTGTATTTCCAAAACAAAGAGTTGATTAGATTTTAGGCTTTCTAGCTTTGCAAATCCCATTTAAAAATATGTGAAAAATCGAATCCTTAATTAAGAAACTTTTAAATGGCTGTAGCTAATAAGCTGAAAATCGTAATACAAGTTTGTTTGCTAAAAAAATAAATAATCGTTGATAAACTTTATCCAAATTCATTTGAAATATTAATGTTTATTCCTTTATTATTAATCAGATATCACTTGCAATTTTCAGTTCATGTTGACTTTAATTCAAAAATAATAATAATTTAATAGTCGAGGAATAATCATTCTACATTGGATTTTTGACATTTCGGTTATTATTAGTAACCATTGCTGAAGACATAGAGGAATCGACTTAAAATAATAAATAACTATGGATTCTTATCTAATACTAGAGGAATAACCTTATTGGATTCCATTTTTGATGTATTAACTATTAATGGCAACTTCTACTGAAAACGTGGAAGAGTCGACTTAAAATCAAAAAGACTAAATACTTTTATGATAGACAACTTAAGCTTGAAGCAAATTTTTTTAAACGAAAATGTCAAAAATTACATCTTCAACATTCTACACTTTGCTTCTAATGAGGATGTAATTTTTGAGATTTTTGTTTAAAAAATGAGGCAGAAGGTCAAAAATGAATCTCCCTTTTGAACCAAACTCACCCAACATCAGTAAATTCTAGTTGTCACAAAGGTATTAGTTGAATCGCGTTTCACTGGACAACTTTGTGGCAACTAGAATTTACTGATGTTTGTATAGTTTGGTCCAAGGCGGGATTCATTTTTGACCTTCCGCCTCATTTTTAAACAAAATATCAAAAATTATATCTTCATTAGAAACAAAGTTGTAGAGGATGTAATTTTTGACATTTTCGTTTAAAAAGATTTGAAAATAAACACCCAAAATGAGGCGGAAGGTCAAAAATGAAGATTCTAGACCTTTTTGGACCAATATCAGTAAATTCTAGTTGCCACAAAGGTATTCAGTGAAACGCATTTTAACTAATAAGAACCTGTTCTTGCTAAAAACGGGGTTTTACTGCAACATATACAAGAACTTGATATTTCGAAACTTAAATATTTTTAAATCATTAAAAAAATTAATAAAAATTATCATTCAAAAAGTTGCCTACCTAAATTAATTAATAAATACAAGATATTCATTATCTATTTTCAAGAAGCAACAATAATCTCATAAATCACTCTTTATCACTGAGAGCAGGTCAAGTGTCTCGTAAGCTCGTAAGCGTTAGTGTTCTGGCTATTCAATGTCCGTTACGGGGAAACTATTTACTCGGATGTCAGGACATAAGTCGTGGATAAACATGTCCAATTGTTCCAACAGACAAAACAAAGAAGAAGCCGACACAGGGCGTTCTGGAAACATCGGCACACCTCCAATAATTCACGCTTGTTTGTCACTCATTTGTGACCACTTTGCAATAAATTCATAAATTTACTCATAAACTAGACAAAAGAAATTTTAACAACATTGACATGTTTGTTTGAAAAATGTTATTTGAAAACGGGATAAACGTTTATTTAAGGAAATATTTCAATACCCGAAACAAGGCCCATTTGATTTTGATGAATGGGATGTGAAAATATGACTGCAATACACTAGTCCAAAATTTTTTATTACCTAGTAAAACTAAAAGGAAAATTATTGTTGCGGGTGCATTGAGACGTAAAAGGACGTAAGAGACCTTTTGAGTGAAAAATGGGTTTGATTGGCTGGAGAAATGAAAAAATGAAAGAGAGAGTTTTGGATATTTCCTCGATAGGAAGTCGTTTGCTTAATTAATCAGTGTTGCCAACTGCATTTTGGCAAATCAATTAAGGGAGTATTTTTACTTACGTTTATATTAGCGAAAATCAAATTAGAGGCGCTTGTTAACTGGGAACAAAAAAATAAGCTGACGTGTTCTGATGTGGCCATCCACTTGACTTTACCATACAACCTGGCCCCTAAAATTATTTATAATCATGTAGGGGGGGGTTAGTTTTTGCATTTTTATACTTCTGGGGTCCCACTGATTATGTATACAAAATTTGATTGAGTTTGGTAAATGGCCAAGATTTTCATTTTTTGACCGTACACCCCTCCCCCATTTTGGGCTGTTAGTTTTTGCATTTTTAGACTTCTGGGGGTCCACTGATTATGTATAGAAAATTTGGTTGAGTTTGCTGGCCTATAGTTTTAATTTTTAACCCTCCCCCCCCCCCATCCCCATCCCCCTTAATTTTGGGTCGATATGCACCAAAATCTAATCAGCTCTTAATCTCAATGGACCAAAGCTATCTGTGAAATTTGGTTTTGATATCCTCACTAGTTTTTGAGCTAGCTCCTCCACAAAAATTTGGTAACGCACAGACAACCAGACAACAGACAGGCTAACAGACATTTTGACAAAACAATTATTATCTCGAAAAATATAATTTTTCGATGTTCACTTATTAGAGCTTTTTTGTAGAGCTAAATTCCATGGTTTCGCCCAATTTTTTTAATCAAAATAGTTTCAGCCGCTTCTGAAGAATATCGAAAAAAAGAAGGAAAAAACACTTTTTCCATGCAAGATTACAATACTTGACCATACCCTGTATGGTAAAGTAATATTTGCTCTTGAGAATAGGTTTGTTTAGTTTTTTATTCCATGTTCGCCAATAGATATTAAGGGATATTTTTACATGTAATTATTAATTCTATATAATTCGAAGAGATGTCATACCTGTCGTGATTTTCGTCAAAAAAAGCGAATTATTGAAATGCTATCTCGGAAATGAACTTTTTGAACCCATCTTATTCTAATATTTCATTTAACTTTCAATTAATGAATTATTTTTGAAAGTATACTTAATAAATTTTCTAGAAACAGTAAGTACAAGTTTTTAATAAAGATCGACAATATCTAATTGTCGCGTTAATTCAAAATCATTAAATCCAAAATATGAAATTTAAAACAGTCGGAATTGGTAAAAAATATGGCGACTCCTGGTCTAAGTTTTTGAGTCAAAAATGTTTTTATTAATTTTTTTATTTTTGTAATCTTCAATATTTATAAAGAATCACATATTCTCTGTTTTTTATTTATTTTTTCTTATATCTGTGCTTATTATCAATTGAATTGCCTTTACGTACATTTATCTCATTACTTCTAGAGACTATAACTTTTTCTCAGGCTCTTACAACCCTTCAAAATCGCCTCTAAGGACAATAAATGAATAGGTAGAGAAAACAAGATTTTTTAAATTCTATAGTTTCATTTGATGGATGAACTGCGATTGGAATTAGATGTACACCGTCTTTGGAATTATGTGGAATTATTTTGGAATTTATTAGATAATACCCCTTCATCTATTGTCTTCTACTTGGAAATGAAAGTGAAAGTGGAAGTATGTGTAAACGATATTAGGTCGCGGTTCACCCCTCGGTTTCATTGAAGTTCCATGGAACTTGTAACCCTTCAATATTTCTGTAATCTGGCTCAACAATTATTGAGAAATTTATTCCTATCTTCAAATCGGCTATAACCTGCTTTTAAATATTCATTATATTACTTTCTAAAAGTCTTTCCCGTGATAGTCCGACAAATCGATGATTTGCTACAAATTTAATGTTTTCAGAGGTTTCTGAACTATTATAGCTAAGCTTGTATTTACCTTTTTCTTTTAGAAGAGTAATTTTTGGAGACGGACTTATCAGATTAAGTGGATATCGATGAGGCAGTCCAAAAAAAAAAAGAAGAAGAGAAATTTACACTATGTTTTAATTCATAAAACCAACGTTTCGGAGGCTATTCCCTCCTTCTTCAGGGTTTTGAAGTCAGTGTATATATATGTTTTAAGGGATCTTATCACAATGATAAGTACTATTTTTACAACAGTTTCGTTGTACTCAACATAAAATTATTTAGCGGTCCTACCGAAACGGCTACTGGATATAGAGACCTTCATTTTTGCCCCCTTTTCTTGATCAATCTCTCCTCTTTAGATATTCAAGTTTCTGTAAAGATCAATAAGTTCTATGTCTTCTCGGTGTATTCATTGTGTTAATCGATTGTATTAAAATAAATAAATAAATAAATAAGGAAAAAATTGTCTGACAAAATAAATTCAAATAGTTTAACCATAGAGTAATATAGAGTGGAAGGATCCATAAGGAGCCAATGTTTTTTACAGTAAACGAATTACAGAGCTCTCTGGCGAGACCAGGGCGATACCATTAGGCAATAAAATGGCGGGAACCGCTCTCTTGGGGGCAAATTTTGGTGATGTCACTTTACGCATCTTTAATAATATTTTGTAATAAAGTTGTAGCTTAGAAAATTTTCTAAATGAAGGTTAAACACAAAGGGTTATGTATTTTTATCTATGACAAAGGCTTTGAATGTTATATGATCTTTGGATAGCTCTTAAGAACTATAGAATTTTCGTCCTGCAGTCGCTAGAGAGCGTTTTTCGATATACGGTAGCATTCCACTCTATATTACTCTATGAGTTTAACATTATACACCCCCTATTTCGGGCATATCTAAAGTAGAAGGCTCTGATTTAGTTGATTATATTGACATTTTCCATCAGATTCCTAGACAAACTTATCCAAAGAATCCATGGTTTTGATTATTACACGGTGTCAAAGTACAGGAAATAGATATTGAATCATCAGTCAATATATCAGACATTAAAACCAGGAATTTTATCTACCAAAAAGCAACACCAAATATTCAATTAATCTCTCTCTATCCCTCCAGAAATGCTTTGTAGGTTTATGGACCGTTGGTAGGCGGCAATTAACAAGACCCCTGTGTTGGATCTGATTAGTTAAATCGTGTTAACATTTTTTTATAGGCCAACTTTAAACGTTGGGACAGCCAGGTGGAAAACAATCATTGAAGATTAGTGGCGAGGTTATAAAAAATATAAGAGGAGGCAAAAAAAAATATAGGGAGCCCTTTTCTTGGGAGGGCCTGGCTCCGAATGGGTGACCTCACGAGTCTCGCCTTGACACCCGACAAGGCCGAGCTGTTCACCTGATAAACAGTCCCGCACACGCCTCGGCTATCACTTCTCAGTTCACATCATCCATTATATAGGCTTAATTGCCTTACAAACCTTGATTTTGGCTTTCTGATTCATCCATTCTATTCAACAAATCAAATATTTGATGCTCATATTTTTTTTTGTTGAGGTAACCATTCTTCTGGTTAGAACACCCATGATTAATTTAGAAAAGTTATTGAAATTTTAAATTATGTTGATTAATGTCCATTATAATTAGTAGATTAAAAATTCACAGTTTATTGGACAAAGTTTTTTTTTATTGAAGCTCTTCTTCAATTTTTGTACAACGTTTCGTCTCTCTCGAGACTTTTTCAAGTACTGCAAACAAGAACAAAGATCTATTAGGTGAAAGTATTCACAAATCAACTAAATATATAGGTACAATCAAAATCACAAATATCACAAAAACAACATTACTATTACAAAAGACTCACCTCAATTAGTTAGAACAACAACATTGGTTGAAATAAAGATAAAAATAACTGATACATAGTAGAATTTTTTCTTTCTAGATTGATACTATAAAACAATATAAGTATAGATGTATATGACAGATCATAGATATAAACATAGATAAAAGATTATTGAAATTTTCTAATAGTTTTAAAGACTTTTCGGGATCTAATTCTGAAGTAATTTTCCTGAAAAAAACCTATTGGGCAGGTTTTGCATAAATTCCCAATGAATTATAACGTGCTTTAAAGTATAAGTCAAAAAATTTATTATTCTTTATAAGTGAATGTGGAAACATCCAAATATTTAGAAACTTGACTTACCTATCACATTTTATAATTTTTTGACATAAGCCAATAATAAAACAGTGAAACCCCTCAAATCCGAACTAATTGGGGCTGTAGCCAGTTCAGATTTCTATTTGTGTGGATTAGCCGAAAGCTGGTGGTTTGGATATCTTATTAAAGAAGATGTTTAACTTTCTATCCTTGATAAGCTGAAGAAAGTTACAATAAAAGACGTTATTTACTGGGTTGCAGAATCGTGGCAAAATACAAGTGTGAACTTACTGCGGAGATCTTTGAAGAAGCTTTGGGCTAGCCTCGAATTCGAGAAAACACCTACCCAAACTTAAATTTGTCAAAAAAACTCGTTCGGATTTGAAGGGTTTCACTGTAATAGGTTTCTATCGATGCGCCTAGAGATTAGGCAACAATTCGTTTTCACTGTGCATTAAAGTTAATCAAATTATGGAATCCCCAAATTTGATTGGTATTTCGATTTTATAATTGTTAATGCTGAGAACATCACTTCGCATAAGTATGTAGTACAAAACGGCAAAAGTATATTTCGACGTTTCGAAGGATCTTCCCTTCTTCTTTAGGGTTTAAACGTCGGTTTCGCCCGACTGCCTTCATCAATCCTGAGATTTTAGTTTAAATTTTAGTTATTTTTTTATTTAATATTAATTATAATTTTATTGATAGTTTTTATTATTTATTAAATTGAATTAATTATAAAATAATAAATATTCTTAAGTAAATCATCTCTTAGTAGATAATATTTAAGTAACGAATGTTTTGAATTCCCTCTGGCTTCTTTTTCACATTTTGCCAATGATTTATATCGTGTTTCGAGATGCAGCCTGTCTGGCATCTCATCTCTTTTTGAATATTCATCAAGGGGATTTATAAGCGTTTGATTTACCTTAAGTACATTATTTAAACTTTAAAGAGATTGATGTTTGTTTTTACAAACATATATCGACGACCTACATACACAGCAGACTTTATTTTTATTTTAATAAATATTTCGAAAATTAAAAAAACAATATACTTAATGTATAAGTCAATAAATAAAGAACATTATTAATCCAATAATAAAACACTTGTAGAACGTTAATTTCTTTATATATCTAATACAAAGAAATTAAGTCACAGAAAGTTTTGACGGATACATGAATAATGTATCCGTTAAAAATATATAGGTATATATTATCTGTTTAATGTTTATTAATATAAATTATATTAAATTATATACATGATACGGCAGGTGTATGGTAAAGTCACGTGGTTTGTATAAATCAAACCAGACTCCATACTTTCGATATTTTACTTTACCATACAGGGTATGGTCAAGTATTGTAATCTTGCATGAAAAAAAGTGTTTTTTTTTCCTTCTTTTTTCGAAATATCTCAAAAAACGGCTGAAACTAATTTTGATTAAAAAAATTGAGCGAAACCAAGGCATTTCGCTCTACAAAAAAGCTCTGATAAGTGAACATAGAAAAAATTATATTTTTTGAGATAACAATTGTTTTATCAAAATGTCTGTTAGTCTGGTTGTCTGTAGGTTACCAAATTTTTGTGCACGAGCTAGCTCAAAAACTAGTTTGAATATCGAAACCAAATTTCACACGTAGTTTTGATCCATTAAGATTAAGAGCTGATTAGATTTTGGTGCATATCGACCCAAAATTAAGGGGATGGGGAGGGGGGTTAAAAATTAAAAATCTAGGCCATTTGAGCAAACTCAACCAAATTTTATAAACATAATCAGTCGGAACCCAGAAGTATAAAAATGCAAAAACTAACCGCCCAAAATGTGGGGGGGGGGGGTCAAAAATGAAAATCTTGGCCATTTACCAAACTCAACCAAATTTTGTATACATAATCAGAGGGACCCCAGAAGTATAAAAATGCAAAAACTAACCCCCCCTCCCCCTACATGATTATAAATAATTTTATGGGCCAGGTTGTATGGTAAAATCAAGTGGATGGCCACATCAGAACACGTCAGCTTATTTAGTTATCGAAATGTTGTGCAATATGGGAGAAACCATTTTCAGACTTAGATTTTTTAAGGCTTAATTCAAACATAAATCAGGACCCTATTAATATTGATATTATATATGTCTGTCTTTATGTAATATTTTAGAAAGGGCCAAATTTTTTTGTGAGGTCGAAAATAAAAAAAAATATTTTTTATTATTTTGGATGAGGTATCCCTGTATAGATCTTCTTAATTAGAATTAGTCTATTTTTTTACATTTATATTTAAATGCATATAAAAAAACTAGACTAATTTCTAATTAAGACGGTGTTTACAGGGATACTTCATCTAAAAATATACAGTAGAGTCTCACTAATCCGACACTTCAATAGACCGGTACGTCCAATAGTACGCCACTTTCCACCCTCGATTTGATATTCTTTTGTTACCCATATCGGGAAATTTATTTTATTTTACTTTATTTATTATGCATTTTTCTATACAATCCAATAATCCGAACATTTCAATAATCCAGCACCCACTAGTTTTTAATAGTGCTGGATTAGTGAGACTACTGTATTAATAAAAAATATTATTTTATTTTCGACCCCACAAAAAAATTTGACTCCTAAAATATTACAAAAAGACAGACAGATATAGAATATTAGTAGAATTAATTCACTTTAAAATGGAAATTTTTAGACCATTTTTAAATTTTTACTGTTCACGGTTGTCTTAATTTAAAATTATCAAAAAATACCATGAATTCCTTTATTCTTTCAACTATTTTTGGAAGATATAAGTTACAGAACTCTTGTTCTGACTCGACCTTAACGATATTATTTCTGTCTGTTTGTGTGTCAGGATTCTGCCACGTGATTTCTGGCGAAGTGACGTTTTTAATAAGTTTACTTTATAATTGATAGAGATTTTCTTTAGGAGACGGACTGGTATAAATATGCAAATGGATGTTGATGAAGGCAGTCCACGGTGGTTGTAAAAAAATAAGACTATAGAGGTTTTATTATTTTACATTTATTTTGTTAAACCGACGTTTCGGAGATTTATTCTCTCCTTCTTCAGGGTAACAAAAAGTCAATGAAAGTAGTTCAAAACATAATTACTTTTTGTCTCCTTTGACAATGCCAAAAAAACATTATAAGAATTTTTTTTGGCATTGTCAAAGGAGACAAAAAGCAATTATGTTTTGAACTATCAGTGACTTTGTTACTGGAGAGAATAATCTCCGAAACATCAGTTTAGCTAAATAAATTACTTTATAATTTTTCTCATTAATATATCAAAGAATAATTGACACATTAACGAGAATTGTTTTGATCGCGCTTTTTGAAAAAGATATATATCCCGAGACTACTGCGCTTGAAGCTATTGGTGTCTTCGGAGTCTTAAGTCTGGACCAAGAGAGAAAAGATATGATCCATTTAGCTTCAAAGCAACGTCATTTTGCGTATAGCCCGCATGACACTCGGATGTATCACCAAATGAATTTGAAATATAAGATGTTATATACTCAAAATGACGTTGGATTGTAGCCAAATGGATCATATATTTTTCTCTATTGGTCCAGACTTAAGACTTCTGCAGACTCCAATAGCTTCAACCGCAGTAGTCTCGAGATATATATCTTTTTCAAAAAAGCGCGATCAAAACAATTCTCGTTAATGTGTCAATTATTCTTTGATATATTAATGAGAAAAATTATAAATTTTTTTAACATCATTATTTCAAGTTAGAAATACTATACTCAGATATTATTTTCACTCAATATTTGACAAAAATCACCTACATTTGATTCGCGATTGTATGAAATGTACGGAAACATACAATTAAGTTTACTTTCTTAAGTAAATAAATTATTTCGATTACCAGGATTAAAAATTTAGATTTTTTGTCTTTTAAATGCTTGGCCCGCGTAGGCCAAAAAGTGTGGACACCCCTGACTTACTTAATTGACGCAGCAGCTAGCTTTTTAAAATTGTTATTAAGTAGTTACCTACCTCCTAAGTATCTCGTTGTTTCTTACTCATTTCTTTTCTCTTTCCTATGTGTGTGTCATATAGCCTAGAGAGCCTCTTGATTTGACATCGATCCCTCTTTTGTCCTAACAACCTCTCTCTGCCTAATGACACCTTATTATTTGTCGGATTAACTTCAAGTTCCCCCTATTAACTCTTTTTCTTTCTTTCTAATTTTTTGTGCTCAACCTCAACCTTTTTTCGTCTTTTCATCAGAAAGTGATTTTTACCTATAGATATAAATAGACATCTAAATTTATAAGCAATAAAAGAAGAGACTTTTGTTTAACTGATATAGGTAAATATTTTTTACTTGGCCTGCCTCACGGACGGGCTGCAAATACTATATCTAATCAACTCGATTTTTTGTTAATCGTCATTAGAAATGTCGGAGAGTATAGAAAAATATTTTTCAAGCATTCAACAGTTTCTATGTCTTACTTATACACAAAAATATTTTTAAGAATTGAGTAAATTTTGAGGCCTTCGACTTCAACACTGAGCTCAAATTTTTTGAGAAATTTTATATATGTTTTTATAATCATTTATTAATTCTTAAAATAATGACATGGAAATAAGCACAAACAGTCAAGAGTCGAGGTGTGAACCACAGGACCCTAATATGCTGTACACCTACTTCCACTTGTACTTCAAATATTTCCAAGTACTTCCAAAATAACCCCAAGAGGTGTACACCTACTTCCAATCACGAGATCACCCCTCGGAGAAATGTTACTAAAAAATAAATTGAAAGGAAAAGTGTAAACTTTTTCAGCACTAATAGTAAGTAGTAAATTGTCAAATATTAGTCATTTGGCAAGTTTAACATATACTAATGAACAGTAATTGAGTGAGACGTAAATTGAAGTTTAATATCAGAGATAAAATCAAAATTATCATATGGATACTTTAATTATTTAAAAAATTTATAAATTATCAATTTATTGAAACATCACCTGCTTGAAAAAATTTGAGGCACACACTAGATTTTGTAGAAAATAAGAAAATTTATGGAAAGTGATAAGAAGAGACCAGATTTGTATTCAGTAAAAATTCCTAAAAATTTCGACAAAAAAATGTTAAAACATGCAAAGAAATAGCCAGAATATGCAATTATTTTTGTATTTACTTATGTTAATATATTATGAAAAAAGCCATAATAGCAAAATAAATAAAATAAAAAACAATTACTTTTAAAAATTTTAATAATATAATAAATAATAAGAGAAAGAATTTAATTTTTAGGACATATTCTAAGATTTTAGTATAAATATTATTAAATTGCGATATCAGACGGGATTCATCCCCTCAGGTAGTCGAACACTGAGAACTAATATGCTTTCCGGCCAGTCAGCTCACACCTTCGAGACAAAAACCTCTCTCTGAATCGCAATATATTATATAAGCACAGAAAAAGTATGTTAGTTCTCAGGTTTGACTCGTGAGAGGATGAATCTCCTCTGAAATCGCAATTTAATAATAATTATACTAAAATGTATAATTATGATAAATAAAAGGCTTATTATTATTATTATACTAAAATCTTAGAATTTGTCCTAAAAATTAAATTCTTTCTGTTTTAATATACATTGGCTAGTTTTAACCTGAGGTGATTTTTTGAAAAACATTCCAACCTCTTTGGAAGTATTTTGGAAGTTACTTGGAAATATTTGGGAAGTACTTGGAATTATTTGAAAATACTTGGAAATATTTGGAAATACTTGGAATATTTGAAAGTACTTGGAAATATTTTGAAGTACTTGAAATTTTGAAAGTACTTGGAAATATTTGGAAGTACAAGTGGAAAGTAGGTGTACAGCATATTAGGTCGAGGTTCACCCCTCGATTCTAACTATTTTCAAAAAGAAGATGCTCAAATCTTTAGTTTTATAATAAATAATGAATTGTTAAGGTAAGCAAGTAAAAAAGGTAAAACAAAATTTGTTGTTTTGTATGAAACAAGTACCTATAATTATTAATTACATAAAAAATAAATATTTTGTAACTTTTTTTTTAATGGAAATCATTTTTATATAAAGAAAACAAAAATGAAAATTTTAGTGTTTCTAACAAATATACAAAAGTATCCAAAATAAAAATGTATTTAATTGTGTCAAAATGCAGTAGCGAATTGCTTAAACTGATTTTTACTTTACTATACAGGGTATGGTTAAGAGCTGATTAGATTTTAGTGCCTCTGGGGGGGGGGGGGGAGGAGGAGGGGGGAGGGGGGGGGGGGGGGGGAGGGAGGGAGGGGGAGGAGGGAGGGGGGGGGGGGGGGGAGGGAGGGGAGGGGGGGGGGGGGGGGAGGGGGAGGAGGAGGGAGGGGGAGGAGGGAGGGGGGGGGGGAGGAGGGAGGGAGAGAGAGAGAAGAGAGAGAGGGGGGGGGGGGGGGGGGGGGGGAGAGAGAGAGAGAGAGAGAGAGAGAGAGAGAGAGAGAGAGAGAGAGAGAGAGAGAGAGAGAGAGAGAGAGAGAGAGAGAGAGAGAGAGAGAGAGAGAGAGAGAGAGAGAGAGAGAGAGAGAGAGAGAGAGAGAGAGAGAGAGAGAGAGAGAGAGAGAGAGAGAGAGAGAGAGAGAGAGAGAGAGAGAGAGAGAGAGAGAGAGAGAGAGAGAGAGAGAGAGAGAGAGAGAGAGAGAGAGAGAGAGAGAGAGAGAGAGAGAGAGAGAGAGAGAGAGAGAGAGAGAGAGAGAGAGAGAGAGAGAGAGAGAGAGAGAGAGAGAGAGAGAGAGAGAGAGAGAGAGAGAGAGAGAGAGAGAGAGAGAGAGAGAGAGAGAGAGAGAGAGAGAGAGAGAGAGAGAGAGAGAGAGAGAGAGAGAGAGAGAGAGAGAGAGAGAGAGAGAGAGAGAGAGAGAGAGAGAGAGAGAGAGAGAGAGAGAGAGAGAGAGAGAGAGAGAGAGA